>VZRI01013158.1:82148-95621 GCA_013397515.1 Upupa epops
AAGGGAGGTGCTCTACTTCCTTCATCATCTTTGTTGCTCTATGCTGGACACCCTCCAGCAGCTCTATCTCCTTTTGGAACTGAGGGGACCAGAACTGGGCACGATACTCCAGAGGCAGCCTTGCTCCCTGATTCCTATGTCCATGATGTGAAGAAATTCCCATACAATGCAGATTGTCTTCGTTGTGTGATGAATAGAGACATTTTCAAGACCTGCTTTAAAATCTGTAGAATTCACAGCTTCCATGGATGGTTTTAACAGATAACCTGTAATTTGGTAAAGATTTTAAAAACTGCTAACAAACCAGACTTCTGATCTAAATCAGGCAAAGAAATCAACACAAAGTTCTGGGGATTTGAAGTCTTTTTTTTATTACTACCACACGCAACACATGATTGATATGAAACCTGTGTAAAGCTACGAGTGAGACTACCCAGCTAATCCTCCAAAGTCTCAGCAGCGGTGTTTGTGGAATTGTAATGGGGTACCAAAGCCAGAGAAATACGGGAATGACTAGAAATAACTTTAAAGAAGTCGAAATATTTGCCCAGATCTGTACTGTGCCTGTCCATTTGAATTTCCTTTTGCTTCCCTGCGTTCAAGGAAAGCGTCGTGAAAGATCAAATAATGGGGTTATTAAACCAAAATTCTTTGATAGGGAATGAGGTTTTTTTCAAATTGCCTCACAGTTCATTAGTTTTTCTCTGCCATTTATTTTTTTGATTGTTTTGGCACCAAATTTAGTCTGATAGAGGATTATCATCTGAGGAGGCGGTGATCGACTAAGCACGACATGGCAAAGCAAGAAGAACAGACTTATTGATTTTCACTCCTGATTCTGAGAGTCTTCAGGAGGCTGAATTCCCTTCCAAATCCACTAAAAAACAGCTAGAAAACCGTGATCCTGCGGTAAAGAGGGCTGTCTCTGCTGTGCCAAGGCTCACACTTCTGTCGGCTGGGCCTGGAGGTATGCAAACAGGAAAGGGCTGGGCATCAGTCTCAGCCTTACACTGGAAACCATCCTGTGTTGTGCTGTCCCATTTGAAATCATATTTTCTCTGAAATAAATAGTTTGAAAGCATTTCTAAAAATAATATCACGGCAGAGTTTAGCTTTTAAGGACAGTTTGCTCAAGTTTAGGAAAATAAGAGCCCCCAGCGTTGGGGAAGGGACCTATTTCACCCTTTATTTCATGTAGAAGAGCCGTTAAGGCGCGCAGCTGAGCAGGCGGGGTTGCGGTGCGTGCTCATTTGTCATTTCCTATGGGCTAGCTTTATTCTTTTAAATATTTATCACTTAATCCAGAAAAGTAATAATAGTAATGCTGCAACATTTCCCAGGCTGTGTTCCCTCCGAAGAAAAATGACTTGCGATGAGTGCTGGAGGGCACACGGGTTTCAGCTTCAATCTCCTTGGCTGGAGAGAAAACGATCGGAAGGGTTCTTACCTGCCTGGGTTCCAGTCCCAGATCTATTGCAAAGCTATTTCATTGACAACAATAGTGCAATAGCATTTCAAATCCCCAACCCTTTAATTACGAGATGAACAGCTTCCAGGCTAGCAAACGTCACTGAAATGTCATTTCTGGGGGTTCCCACGTTCATTCATCCCTTAGCTCACTAACTGCAGCCAGAACTAGGTCTTACCATAAGGCTAGGAGTCGTAGTTTGTGCTTTCTTGGTGGTTGTAGTCCCTTTGGAAATGTACGGTGAGGACAGGGAGTGACTCAGCCAGCTCAGGGACTAACATATAGCAGTTGTTTATGGAAATACTGTTATGGTTTCAAAATGTTGTTGCTTGTTTTGAAAACTGTATGTGAAGACTGTAAGCTTAACTGATGTGTGTGAACAGAGGGGGATTGGGGTGGCTGAGGGGGTTTGGAGTTCAGCTTCTGTCTCCTCCTTGTATTCTGGACATCATCTTGACTTCCTCTCACCTGTGTTGTGGAGAGGACACATGTCGCTGTGGGCTGAATGCAGTAGCCATTTCATCCTACAAGTGTGGTGACTAGAGAGAGGAGATCAGCAGAAAGCAAGCTTCATTAGATCTCTATGGTTTGCTGCAGTGGAGAGAGTTTTCTCCTTGCTCATGGCTGTAGCAATCAGCAGTTTGGGAATGGAAGCACATGGAACAGAGAGCTAGACTGTAAAATGAGCACTGATGCTGAGTTGGAACTTCATGGATGCCATGGTTCTACCGAAGCAGGAACTGTTGGAGATCTCTTTTTCCTTCTTGGGGCTCAAAAATTGAGGTTGTGGCTTGGTTATGTAAGAACACTGTGATAAACGTGTGTGTGTGTCTGTTTATGTGTGTGTGTGTGTGGGGGGGGGGTGTTATGTGGGGTAAATTAAATGTCTTGTTGCCTTTTTACCCCAGATTGAGATAGTTTAGTTTTTATCACCAGCCATTCAGAAGTGGGGTTTTTAAACCCTCCCTGTATTGCTTTTATTTCTGCCCATTATCACTTAGCAAAATTAATTGGTTTATACAGCCATTGGGCTTTTAATTTGACAAGTACGAGGCCCACGTCTGAAAAAGCAGAGCAGTACCTCATATGAAGTAGATTTTCCAAGAGGTCAAAGTGGAATGCAGAGATAAAAAAATAAGGAGTTCTGAACATCTCTAGCATGCAACTAGTAAGTTACCTTTTGGTCCCTTGTCTGACAAGGTCTGCTGGAGCCCTTTCATACGCATCGATTACTCCTTTTAAGCCCTCAGGCATGACTGTGATGAAATGGGAGAAAACAAGAAATGGAAACTCCGTGTGCGAAGTAGTATCCTCCAGAGCTCCAGATGTGGAATACTACCTATAGCCTCTTCTGTTTCTGTTCGCAGTGACCTGAATGATGAATACCCCGAATTGACTGGGCACTGCTGGACGACACAGGAGTTGTTTTTCACACCTCATGTCTCCAGACTCTCCAGCTGTGTGAGGGTAAGTTAACATTCTGTTCCCACTGACGGTACAAATACCATTTTCACATATTTTTGGCATCGTGTATAGATGTGGTCAAATTGCAGTGACTCAGTGCTCAAATGCTGCTACGGAGCTGGCTTATCCCTGCTTTACAGCAACCAGGCCACCGTTACTCAGGTGCAAGCCCAGAATGGCTTCTACAATGGCACGTTAGAGAAGGCTGCTTTTCTTCTCAGTTCTTTGTTTGTTCCTCACAGTGGTTTGTGTGTGAGGTAATTGGGATTTTGCATGGTAGGGGACAAGTCCCACATGTCTTGACCCTTCTAGAGCTGCTTGCTGTCTGTTGGTTTCAGAGGAGTAACACATCTGATTTACAAGCTTCTCTTCCATCACTTAAAGCTGTGTTCCACCACTTAAAATAAATACATTCTGTATAGTTATTGTGGATAATAGTGCTGTGTAGTTATCGTGGATAATAGGTTACACATTTTAGTGCTGAAAAATATCTTGAGAGAGAAATTTTGCCTTATAATACATTAAAATATTAACAGGGTTGCAACTCTTTATCCTTGGGTGCTTTTGAAGCATATACCTCAGCAGGGCTTAGGAACACCTGAACTGGGTGTCAGTGGACATAGTCAATAGTGCCAAGGCAGATTGCAGCGAAACTACTCTGAAAAGCAGCTGCAAAAGCACAATGGATAGGGATAGGATCAGGTGGATCAATGGAATCCACTATACATGAGTCCTAAATTCACATTGCATCCTGGATCACATGCAGGAATAGGAATTATGAAGGTTCTTCCATGTGCTGATTGTCCTTTCCAGAGGTGGTTGGGCCAAAAAGTCTAGCATTAGTTAGTGTTTAAGTCAATCATCTCATACAATCAGTGTTGAAGAAGCCAGGCTTTCTAAGCATCTCCCAACTGTGCATGCAACAAGGGTCACTGGGATGCCTGAGTTCAGGCTCTTTGTAGGACCTTGTAAACCTGTCTGAATTATAGGTGTTTTGCAATCATATGGAGACACTGTGAAAGAAAGATCCTGAGTCAAGGAGGCTGCCACACTCCGTTCTGTTTGGGTCTGTATCTGATGTCAAACGTTCTGTCTGCTGTGGAAACTGACTACAGGCAGGTCTTTACACTGCAGTGTAAAATTCCTGCAGGGGTCTGGTACCATAACAGGCGAGAAGCACTGCACAGGTGAACCCAGCAAACCTATTATTGTGCGTACTTGTTATTTGGCAGAGGCCATAGGAAGAGTTTTGTGCTGTTCTGTAAAGGAAATTATTGTGTTGTGGTGGGTTTCATTATTAGCTGGAGGCAGAAGGAAATTCCTTCTGGAGATTCAGAAGCTGTTGCTGTGTGGAAACCCACTGTGAGAACAACAGGCTGTGGCTACAGCATTACCTTGACATTTTCTTGCTTTTTAGGGCTAGGTAGTTATGAGAAGCCACATGTTTGTGTTAAAAGCACAGCTACTTATTTCTTCAGCAGTTTCAAAGCGAATAGGAGTATACTGTCAGATTTGTTGGACTTCGTTTCTGGTGATAGGGTCAGTTTTATTCAGACCTGGTGATCCATTGTTACCATTGTTGTTCCAAAGGGTTCTAGAAACCTTATAAGCAAACAAAGTTCATAGCCTAAACATGTAATTCTTGGACACAGGCTGAAGCAAGGAAGCATACCACGAACTAGAGGGTGATGGCAGCAGAAAAATGGAGGGTAATGGCAATAAGAGCAAGCAGTCATTTGAGCTGCCTGTTTGCACCATGTGGTGATCTTGTACCATCTGGAAGTTTAATAAATAAATAGCATCTGCTTCTCTTCACTGCTGCATAAAGTAATGTATAGTAGTTGCCTGAGTTCTCCAAGGCACTCACCAGAAGGAGGATAGGAAGAAGCAGTAGCCATATGACTAATGCTTGGAGAACATCCTTAATGACATTCAGACCCAAGGGCAAATATGCACAGGCTGAAACACTTTCTGAAGAGTCATGATCACGTACAACATCATTTGATAAATGTATTTAGAAAGCAGCAACTTTCCTTGCCTGCTGGGAATGAATGGATACAGAAACATCCCATTGCTCTTAGCATATGGAGCTGGTCTGTAACAAAGTGACATCCAGTTTATTATTGATGCTGGTTTGTTGTTAGTTCTGCTATCAGGATATACAAACACATAGCTTTGAAGCTTTTCTTTCAGGCATTGGGTCCTTCATTGCATGAAAACAGACTGGCTAGAATTGTAAATAAGAATGCAAAGTTATTGTTGACTAGAGAAAAGCTGCTGCAATGACCTTGCCCTTCTGCTTCATGGAGCTACTTTAGCTGCCTTGTGGCCTTCGTCACTGTGTTCCTCCAGATGGCATAGCCTGAAGCTGTCTTTTTGACAAGGCTGTCTCATGACCTGGCCTAAAGCATCAAGGCTCCCTTCTTGGTGGTTTCCTGAGCATGATGCTTGCCAAACCAGTTTGACAGAAAATTTATTGTTATCATCTGCCACAGTTGATGGCAGGAAATTGCAGGAATTGCCATTGGGAAGAGAACTTGACAGTGGAAGGCAAAAGGAATTTTAAAAGTTGAGTTCATCTACTCCATCCCGTAAGATTCACAAGAGAAGTTCAAGTTGTCTTTAAAGATGTTTTTTACAATATACATGGGTATTTGATTATAGATTAATAAAGCTTTCTATTCTGGAATGGAATATGCATCGATCTTAATGTGTTGGTTGAGATGTCGTGTGTCAAATCCTAACTGACCACTCTGGAAAATGGAATTCATATTCACCTCCGTCCCTTTATGTACAAATATAACAATTACCTTGTTCTCTTGTGTGTAACCAGCACGTTTAATACACCTTAAATATGCATTCTCATGCCAACAGATCCTTCAGCAAAGAAAGCCTGCACATTTAAAAAATCAAAAGGAATTTAGTTAAGTGATGTCTAACCTAGTAAGTTCCAAGCCACTCGAAATCAATGTTTATCCTTCTGACAGCTCACAGAGCCAATAGTAACGTTCATTTGAAGAAAACATGTTTGAGGAGAGCTCATAATATGAATGCACTCTGGCCTCTGTTTGACAATCTAATCTGTATGTGGATTCATGGCTTTCTTATTAATGAATTATTTTTCTTGCTTTATTTATGTTTCACTTGTTTTCCCAAATGAAGACTCACATTAGTTGGGGTAAAATGAGACAAGCATGCTATCGAGGCTTTCCAAGAGCAACCCAAGTTACAGCACTTCAGCGTAGAATACGTATGCCTTTACGTGTGAACTGGAGTAGAGACACAAGGAGAAAGAGCATCCTAGTGTCACCCCCAAGGCTTATTTCAAGTGAAATTATCCTACTGTGCATGAAAAGTGTCATTCAGAGAAGCTGAGAGCATAGTTAGAGATGCTTCTGCAGTGTTCACTTTCTGGCTTTCATAGTTCCTCTTCAACAAGAACTTTAAGGGCTAGTGCTGCATTGCTATAGGGCTGGTATTGATATGGAACCTCCTCTGTTCCAGCTGGCACCCACTGCCCCTTGTCCTGTCACCAGATGACCTTGAGAAGAGCCTGGCTCCATCCTCCTGACACCCACTCCTCACAGATTTATAGACATGAATGAGGTCATCATGCCTGCTGGAGTTCTTAAACTCCACTAGCAATAGGATTGGTCTCAGGTTTAACAGATGTAAAGAATTTCTCTCCCCACACTTGTTTATCCACCCGCGGTAGAGAATCACAGTCATGTGATGCTGGAAAATGAAAAGCACAAGATTTATAGCCCATTTAGTTTTTGAATTTTACAACTGTGCAGGTGGGTGCCCTCTATACCCTTCCAGTTGACATCACAGCATGGGGTTGACTTTTACTCTGTTTTCTCTCTCCGTGACACTATTAATTTGTACTCGGTATGCTGATTTGTAAATTTGATGTGTTGGTGGGTTGTGGGATTTTTGGACTGGAAAGAGCATCCTCTCAGCTTCGTCACATCCGTGCCCTCATTCTGTATAGCAGCCAGGAGGAAAGAGTCTTTTTTGCTAGCCTGCTCTCCTTGTAGATATCTTCTGACTCTTTTGCATCTGAGGTTACTTGGAGAAATATTGTAGGACATCATAGAAGGAGAAGGTCTAGGCAAATAATTCCTGTTTGATAGCAAGTACTGCAAATGCAGGAAGCGGTTGCACGATGACCTCGCAGGGAAATGAAGACATGTCAAGACTGTCCTCTAGGTGATGTGTCACTTTTCTCCGCTATTGTGTTATGTTATTACATTTCCTTGGGAAGAGAGGCTTCGGGTGACTTCCAAGCGACTGAAAAGGGAAACTGCTGCTGACTTTGCAAAGTTCCAGATAACTGGCACAGTTTTTGAGAAAAAAGGCAGAGAAGAAGTAAGTTAGGAGTCACTGTACGGATGATGGGGAAATCCTGCTTGTGGGGCCCAAAGCTAGAGGGAGGAAAAACCTTGTGGCTTTTGGAATAAAGGAATAACCCCCTCAGCTGTTCCAGGTTTTCCTCTGAAGGGGAGCTACTGGGATTCTGGTCTAGGAGAGCTAATGGATGAAACTGAGGGCCAGGGTGGGAAAGGTCTTCACTGGCAGAGTTGTGGAGATGGTGGTTTTATGATGGCTGCACGTTACTCCTCTTTGATGTGAAGGTGAGGAAAAGCCATGCCGACCTGTGGGAGTGCCAAAGTCTGTGTGGGCAGGAGGAGGAGTGCATTCACATGGTGGGAAAAGGCTGGCATTGAATCACAGTTGTCTTTGTCCTTCCTCCCCGAGTAAGCCAAAATTACTGAGTTGCAAATCACTTCAAGCAGCTTCAGAAGTCTCTGTCAATAGATGGGTATAACCTCTCCACCCCGGTATGATTTCCAATAAAACAGAGTTAGGTGATGTTACAAGTTACAGAATTTATGTTCCTTACATATTTTTCATTTAGTGTTAATCACTTTTAATGCATGAGACTTGTATTTGGTTTTTTACGTGGGTTTTTTCTGATTACAAAGAAATTCTAAACATCAGATTACTTAGCTGAATAATGCACCAGGAATAAACTGCAGTACACTTCTCCCTTTACATTTTTCTTATGGGTTTTCCAATGTTTCTATTAGCAGAATTTAATCTCAATTCGATTTACCCTCATGGAGAATATATTAAAAACATTGTAAGGCAGGCAGATAGTATTTTTTTTCCTTCTGGTAACTTAGTGTGATTGTAAAACATGACGTAGTGCAGGAAAAGGAGAAAATAAATAAATCTGGAGTTATCGTTCTGCCTCTTTTGGCGCAAGTTTACAGGTCAGCTACAAACTGGATGAGAAACATTTCACTGTGCTTAGGATGGATTTATGTTTAAGCTGAGCTACAAACCAGGTTAAAAGAAATTTAATGCTCTTTTCCTCATTTATTTTTATTTTTTGTAAATATTGCTCTGAACAAACCACTTCATCTAGACCAGAAAGTATCTGTGAAATCCAGGTAGTACTGCTTAACTTCACACTGTTATGGCGAGGTTTAATTAATGACTATTTGCAAATCACATCAGTATATTCACCCTCTGCATCCCTCTCTAGCTTGATTTTTAGGTGAATTGCAGCTGCTAAATGTCACGCTTATAAATTGGTAATTTAATTTGCCATAAATATGGTAATCTATGCAATAAACTGACAGCCGCTTTACTGATCTTAAGCACTGCTATATCATGAAACAGCCCCATAAACACCTATTGCTCAAATAACAATTATATTCAGCTTATATTCAGCTCTGCAGTTGTCAGCAGAAGCAATGCTATAGCCAGAAAGATCTTTCAGTTTTGACAAATGGCAGAAGTTATCAAAACTGTTGAGTGAAAGAGTTTGAGGATGATCTTTGTGCCCAAAGTCTGAATTACACCTGAGTCCCTGGAAAATAAAGTAGATTTGTAGAGGTTATATGAAGCAGAGTTTAACTTCACAGTGTTTAATGCTAATAGAGACCATTCATAGAATCATAGACTCATAGAATCATTAGGGATCAGAAGGGACCTCGAAAGATCATCTAGTCCAATCCCTCTGCCACAGCAGGATCACCTAGACCAAGTTGCGCAAGAACAGATGCAGACAAATCTTGAACGTCTCCGGAGAAGGAGACTCCACAACCCCCTTGGGCAGCCTGTTCCATTAGACTATCTGAATTCCTGAGTTTCAGAGACCAGTAAGTGTCAGACGTAATTTTTAGTTTCACTAAAACTTCTCCTTCAGCCTAGCATCTAATCCTCACTTGAACTCAGTGGGAATCTACCATTGTCCTCTGTACTCTGTCCCACTAGCTGTTCTAATTCAAATTGTTTGGCTTCTGCTTCCAGCCACTCAGTTCCTGTGATGCTAGATTAGAATCCTGTTTAATACTCCTTATGTTTTACTCGTTAAAGCACTTGTAACCTTAACCTAGTGATGTCTCAATCTAGATTTCTCATAAGATAAACAGACCATGCTCCAAGCACAGTGGTTTTGTCCAGTCCTTAAATGATATTTGTTTTTACCTTCAGCACTGTCTTCTAAAATACCCCTTTTAAAATGTGGATGCTGGGGTGTGAAGGTCTGTGATGAGGAGGCGATGCAGTTTAGGCTCTCTAAAAGTTAGGTTCCACTTGGACTTACCTGCTACATAACTCTCCTCCATCCACTGTCAGGAAGCTTAAAGAAGCAGGTCAGAAGTCCCCAGGACTGAAGTTCCTCTTTGTGGCTAGCTTTGTGACTAACTGGGTAATCCTTCCAGTCTGCTGCTGCTGGCTTTACTTCGCTTCTTTTTACCATTGCATCTGCCTGGGAGCTCAGCTCCTTGGATTCCAAAGCCCTACATGAACGTCACGTTTAATACTAAAACTTTATAGATGCTACAGAGTTTTACAGATTCAGAGCTGTCAGCTTAGAGATGAAGAGGAAATAGTGAAGGTGAAGCACGAATGCTATCTATACAGGTTCAAGACTTGTAGTTGTTTTTTCTTACTTCTTCCATGGAATTCTTTCACTGATGAGCAAAAAGTATTGAAAGGAAGTAAATTAAGTAACTTGACGTTGCTGGATGTCTGATGAGTCTTAACAAGGATAGACATAAGGCTGCTGTGATTACTCAATGAGCATTCCCACTGGGCAAATGCCTTTCTTACGTTAAGACAACACTTTGATTCAAGTGGGATTCTGGTGATATATATGAGATGTATGAGATTTGGCCCATTGATTTTTTTAGTGAGGGTAACAACTACCTGAACAGATTTTAAATTAAGTTTTGAAACCCTCAACCTTTTACTAAGTCCCTTTAATAAATACTGCCAAGGTGTCTTGTCAATGGGGTACAGAGAAAGGATTTCCAAATATGAAGAAGTGTAGGTTATGTGGTCTGCCTCTCGTGGGGAATCTCAACCTTCTAGCCACTTTGCAAAGTCTTGGGATAAGGGATGCACATACTTAGAACAATAGCTAAGCATAAGCTACGTATCCTTCTGTTTTTTTTTATGTATAATAAGAAGGTCAGTAAGTGTGATAAACCTACTGTGTGATCATTTTCCTACAACAAAGCAACAAAAGAATGAACATTTCTTAGACACCACCATGACTGATATCGAAACCAGTATCTGGACTAAGTCCAATAAAAGACTGGTTTGCTGTAGTGAAGACTGAACCAAAAGCACTGAACTAGGAGCACCTCGGAGTTAACCAGAAGGGAAACCTTCTGTAAAGCCAAGGTCTTTACCTGCAGTGATGAGCCACGTGTCTCCCACACCCACAAAGGGCAACAGATGGCTGTGTGTAGCACATGCATTCTTGAATGAATCGACTGGGGTTTAACTGTCTTTTAAAAGACTCTTGGTTCTGGCTGGATTCTTAAAGCACTCGCTCTGGGCTTTGTTCTTAGCTCCCCGAGCTGCTTAATTATTCTGTATTAGCAAGTCATTCTCTAAAATGATTAAAAAGGTCAGAGAAACAGGAACAGACACATACTCTCCAACCACCCAAGCACCCCATATCTTCTTCCCACACAGAATGAGATTACCATTACTATTTACCTGCACTGCCTGCGATGAAAGCAGCACAGATGTCCTAACTCGAGCGCGATTTGTCAGTACAGTTACTGATTGTCTTTTGTAAAATGAGAATGGAGGGGAGAATCATAGCTTGTCTGTATGGGGAAGGAACAGATAGGGGTTGTGCTGCTGGGGGGCTGTAAGATGCATGACAGCCCCTCATTAATAGGGCAGACTTTAGCGTCTTTCTGACTTATGGCATGGTTTGTCCATTACAATGACCCAAATATAACTACAGGTAATTACACCCTCCACACCCTGAAAATACATGAGCATGCAATTACAGAGAGGGTAGTCCAGTTGATTGGTTGGTTGTTGTTTTTCTGGGTGATGACTGTAATGTCTACACTCATTAAGAAACTTAATTACTGCTTATTTTCCTAATAGTTCTAGTATTTTCACGCGAGCTTTGCCCTGAGGTCTGTTTTACCCTATGAAAGGTTTAATGGCATGAAAGCCCTCGTTGGAGCATGGAGTTTGGGGAACATGCTAATACCTGCTTTTATTATCAAGATTAAACCAATGTAGAGAAAATTTCTCTCTGCCATTTAGCTTCTTGGCTTATAAACTCTCAGTGAACAAAGGTATCTGTCTAGCAAACAATTAGAAAGACATTAAATTTTTACAGTTCCTGCTAAATTTAAAGCAAGTTGCTTCATCCTTGTCTTTCAGAAAGCAAGAGCATGTGCAGTTTCTCTTATGTCTGCTGCAAATAGCGGTAGTACGTGCAGAGGGTGAAGGGTTCAACTTCTCAGAAGCAACGGAAGAGGGGTTCTCCACAGGGAATGTGATGCAGGAGCAAGGTTGAGAGCAAGATAGCAGGTCAGTGTCCTCACCAGCAAGGGCATAGTCCCACCATGCCCTAGCAAGGAGTCCAGTGATAGTCAGTGAAGTCAGTCATCAGTCCCTGAGATGAGGTGTGAAGCAAAGTCAGCAGAGAGCTGGGTGTGAACATAGCTCCAGCGTGGCTCAGACAGGACCAAGGGCAACAACTAAAGCTTAAATGCATGAATAAAGAAGGAGGAGGGCCTGACAGGACTTCTTGTGGCTCTCTCAGAGCTTTTTCCAAGCAGCCTGTATCCCAGCTTAGAGGGGAACACAGTATCAGAGCTGGCTACCAGCTAATCCCCAAGTTGGGGGGGCAGAGGCTGAGACTGGGGGTGTATGTAGGGCTCGGACTCCACTATCTCGCAGGGCAGGATATCCACATCTTCTGTAGGACATCAAATGGAGCACACTTGTTCTTCAAGAGTGTCGCTATGTACCTGGGCCCAGTGTCAATCAGTCAGTCACTGCATTGTCTTGATGTGTAAGCCTGAGACAGTAACAGGATTACCATCTACATCTTAAACATAAATACAACCCACAGCTGTAAAAAGAGGTGGAGTGCATGAAATAGATGCTCTGCAGAAAGACATTGCATTTCTATTTTGCTCTGGAGACGTTTCTGAGCATTACTATCATATTGTGTGCTGTGCTGCAATTAATCACCCCTTTTAGTGCTGCTGTAATAAACTCAGAGCTTTGGATTTTCATCTTGTATAAATCAATATGGGTCCATTGATTTCAATGGATCTGTGCCAAGGGAATATCTGGCCTCAAACATCAAGCGGAGCTTGTAGAGACGTGTTTAATAAAGCAAGAGACCTGTGTTTTTACAGTAGATAAATGACTTCGTGGGTGATGCTGGAGTCTCTTGTGGCACCTCTCCTCCAAGAAGTTTTATTTTAATCACTCTCATAAAGTTCCCTTAACAGCAACAATAATGCTAAGTGCTCGACACGAAGCAAAGGAAATCAGATTTGTGGATGACTACTGGCATGAAATGTTGCTCTGGGTTGGCATTAAGTGGGGTGGTGTTTTTTTTGTTAGAATTTTTATTCCATTATTTCCCTCTCTTTAGTAGCATTGCAAATGGTAGTTCTTAAGGAACCGGCTTCTCAGGCCTCGTGCAGATAGACCTCTGAGTGCTCTCGGTGAGTAAGGCTGATAACATAACCTGTCATTTATTATAGTTTTATCTAGGACTGCAGTAAAATGAAGGTCTTAAGAGCAACCCAACAGTTTATCATGTCAGTAAATCCTGCTCTGTGTTCTACCAGTAAGAGCAGGTGCAACCCTACTGTAAATAAGAAGGAAGCAAGAAAGTGTTCAGATGCAAAACAGTTTAGATGGAGCTGGTTTGGAAGAGCACAGCACAGTAATGCTTAGGGGACTGTGTGCCAGGAACTATAATGCAAATAACTTCTGGTGATATTAAAATACTAAATTCAGCAGCAAAAAGCTGGTATCACATAAACATAGAGTCAGTGTAGAGTCTGCTGTCTGGACAAGAACAACCCCAGGGACCAGGATAGGATGTGGACTGAGCTGTTGGAGAGCAGTGGAGGAGAAAAGGACCTGGGGGTCCTAGTGGACAGCAGGTTGACTGTGAGCCAGCAATGTGCTCTTGTGGCCAAGAGGGCCAACAGCATCCTGGGGGGGATCATAAGGGGGTC
>VZRI01013158.1:99462-112556 GCA_013397515.1 Upupa epops
ATAAGGTCACCCCTGAGCCTCCTCTTCTCCAGGCTAAACAGACCCAGCTCCATCAGCCTCTCCTCGTAGGGCTGCCCTTCCAGCCCCTTTCCCATTCCTTTACTGTTCAAGCCCCAGAAAAGATTACCCAATGTACTGAAGGAAGTCTTTGAAGGCAGAACTTAATCACTTAATGAAAGCACTTCCGTTGTTTTCCAAGTAGGTGGATAATAGGCATGATTAGATGCTGGAAAAGGCTTCCTTTGGTATCCACAACGTTTGACTTCAAAGTAGTAGTTATAAATAGATGCAAAGTCCTTGGCCCCCTGTCTCTTTGAGTTGAGCTTTCAGTACTTTATCACAACGTTATCAGTATGTTTTCTCAGACTCATGTTGGGAGACAACATAGGAATTATAAATCTTCAAATATTTACATGATGAATTCCTGTTATTCCTATTCCAGCACATCCAATATAATTGCTCGTTCCTGAATCACCCTCTGTAGTCAGGCATTCTCTCAAACAATTTAACCTAACCCGACAAGCCTAAATATATGAATTTCCTAAGCATATTACCAACCGGGAGCAACTAGTAGTCATAATTACTTGTTAACTTCCCAAGCATAATTGTTCTGTGTACAGCTATGTAACCTTGATCTGGTCTGTAATAAGCCTGCAAATTTAGAAAGCAACAAATGACCTCTGAGTATGGCTAATACAAAAAAATAATTAACAAAGAAATCTCCTGACATGCTGTAATATATCCAAGTTTGCAGCTAACAACCATTATTCTCTGCTTTAAATGTTAGCAGGTAGAGTATACCTACTCCATCTTCTCTGTATGGCAGCATAAAATCAATAAAGCTCATAAACAGCAATTAAAATGCAATAACAATCCCACTCAAGTTGGTTTTTTTGTAAGCGATATGAACAGCTAAGCTGATGATCATTATCACCTCTATTATTTTTTCCCCACTGTAGCGTAGATTTGCATATTTATGCCACAAATATTTCACAGACTAATAAAAGCTGCCTTTTGCCACATCCATAACTATGGGGGTGCACACCTGGTCTGGAATGATTCATTTATTCAGCTCCTCAGAGAGCTTTGCTTAGCACTTGCAGTGGGCGAGGACTGCACACCCAGTCATCCACCAGGTGTTGGAGACAGGCTTTGCCTCTCTCTCATGACATGACTAAGGTGACTCTTACACCAGTGTCATCCAAATATAAAGATGGGTCTGGGCCAGAATTCTCAAGCTGTGGTAAGCAACCCAGTAGTAAAATAAAAGTTACTCCAAAGATAGGCATAAATTCTGTTGGAGCAGCCAAATGTCTCCTTCTGTGCATGTACCCAACCTAGCACAGTGCTAGGAGCTTTCGCTGCTGATACTGTCAGTAATGCTCTTACCTAAGCAAACTGCATTTAGAAAGTGCTATGTAGGATGTTCTTCCCTGTTGATAATTATAGTTTGATAAGTATCACGCTACAATCAAGTGTTTCAGAAGGACTGGTTCAGTAACAGGGAGTTCTGACCCTCCTCAGTAATGTGAACCTACACATTCTTTAATGTTTCAGTCTGGAAAAGAAGAGTCCTGGATCTCTAGTGCAATAAATGAGAGGAGAAGCTGTCCTGTAAACCCAATACACAATTACTGACAAAAAAGGGCTAGTAGTTTTTTTTCTTGTGTTGGAAATTATTTGTATTTGACTGCATTATCGAGTAATGCCGTTTTCTGTACTTGTGGGTATCAAAACAATAACCAAAATAGAGAAGAAACAAAGAAGTTTTAAAGCAAAATAAATATGGAAGTCTTGCTGTGACATCCAGTACAGCTGCAGAACCGACTGCCTGCTAATGCGGTACTTCAAGACAGAGTCTGAATTAATGGTTTGCTATGAATAATGTATTTGTCAAACAGGCGTAGCCGTGTGCATAAATTGCTGGAGCCTGGGTTTTTTGGTTTTGTTACTCACACGGTTGTTACTAAATTCTGTATCGAAAGATTTGATGAGTTTGGGCTAAGATAGGTATGTTTCGTTGTTGGGTTGAACATGCGGAATTCCCTACCTGGTTGGCCTTTAACCAGCTCAATACCTTGTATAGCATTCTTTTGTCCCTTAATTGACTTCTAAAAAATGCAGAAATATTCTGGTTTGGTCTTCTTTTAAATTTAAAATGGCTTATTGGATAAAGAAGCAGTAGAGTTACCAGCCAGATTTATTAGCTGGCTTGAATACCTTCAACCATCTCTTCACTCAAGAAAGCAAAGCAGTTAAAGCTTCATGATTTATGAAAGCTTTTCTGGTTTAAGTGTCTAAGCTACAGGACTTTGGCCAAGGATATTTTTGGGGCAAGCTAGACTTGTACATCTCACTATCCTGAAGGGAGCCAAAAGACTTCATAATGATAGAGGAATGGAAAACTAATGCCCATCTTCTCACTCAGCAGTGTCTCTTGGTATTAGGGTGTTTGCATAGCTGTAGCTAAAACAAAGCCTTTCTTGAGGAAGCACATGGATGGAATCTAACAGTGTTTGGATGGTATCGTAAAGTGTTTTCTCTGCATGTTTAGTCCCAGATGACAAGGATGCCTGTATTTAATACCATCTCTCACATCAGATGACTAAAGCTATCACTGCTGTTAAATCCACGAACTGCAAACAAAGTCTGTGGGGCTGGAGGTGGTATTGAGGCACATCGTAGGAATTCTGCATTGATGACTGATAGGTTTATATGGCCAGGCCGTTTGCGAGGTCAGTGGCCAGACGTAGAGATCACTACAAAATGCCATGACCTTTGCTGTTGCATGGTCGTGCCTCATACTGTACTCTGCCCATGCTAAGTGGTCATTTCTAGGTTTTCTTGTGAATTCTCTTGCCCTCCAGTTCTCTCCCTTCTTTGTCACCAAGTTAATTTAAAGAAGGCTCTTCTGACTGCTGTTAATGTTTAGAAAGCAGAGAAGTTATTGTTAATAACTGCAATATTGCTTTTTTAGCAGAGCTGCCTAGTAAAATAAACACAGATGTCTGTACTACTGCAGCTAGGGTTATTTTTCATTTTATTCAGAGAATAACTCCAAGAGATGGTTTCTAAATTAATGCATTCTTAAGCATGCACTACTTTTCCTCAGTGTGCAAGACCAGACTCATTATATCTTATGATATGGGTTCAAACATTCCAAGTTTAGGATTTGTAAATAACTTTAATAGTACGCTCCACTTTTTGAACATACCTGTTTTTACATGCTGTGTGCCAGAAATCCCAGAAACCAGAAATACTCAGGGGCATAGATAAGCCTGTAATCATAGTAGACATGTAAACCTGGCAGAATATGTGCCTCAACAACTACCATGTCCACAATGAATCTGAAAATACAGGGAGGGGGATCTCTTCACTGAGATTCATGAAGTATTTTAATCTTCTTATTGTATTTTTAGTGTGGGCTTCCCATTGTGAGTGTTTGTGTCTTTAATTTGTATTTCATATTTAGTTGTTGAATGTAAAAAAGGATTTGGGAAAAACCCTTTATCACCCAGAGAAGTGCCTGAGCATGTAAGAACGACTAAGATGGTGAAAGTACCCTAGGGCTTCAAGTTGTGCAGTGACAAAGCCACCTCAGCTCAACAGTGTCCTGCCATCTGTTTAACATTTGAGCTTGTTCAGCATTCACAAAAGTAGAAATTTCAGTGCCTGGGGACCAAGAATGCTCAGAAAAAAAACCCCCTTGTAAACACTCACATCTTGAATTCAGCAGTGTAAGTGCAATGTGGCTGCATTCATTTTAAAGCTCAGTTAGGGAAGGCAGTGCTGTCCGCTGATCGTAAGGAGAACTGTGGGGGTGGAGAAGGGCATTCTTGAATTATTTAATCGTTTCTGTATTTGTCTAAGATATTAAAACACAAAGAACAAGATTAGAGATATTAAGATAGCTTAATAAAGATTATAGAATCCTTAGGAATCAGAAGGGACCTCGAAAGATCATCTAGTCCAATCCCCCTGCCACAGCAGGATCACTTAGATCAAGTTGCACAGGAACACAGCCAGGTGGGTCTGGAACGTCTCCAGAAGACACTAGAGATAATACTACCCCCTTCAGCCAAGTTAAAAACTGTTCTGAAAATGCCATCCCGCTGTAGTAGAGCTCTAACATACACAGCAGAGGGGGCAGACTTTGTAGGTACTGAAAGGGAGCAATCGAGCAGGAGGTTCTCTCCATCTCAGTGAATATTTACTGGAAGGGAAACATTCTGCATCTGTGTTTCAGCGCTGTTGTAATATAGTGCCAAGGAATCTTTCAAACCTGGATGAATAAACAGCTTTAGAATTGGATTAGAGAACTTAAGACAGATCTCTCTCACCTTTGTGAAATTAAATCTTGGTTGTGTATTCCCTCAGATGTGTGGAAGTGGTGTGTGGATTTACTGCTAAACTCATGTTTAGGGCAATAGCAGAGGCAGACAATGTTGGGAACACATTCAGATGTAGGAGGAGGTACTGGGGTGTAATGACATAGCAAGTGTTTCAGTTCCTGGCTAATAATCTGGCTGGTGGGTACATCCTGTATTCATCATTTACAAAGGTGTGAATCATCCAAAGGCAGGCTGTCTGAAAATCAACAAGTGTCTTTGATCAGAGCTGGAAACAGTGCTGGTAGGAGACATTTGAGAGACGTCCTTGCCACAAACTGAAGATTTTCTACTCAGAGTGTGTACTTTTCTACTCATGTCTGTGAAAACATGTCTGTAACACCTCTTCTGCTTTTATGAAAACTTTAGGTGTTTAATTCAGATTTACGAAAGACAAACCTAGGTGTAGGTGTGGCTGTTCCCACGTTTAGGACTCAGACATTCTGCATGTGTGTTGTTATTTCAATCTCCTTTCCTGTATCTTATTGCCCAGGGAATAGAGATTTAAATGGCCTTTCTATTGCTATTACTCTATTACTGATATGGATATTGCAGAAGAAAACTATAATACTTTGAATTTGTGACAGGGAGATTATTAAAGTTCCAGTAAAAATGTCCCTGAAATTATGTCCAAGATGCCTAAACCATACAGAGTTTCTTCAGTTCTGCTCCAGTAAAAACGAGGAAGTATTCTTCCTCTTCAGAAAATGTACATCAAAACTAGATCTGCGACTGTGAAAGAAGATGTCACATTGCTCTCCAGGCTAGTAATTCAGAATGAAACTGGAGGGTTTGATTTGGATTTCAGTGATGTGAATGACATAGATCTGTGGCCCTCTGTCACACGCCATGGAATCATAAACACTGGGGCTAGAAGTGACCTGAAGAGCTTCTCTTGTCCATTGGCCCATCCCAAGGCTGGTTAACATATCTTTCCCTCTTTCTAAATAGTTTTGCTGAACCTATTTTTATATATCTTTGATGATGGAGATTCCACAGCCTCCTTACTCACAAAATCCAACATGTATCTTATTTGAAATCTAAGCACCAAAGAACAAGTGAGTTTTCCATCTGTCTTCACTGGATCAGCACCAGAATGTAGGTGTTCATGGCACAGACAAGACTTGATTGAGGGGTTTATGGAAAGAGAGATTTGAATACCACAGAATCATTAAAGTATTTAGGTTAGAAAAAGCCTTTATGATCATCAACTCCAACATTGACCTGAGTCTACCAAGCCCACTGCTAAACCATGCCCTTGAGTACCACACCTGCAAGACTTAAAAACATCCAGGGATGATGACTCAATCACTTCCCTGGGCAGCCTGTTCCAATATTGATGATGCTTTCAGTGAAGAATTTGAAGAACTTTTTCCTAATACCCCTTCCCCACAACAAAAATATTTTCTCTTGTCCTCTCAGCTGTCACTTGTGAGAAGACATCAATACCAACCTCTCTACAATCTCTTTTCAAGTAGTTGTGTCCTAACTGAAGGTCTCCCCTCCTTTTTTCTTCAGACTAAATAGCATCAATTCCTTTAGGCACCCCTCAGAGAGCTTCACCATCACAGTCTATAACTCGTTACACTCCAAGGGGCCCTACTGCTACCAGCAAGTATATCCATGGAACACATTGTTATCCAATATGAAAAGGGGACTGGAATCTATCCCGTGGTTAATATTGAAAGGGCAATTAGACATGTTCAGCAATGGCTTTGAGTAAGTCCTGTCACATCCTTTCTGCTCATGGCAACTGAGATAGTGAGCACAATCACAAAAATGATGTTTATATTATGGTAATTGCACTGTAATACAGGCACAAGGGTCTAATTCCCTGTAGTAGTAGTAATATAGTACCTCTACCCCAAAATAAGTGTATATTTTGTGTTGGCGTTTTTGTACAGCCCTGTAAACTGAGCAAGCCTGTTGAAAACTGTTCTGCAGTCCTGTTGAAAGACAGACAGGAAAACACAGCAGGGTTTTCCTGCACTAATGCTTTCCTCATCCACATTGCTCGCTCACCTGATCAGTAGAGATTTGTCTGTACAGCTTTCTTGATTCATTGTTGCTGGCCTGAATGGGACCGATCTAGGAAAAAAAGCAGCATCTCTCACTGGAGCTCTGAGAAAAACGTCAGTGCATGTCACGCTGGTAAGACAGGTTTGTACTGATGTGATTTCTCTCTCTGACAGTTAATCAAATGCTCACCTATCAAAAATCGCTGCCTGTCATAGCCGCTTCTTAGAAGAGAACCTGCAATGTACTGCTCTTGAAATGTGTTTTTGTTTGAGATACGTTTGGGTGTTGGAGGTTTGGTTTTACTCTGAATGAGTAGAAGACACAAAATAAGCTAATGAATGCAACCCAGATGAGGTAGCTGAAATTATAACTATAAACAGAGGCAATATCCAGTGAGAATAGTATTTTCTTACTGAAAAATCTTCAATCCACTAGAGAAAACTGCAACATCATTTGAAGACAAGTCTCTTTCACAGCACCATAATTTCTCAGACATAAACATGGATAGGAAGAGAGTGATAAGAAAATGCAGCTTCTGAACCCATTTCTTATCATTAACAGCCACCCTGTCGTTTACTTCTTAGGTCAAACTGTGTTCTTTTTCAGAGTGAAATTCTTACATGATTTGATCCTTAGCTCAAAATCCATGAAAAACATGAAAACAACTGTTGAGCTTGACTTTAAAAAGCCTTTGGGTACAGTTCTAGGCAACTGGAAACATCTGTATGGAACACGGGAGAAGAAATGACACAATTGATTTTTAAATATATTGTAATGACTATTGATCTATGAATTGATATATCAACTATTTTATGTGTTTAGTAGATCAGAAACTCTTTCATTATTTAAAGACACGAAAATAACTATTCAAGCTAAGTCAGAAAGCAGGGAAAAAAGATAACACTTGGGTAATACTGCTTGCAAAAACTCTTGAGAAACCGCTCTGAAGCAGGACAGGAAATGTGTCTGGCGTACAAGAGATCAAAGGAACTCTCCTGAAGGTCTAAAAATGAATGCTTGCTCCATGGAGAGTAATTATCTTGGAACAACCAGCTGAGACCCAGGACCTTGTGGGAACAGAAGAAGTTACAATGAGCTTCATTATCATCAGGAGATCAAAAGATTTTAAGCTAGATGAGCGTGCCAGCTGCTCTGTCAGAAAATGCTGTCCTTTTGTTATAATAGCTTAATACTTCCATTTTAAGAAGGTTGTTATGTATCTGTGTGTCATTTATACCTGAGACATGAAAATTGCAGGTGCCTGAATACAGTCAGACTCCCCAATCACAGAATATCCTTGGGTGAAAGAAACCTTGAAGATCAAGTCAACCGCTAACCCAGCACTACCAAGTCACCAGTAAATCATGTCTCTCAGCACCATATCCTTTAAATACGTCCAGGGTTGTTGACTCCACATCATTCCTGGGCAGCTTTCCCCTATGTTTGATAACCTTTTCAGTGAAGAAATTATTTCCAATATCAATATAAACTTCCCCTGCTGCAACTTGAAGCCATTTTCTCTAGTTCTATCACTTCTTACTTGGGAGAACAGGCCAATCCTCACCTCTCCACAACCTCCTTTTAATTGTAGGATGCATTAATGTCTTCCCTCAGCCTCCTTTTCTCCCAACTAAACAACCCCAGTTCCCTCCACTGCTCCTCATATAACTTGTGTTCTAGAATCTTCATGAGCCTCCTTGCCCTTCTCTGGTCACTCCAGCAATTTCATGTCCTTCTCGTGGTGAGAAGCCCAGAACTAAACATTGAACTCAATGAGCTTCAGTATGTGCGGTGGTTGCTTGGGAAAACAAACATCATAAACAGGAGTGTACCTGGATATTCCTTCTAGTCCTCAGATTTTATGGCTGAGCACATTGCCATGTGTTATGGAATACCTTTTTGGTTAGATTGACTCATGACAGTGTTCCCTTTCAGCCTCCTAACCGATCCAACTTATTGGCCTTTGGCCAGCAGAGGGATTTGGAGAGCCATGACCCTGCTCAGCAAAAGCCATAATGATGAGTTAGCCACACTTCTTGAGCCACAAAGGCAAAGCACAGCACCTTAGGGGCTTCTGTAAGGAAACTGAACTCCATCTCAGCTAGGGACATTACGTTCCATTGCCGTTGTTCTTGGCATGAGCTTGTTGCTTGAAAGGGTTGTCCACAGAGACACAGGCATGGATCCACAAATTCAGCTTGCACTGAGCTGCGACAGTAATGTTGTTCAGACAGTTCTACCTATTTCTGTTTCTATAAAATTGATCTGACATTTAATGCCCGACGTCGGGATGATGCTAAGTTGTACACGCATAAGAAAATAATTAAGCGCTGGGTTCCCGCAGTGCCAAGCCACAGCTGAAATATAACAGAAAGAACTCAGGCATGCTGAGGATAAATTACCTGGGCTAACCCCCCTAGAACTGAGTTTCTATGCACTTCAGTATTGATTGGGCCGCTCGAGTGGTGAAAATGGTAGGACAGCAAATCCAATTAGTGAAATAAGGTACTTCTTTAGGTAAGCAAACATGGTTTGGTGGCCAAAGCTTGGATGCTTTATTTTGCTGCTTCACAGCGTTCTTTCTAGCTTCAGTGCCTACACCTAAAATGTGCTGCTCGGTGCATTTTTGGACAACTCGTAAGATCTGAATTGGCTATAAACTCTTTATCTTTTATAAAGTCAGTTTGCTCAGGTTTAAGGTGCGAGTCCCTTACCCTCTCTGTTGTTGTTCTGCCTCTCTGAGAGTGTAGTATTCACAAAGCTGCACCTGTGCAGCCAGGAACGGAGGATTCGTTCAAATAGATTAAAAAACCCCTGACACCTGATCATGATAACTGGCTTAAATGGGTTATCTGGCAAGCAGATCACACAGCAGGGGTCTCTGACTGTGTTCTGGATCTCTGCATGAAGTGTTCTGAAGAATGGAGGCAGAAGGTATAAAAAAAACAACCCCCAAAGTTTTACTTTTCAGAGGCAATTTCACTAGGTTTCCTTATGACAGTTGAACCGCCTGATGAAGAAGGAACTCTGTCTTCCTCAGTAAGAGTGAGGGATATTACCACAGGATCACAGGATCACAGTAATGATAAGCTTGGAAAAGACCTTAAAGATCATCCAGTCCAACCTAAATCCAAATAAACCAAGTAAAACTAACATCTAACANGGAGTGAGGGATATTATCACAGTCTCACAGTAATGATAAGCTTGGAAAAGACCTTAAAGATCATCCAGTCCAACCTAAATCCAAATAAACCAAGTAAAACTAACATCTAACATCTAGATCATGCCACTCAGCACTTCATCTGTGAGTTTTATTAAGTTTTTTGCTAAACAGCAAAGTTAGGAAGAACAGTAACCTTTCAAGAAATACTTCAATAAAAGGAGAAGACATTATCAGCAGTAGAACTGAATTACCACTGTTACAGAGTAGATAGCTAAAATTGGCCAAGTCCTTTGTTCTTTCTGGAAGACACGTAGCACATTTCATTCTTCAGATGGGTAACATCCAGCCAAAGTTTATTCATGAGTAGTTCATACTAATTTGTTCTGTTGCCAACATTTTTTCTATAGCTTAAATTAAGTTTTCTCTCTCCCTCTCATTTATCACCCCGATAATATCACAGACTGCCTTCTGGTTTTTAATTCCTAAATCAAATGAGCCAAGATGTTTTTTTAATGTCCTTTCCAACCATAAGTTCTCCATTCAGATAAACATTCCTAGCAGGATGTCTCTGCTCACGTTCCAGTCGAATTCACTTATTGGGAAATGGTTGATTGCAGTCCTGTGTGGTGTACTTGAGGGCCCACTGATGCCTTAGATAACGGTAATGATTGCAATATCAATGTAGACTGGCATCAAGGGGCTGTTCAGGGTGCTTAATTTAGAAGCCTGAGTAGAAAAATTATTATCTAATCTAGTAGGAGACATCCTTGGCCTTTCTTGAACCGTGTGTCTTGTGTGAACTTGCAGTGTTAAACTAAAATAAAAAGGAATCTGTTTTGACCCTAGCAAATTGTCTTCCAAAATATTTCAGGTGACAAGATTAACATAAGCATAAAAATGCAATCTTTATACCAAGAGTTTCGGTTTGAATGCTGTTTGAACCGTGGAACAAAGAAGAAAGTGAAGATTTGTAGTGAATACTTTTAACTTTGTCAGAACAGCTTTCTGTATGAAACAGTAATGCTCTGCGTTATGTGAACTACAGATAATTCACAAGGGACATACGGGTTGGTGTCAGTCTGCAAAGAGAAATGATCATAGAGTCATTAGGGATCGGGAGGGACCTTGAAAAATCATCTAGTCCAATCCCCCTGCCACAGCAGGATCACCGAGACCAAGTCACAGAACAGAGACCAAGTCACAGAACAGGTCACATTATGGATTCAGAGTGACCTGGAAAGATCATCCAGTCCAATCCCCCTGCCACAGCAGGATCACCTAGACCACGTCACAGAGCAGAACACCTTACAGCACGCTCTTTCAGCATTACTAATTTGTGATTTTCAGTACAGCTTGTTATAGTAGTATTGACAAGCGGCACGTAACCGCTCAGTCATGCGCATCAGGTCCTTTAATTTGGCCTAATTTAGGCATCAATGAGAGGTTTGAAGCTTGTACATTTTGCGCTACTGAAACTAATGTCCGTCACAAAACGAACTGATTTTCACTTTCAATACAAATCAAAATCTAGTTGCGTGAAAAAATGTTGCCAAGCCTGTTAAACTGATCACGAATGAACAAAGTAAAGCGATGCTGAATATTAGCTCACATTTCCCTTTTCTCTGCTGTACAATTCCCAGCCGTTAGCTTTCTAAATTGACAGTCATTTCTTACATGTCTGCTTTGTTTAAGGGGTGACCTTATCACTGTCTGTAACTACCTAAAAGGTGTTTGGAGTCAGACGGGGGTCTTTTCTCCCTGGATGCTGGAGACAGGACAAAGGGTCACAGTCTTAAGCTCCATCGGGGGAGGTTTAGATTTGACATTAGGAAAAGGGTTTTCACTGACAGAGTGATCTGGTTTGGGAACGGGCTGCCCACGGAGATGGTTGTGTCACCGTCCCTGGAGGTGTTCAAGGTTAGGCTGGATGAAGTGCTGAGTGGCATGAGCTAGACGTCAGATGTTTAGGGTTACTTGGTTGGTTTTAGGTTGGACTGGATGATCTTTAAGGTCTTTTCCAGCCCCATCAGTACTGTAATTGCTTTAATTGCTTTAATTGTTTAACACTCCAGGCCTGTTCTTTTGGTCATGTTCTGTGTTATGGTCCTTCACACAGGCAAAGTTAATGGATTCTTTTGGGCAAATGCTTCTGATCTGGCAAACAGCCAAATGCTAGTGACAAAGAGGAAGGTGCCTGTGGATTGGGGAACGGATCTATTTCCACCAAGTCTGTGTCCCAAACGTGGCTCCATCTTCCACTTTCCCAGAGGAACCTGGATGTGTTGCACAAAATGACTGGTAACAGCTTTGAAAGACAAACAAGATGGAGTGATGATTATGTCTCTCTGTAATTGCTTTCTTTGAGGAAGGTCTCGTTCCTCTAACAACACTGATGAAGAGACATGCTTGCTTTTGTCGCTCTTTTGTTGTTAGTGATATAAATAATTTGAAACAGTTCTACAATAATTACACGTAAAGAAAGAAAAATGCCTTGCTTTTTTGTTTCTTTATCTGAAAGACAAGAAGTAATACAAAGAGAACAGGGTTAATCATTTAATCCTTGATAACATCTCTCTAACATCTACTGCACATTCATCTTTTGGGCATATTCTCTATGTCTTGTTCCATGCCTGGAGATCTGCATTTGTTCTAAAAGGCTTGAGAACAAGCTGTTAATACCACAGAAATATTTGGTTTTATAATGCTATAAAACAATTAATCACATCAAAGAATCTGCGGTGTCTCCAGAGCACTGCCCATTTGTGCTGAAACAGAACTATTAAGCTGAAATTATTTAATTAAGGTTGCATTTCTCTTTGTTTTCTCAGGAAAACTCTATGCTGAATCAGTATTCTCATGGCTTGCATGGTTACTGGACACACCACACTGTCTGGGTACATTTGCTGGTCCCCATTGATTTCTAGACAACTCGAGGTCAATCTGCACTGTCTAATGAGTAGTAGGACCCATAGATTCACCAATCACAGAATAATCCCCTTAATTTATGCATCAGGAAGAGGGCATCCAAATTTAGTAGCATTATGTCAAGGTAGAACATGGTGTAAGTAAGATCCAATCCCTGCCCTTGTATACATTATATTTATAGCATTCATCCACAAATCTAGTTGATTTCCAGATGACAATATTTCTATGAAGTTAAAATAAGTTCTTTGTTTTAACTGCCATCAAATGTAGATTTATATTCATACTCTGACTAAGTTACAAGGTTTATATCTTCAGGTCAGCTGTCTCTGAGAGTTGGGTAGAACTTTTGGCTTTTCTTGCAATGTTTTCTTCTCATCTAAAAGATTACTTTCAATACCTCACACTAAATCACACTAGAGCTGGAACAGCCTTTACGCATCACCCATCCCTCTCTCTTGCCTCGATTCTTTGCTGAATATAATAGTGAAGCACCTGACATTCCACAGGTTCTTGCTGATAGGAACCCATGCACCAAAAAGCTGTTTGCTGTTGTGTTCTCCTGAGGTGTGTGGTAAATCTGGCTTTCCAAACACCCCAAG
>VZRI01013181.1:0-35581 GCA_013397515.1 Upupa epops
CCTCAGTTATTCTCTGATTCTGTTTTTTGCAAGAAGTGTGATTCTAATATTTCAATAATTTTTTTTGTAATATTTAAAAATATTGAAAATAAAAACTTACAATGAAAAATCTGTAAATATATTTGCTTTCTGGGTCTGAAATAAAACACATAAAGATTTATAATGTAAGATAAATCCCGAGCCAATAATTCTAACCCAAACAAACAGAAAAGTAAATCAAGTAAGAAAATATTTTGATAGTTTCAGTATGTTCGTTTGGGTTTGTGAAATTTATTGACAAAAATGCTGAATTAGATTTTTTTATGAAAGCACCCTTTCCAATGGTAAACTTCAAGCTGCAATAATTTGTGATTTTTTTTTTCAATGTATTTATAAATAAGATGGCAACAGTGTTGTTCCAGGATCAAAGATTTGGAAATTGTTTCCTAAACTTCAGAATATTGAGTTGGTGTTTTTGTTAATAAAATAATCAGATTTTGCAATGTTATGATGCATAAAGCTTATTTTTTTATATAATTCAATGCTTCCCTTTTAGACCTTTTTCTAGCAGTTATAGGGATTTGCATTTTAATTTGTTGAGCTGGAAATTTACTAGGTTTCTATCTGTCTTAGGAAGTAATATCTGCTGTTTCTTCTGCTACAGGAGGTCTAGAAGAGTCACACAGAGTTTGTGTTACAGTTTAAATCTAAGGGATTAGGAGAGTTAGGTCTGATTAGGAAGAATTCTGCATGTCAAAGACTTGTCTTTTGTTCAGTCTCACTATTCAAAAGTGGTTTTTTTTCAGTTCAGCACCACCTTGGAGAAAATAAATAGATAAACATCTTGTACAAGTTCAACACAGGCTCAGTAGGGTTTAGTAGTTACATTTTTTATAAGTCTTTATTAACTAAGCATACTTTAATCCCTCACAATTACTATTACCATACATTTGTTACTGCTGTTGGGAAGCTGAATGTATTGAGTCCTCTGAAAGCAACTTTCTGTAGTGAAGGTAGATGTAGCTATTCAGATCATGTAAGAGAGGCAGGAAAGACACTGAGACCTGTTACTAGTGATGTCTCCAAGGCTCAGTGTTCGGTCCGGTCCTGTTCAACATCTTCATTGATGATATTGATGATGGGTTGGAATCCATCGTGAGCAAATTTGCTGACGACACCAAGCTTGGAGTCTGTGTCAATTTGTTGGAGGGTAGGAGGGCCCTGCAGAGGGACTTGGGCAGACTGGAGAGATGGGCAGACTCTAATAGGATGAGTTTTAACAAGTGTCGGGTTGTGCATTTTGGTTGTAACAACCCCAGGCAGAACTATAGGCTGGGGGAATGGAAATCTTGAAGAGTACCCAGGTAGAAAGAGACTTGGAGGTATTGGTGGACAGTAAACTTACCATGAGTCAGCAATGTGCCCAGGCAGCCAAGAGGGCTAATGGCATCCTGGCCTGTTTCAGGAATGGTGTGGCCAGCAGGGAGAGGGAGGTTATCCTCCCTCTGTATTCGGCACTGGTTAGACCGCACCTGGAGTATTGCATTCAGTTCTGGGCCCCTCAGTTTAGGAAGGATGTTGAGGTGCTGGAATGAGTCCAGAGAAGAGCAACTAGAATGGTAAAGGGCCTGGAAGGTAGGCCCTGTGAGGAGAGGTTGATGGAGCTGGGTTTGTTTAGCTTGGAAAGGAGGAGGCTCAGGGGTGACCCTATCGCTTTCTATAACTACCTAAAAGGTGGTTACAGTCAGGCGAGGGTCAGTCTTTTCTCCCTGGACACTGGAGACAAGACAGGGGGTCACAGTCTTAANTTGGACTGGATGATCTTTAAGGTCTTTTCCAGCCTCATCATTGCTGTCATGCTGTGATATGGTGGAATAAATGACAGAATGATGATGGAATAAAACTGAAGCTGGTAATTGACAAAGGGGCACAAAGAAGTAATTGATTGGGGGTGGGGATGGGGAAGGGAATGAAGAGAAAAAGTAGAGAAAAAAAACTGACACTCTTGTTTCTTAGATTCCTTTTTCTTTCTTCATTTCCATTCACAAGGATGAAAGAAAAGCACTTGCTGGATGATTGTCAAATAAGCACCTATCTCTGGGAACTAGCTAACTGTATGCATTTTAATAGGGCCAAATGTCCCTTCCTGCTTGAGTCACAATAACCCCATACAGTGCTACAGGCCTGGGGCAGTGTTGCTGGAAAGCTGTCCGGATAAAAAGGACTTGGGGGTTCTAACTGAGCAGTGGCTGAATAGGAGCCAATACTGTGCCCAGCTGGCCAAGGCCAGAGGCATCCTGGATTGTATCAGAAGCTGTGTGACCAGCAGAAGGAGAGAGACAATTGTCACCCTGTACTCAGCACTAGTGAGGCCACACCTTGCATACTGTGTCCAGTTTCAGGCACCTCAGTGCAAGAGAGACAGAGAGGTGCTGGAGCAACTGCAGAGAAGGGCAATGAAGCTGGGGAAGGGTCTGGAGAATAGATCTTATGAGCAGAGACTGAAGGAGCTGGGACTGTTTAGATTGAGGAAGAGAAGGCTAAGGGGATAACTCATCATTCTCTACAACTACCTGAATGGACAACGTATAGAGGTTGGTGCTGGTCTCTTCTCACAGGTAATTTGCAACAGAACCAGAGGGAAGGGCTTCCATCTGCAGCAGGGTAGGTTTAGAGTGAACACCAGGAAAATGTTCTTCATGGAAAAAGTGGTAACACTCTGGAATAGGCTGCCCAGGGAAATGGTTGAGTCCCCATCCCTGGATGTGTTTGAGTCATTTATCTGTGGTGTTAGGGAATAGAGTTTGGGGGTGAATTTATAGAGTAGGGTTAGTGGTTGGACTTGATGACCCAAAAGGATCTTTTCCAACTTGAATGATTCTGTGATTTCACACTTGCTTTCAAGAAAGCATTCTGCATGGCCATTTAATTTTGATTCCAGAATGTGTAAGGCATTCTGCATAATTGAATACCCCAATTAAAAATATGTTAATGGAACAGCTCATGGTGTTGGCTGGAAAACCAGTCCAGCACTGCAGGGAGTCTGCAAGTTTTTGAGCTACAGACAGAAGAACGATGGTTGCCTGGAGAAGTCATCTGCAAGCCCGCTGGAGGCGTGCATTGACACCTTGCAAATTCCCAGCCTGCAGGTGAAGTGCTGGAAAAGCTGTTTGCAAGCTTCCCTGAAACTTTGCTTGGAAATCCCTGAAAAGCAACTGTCAGCCTCCAGGAAATCAGCCTGGTTTTGAATCTTTTCTGAATATTCTGGGCAATAGAATTATTTCATGTTTGTTCCATGTCATCTTGCTAATTATTTTGATGTTGATATATATCTCCTTTAAAAAACTTGAATTCAACCAGTAGGATACTTAGATGGATAATGAAGCCAACAATATCCTGGATAGTATTAAAAGAAATGTGACAGGTCAAGAGAGGTGATTCTTTCCCTCTACTCTGCTCTTGTGAGACCCCACCTGGAGTATTGTGTCAAGTTCTGGAGTTCCCAACAAAAGGACATGGAACCATTAGAGCAAGTCCAATGCCGAGATGATGAGAGAGCTGGAGCACCACTCCTGTGAAGATGGGCTGAAGGATTTAGGACTGTTCAGCCTGAAGAAAAGAAGGGTCCTGAGGACTTTATAGCTGCTTCCAGTACCAGAAGGACCCTTACAGGAAAGCTTGAGGGAGACTTTTTATGAGAAACTCTAGGGGAAACAGGAAAAGGGGAAATAGCTTCAAACTGAAAGGGGGTGGAATTAGATTAGATTTTAGAAAGAAATTCCTCACTATGATGGTGAAGAGACACTGGAACAGATTTCCCAGAGAAGTTGCAGATGTCTCCTCCCTAGAAGTGCTAAAGCCGGTTTGGATGGGGTCTGGGCAACCTAGTCTATTGTGATGTATTCCCGCCCATAACAGGGGGCTGGAACTAGGTGATCTCTAAGATCTCTTCAAAAAGAGAGTGAAAAATAGCAACAACAAAAATGTTTTCTGATTGACTTTGTAATAGTTGGCAAAGAGTGTACAATATTCCTACACTTTCTTCCTACAGTAAAAGGCTTGAAGAATTTACAGGCTTTAAAAGGAAGTCCTCAATCTTTTCTGGCTCCTAGTTGCTAATCCTTTCCTCTGTAAAATTTCTTATGAAATTTGTTATCAACAGATGAACATAAGAGAGAGAAAATATAAAGACAATATTTTTCCCATTTCATGGCTTGATGCTATTTGGCAGTGAGAGCTGCAGAGATATCCAGTGTCTTTTCCTTGGTCACAACTGATACCACAAACTGTATGTGCACAGGTATTTCTAAAAGCTCAGTAACATCTTGATCTGTGAATAACTTAGTGTTTATAGGATGCAGTACTCACAAGACACTGTAAGGAAAATCACATCTAAGATTTCAGAGTGATGTTGGAAGAGGGGGAAAAAATTATACGGTGAAAGTGGGCATTTCTTTTTCTTGAGGTCTACTGCTGGACTGTTTCCTGAACCTCAACAATTTTCCTTGGTGAGTTTGTCTGAGAAAGCAATAGCTAGATGTTCAGTCTTTATTCTTTACAACAATTAAGGATAATAACAATCCATTACTTTTTGTGAGGTCAGGCAGGTGAAACATCAGGTGGCCATGGCACGTTCTGATGTTTCTGAAGAAGGGACAAACAGCTAAGAGTTTCCACTTGCAAAATGGAATGTAGTTTGTTTTTTCAAAGCAGTTGATAAACTTGTTCATGCAAGGACATTTTCACATCTTGATTTTCTGTCACATGATAAACTATTCCTCTCAATTTGCTTCAGATGTGTAATCATAAAAAAGTAATATAAAGCCATATTGATTTAGTTAAATTCTGCTCAAAGATGGAAGAGCAGGAAACTTGCTGAAAATACAATGGAAGTCTAGCAACCATTCAGTCGGAGGATTATTAATATAAAGTTGCTTCTGAACTATCTGCCTCAACCCTTTAGAAAATAATTCTGAGAAAAGATAAACTGAGATTATATCTTCAAAACAAACCCTGTGTCCCGTCTTCAATGTTGTCCAATATTTGATTTTCTCAAAGCAGTGTCAGAAACAAGATTTTTCTAATCCAATCATATTCTAAAATCATAGAATCATTAGGGATTGGAAGGGACTTCAAAAGATCATGTAGTCCAATCCCCCTGCCACAGCAGGATCACCTAGACCAAGTCACACAGGAACACATCCAGGAGGGTCTTGAACATCTCCAGAGAAGGAGACTAGGAGACTCCACACCTCCGCCCCCCTACTCCTCCCACTCTCGAGCAGCCTGTTCCAGTGCTCCGTTACCCTCACTGGGAAAAAGTTCCTTCTGATATTTATACGGAACCTCCTCTGTTCCAGCTTGCACCCATTGCCCCTTGTCCTATCACCAAAAGACCTTGAGAAGAGACTGGCTCCATCCTCCTGACATCCACCCCTCACATGTTTGTAGACATAAATGATGTCACCCCTCAGCCTCCTCTTCTCCAAGCTAAAGAGACCCAGCTTCTCATTGTTTCTTTCTGCCGGGCTCTCTAGCCTGTCCAGATCTCGCTGAATGGCAGCAGAGTCTGCTGGTGTGTCGGTAACACCACTCAGCTTCGTGTCATCAGCAAACTTGCTCACAGTGCCCCCTAATCCTTCATATGTCTGGTATTGGGAAGGTATTGTAAGCAGGGAAGGAGGCTACTGGTGTGAGTTTCTGTAAGAAAATTTACAAAGTTCCCCCAGGTTACATGTTGAACCCTCCTCTGGTTGAAACCAAGCCCATCAGTGTGTCTGCTGTAAACGTATTTAAGAGGGTAAATCTGTTGGGTAAGTTTCTTTGTTTTGGGTTGACTTCTGTTTTGGAATATAGTGGGATATAAGGTAAAAATCATGTGGCCACATATGTCAGTGAGGAAGGGAAGCATGCTGGAGCAGCCGTTCTCCTTTGGCCATTGTCACATGCCAAACTGAGCCAGTGAGCCTGTCTGAAGCCCATGGAGGGGTCTATGCTGGGGCAGGGGAACAATCATGAAGAAGTCCATGGGTCTGAGTCATGCTCATCATAGAGCGATGCATTACTGGGAGGATCACAGCCCATGGAAGGAACCACAGTTAGTTGGAGATGTCAGTGGAGGACTATCTGCTCTGGGAGGGATCCCACGTTACTGCAGGGGAGTACTCTAGAGTTTTCCACTTGAGAAGGAAGGAGCAGCAGAAACAACATGTAATGGACTGAGTAGACCCCCATTCTCTGCCCCTTTACTCTGTTAGAAAGGAGGAGGTAGCAGAGCTTGGCCTGTGAAAAAGAAAGGGGCAGGGAAAGATGTGTTTATCTAAGTTCTGTTGTATTTACAATAAATAAGATAATGTCCTGCTTTGATCCAACTGTTAAATTGGTGGTGGTTTTGCTAAAATTAAAGTGTGTTTGCTTTTCCCAAGCTTTCTTTAGCTGAAAACCATAACTGGTGAGTGAGCTTTCCCTCTCTTTTGTCTCAGTCCTCCAGGCTTTTGTTGTATTTCCGCCTCCATCCCACTGGAGATGGGTAGGAGTGAAGAAGTGTCTAGATGCTTCTTTGCTTACAGTTGGGTAGTCTCAAATCACAATAATAATTACATAATTAAATAGCTTTCTAAATAAGTACACATATAAATTTTTACATTAATAAATCTTTCTGCTCACTGCTTCATACTTTGTTTTCAGGTGAGGGAGAGATATTAGAAGACTACTGAGAATACTGATGGAAAATAATGCTCTTAAATGTTCATAACAATGGGACTGTATACAAACACAGAACATTCAGGTCTCTAACAGAAATCAGTAAATGCTTTCAAGTCTCCGTGCTTCTTATGAATGAGTACGGAAAATTCTTGGGGCATTCCACCTCAGGAGGTAGTAAGCTGTCATTATAAATTTTACAGAAATTTGTTTAACAATTCTCTGCAACGCTTGACAACTTGGATTCTTGGGTACTTGTGTCCTTACTGGTGTGGAGGATTTGAGGCTTGAGAACAAGAGGTGAGCACTACTCTGGTTCATTCAGGATTAGGCTCCTTGTCTTGAGACTGTCAGTGATGTCAAGTTAAATGCAACCTCACAGAAAGTTTCAAGGAGATGAAGGGAACTGCTTTAAGATTTCAGGGTTACTCAGTGTTGTATAAATGCAGGACGAATGCTTGCAAAATGTGATAATTTATAGAGACAGTGACAGCTTCTCCTTCTTACTGAGAATGTGCTTGAGTAATTGAGAAGAATAGACAGACAATATAAATTTCCCAATATGTACTACTGTCTTATCTCCTTTCCATGTCTTATTAATGGTGCTACCTACAAATGGCTGTCTGGATTTCTATCTCTCAGTAACTAATGAAGTTAGAATTCAGTGGCATCTTAGAAGCTTTCCAGTGTGGCTTCTTGCACTCTACCCAAGCTGCGATCTGATCTAGAGAGTGTTGCTTGCACTCTGCTTGATTTATTATCCCTTTCACTTCTGCTCATTATTACTAGGTAACCTAATTTACCATAAAGTTCAGCTGTCCTTTTCATGCTGATTAGAAAATATCTCTCTGCTTGGTGCAGACCTGTTTCTTTCTGGCCCAAACAAATTGGTGAACCTCTGTCACTTCTCTTTGTTGGAATGAACAACTACCTGTCCCTAAAGAATTCCCATATTTTACCTTAATGTTGTCCTTTTTTAGTATTCACTGGTGTGTGTGTTGCAAGGTTGTCTCATTGTGGTTTTGCCCAGCAAGCAGTTGAACATCACACAGTCATTCACTTACTCCATTGCACTGGGATTGGGGTGGGGAATCAGAAAAAAAGATAAGACTTGCAGGTTGAGATAAAAACAGTTTATAAGGACAGAAAATGAAGGAAAACAAACACAATAATAATGATAAAAGTGTATAAAAACCAAGTGATGAACAAAGGAATTTCTCATCATCTGATGATTGACACCCAGCCAGATGCTGAGCAATGTGCCACCACACCCCCAGCAGCTCCCCCATTTTACTTTCATGGCATCATATGGTATGGAACATCAATTTGGCCAGTATGGGTCAGCTGTCCTGGGTGTAACCCTTTCTCTCTTATGCACCCCAAGCCTGCATGTTTATAAGGCAGTACAAGAGGCTGGAAATTCCTTGACTTATTGCAAGCACTGCTCAGCAGCACCTAAACATCAGCATGTCATCAACATTATTCTCATCCAAAATCCAAAACACAGCACTGTATCATCTACTGGGAGGAAAATTAACCAGTACATCAGTGTATGCCATCTCCAAACATTGATGTATAAATATAGGATCACAGAATGATAGGGGCTGGAAGGGACCTTGAAAGATCATCTAGTCCAATCCCCTTGCCAGAGCAGTATCACCTAGATCAAGTTACAAACTGCAGTATAAGGCGATGGATTCTACAGCCATACTTTACTGACACTAGCTACCTTTTCTTATTTACTAACAGCTCATGTCTTAAATTCTCAGATCTGAGTCAGTGCAAGCACACTAAGAAGTTTCTCCAAACAGCTAATGACAGTCAGATATCCTTAAAATCTTTCCTGTGTGGTGATTGCAAAAAGCACTGGAGGGTGGGGGAAAGAAAAATGGTCTTTGTCACAATTCCAACTGGTATTGCAGTTCCTACCTATCATCAAATCAGCTGGTGTTGCTGGGTTGTTTCTAAGCTCCTCTGTTGTTATTCATACAATGTTTTCTACAGTGCATGGTGCCTTATGTCTGATTTGGGAACTAATGTTCTACTCTTCTATTTTGGGACTAAGGATTTGCACCACAATGCAAATTACAAACAATTATGATATTGGGGTGAATTTATAACCAGTCCTATACAGAACAACTTCATTCTTCCCTGGAACATTTTCTACGTGCAAATCTGAAAATAGCTAAGGCTATTGCATTCTTTTGAGTGTTCCTGCACTGTGAATTCATATCTATTTTGCTATATATCACCCACTGGTCTTTCTCACATTTTTAATACATTTATCTAGTCAGGAGAATGTTGTATTATGCAATTCTCTCCATTGTAATCAATCATTTTCTGTATGTCACTGTCTTTAAAAAGTAAAAGCAGGTACCTTATTATTCTCTTAAATTCCCTAGTGCCAGGTAACACATGAATCAATGTCTATACATATGAAGTTATCTATGATACTTCTTTTGCTGTTTATGTACTTGTTGTGTACCTTTTGGAGGCTCAAGGTCATGATCATACTAGCCCATCCTCTGCAAATGGAAAAAAAATGACTCTGTACTTGTTTCTCCAAGAGCTAAATGAAAGATTGTGATCAGGATGTTTGCTCTTCAGACAAATCTTTCTCAATAAGCAGCAACTCAGAAAGAAAGTAGGTTGTCTTACAAATAAAAGATCGTAAGCATAAGAAAATTCTTTGCTTGCTTCTTAGTGGTAGTGGGTTACTTATTTGTTATCTCACCATATTTTTCAAATATCAATGCTTGTTTAAAGTTGAATCTGAAGCTGGTTACTTAGTAGCATGACCTATAGATCTAGCTATGTCAGACACCTGCTGAAGAATGGATGTAAAAAACAGATTAGGTCTCCTACCTCTTATCACCTAATAACAAATTGTTATGGTTTGACACGTGTTGAAACTCAAGGACTTCAATTTTCTGTGCTTTTATGCAGAAAACATATTTCATTTCAGCTGTGCTTTGTCCCATTTCTCCATCCCCAGGAGGCAAATGGTGTGGCCAGGGGGTGGGGAGAAGTAGCTCTGTAAAGGGAGGGGCTGCTTCTGCCTTGCCCTCTGTTTCTGGGACAGAGCTGTCTGCAGATGTGAGCAAAAGAGGGAGATGGAGATTGTGGGTGGCTGAAAAAGGGACTTTTTCCATAGTATGCGCAGCAGGGAGGAAGCTTTTCAAGTGTCCCAGGAGTGGAGAGGCAGGCGGCTGTTATCCAGTATTGTCACAGTATCTACTCTTTTTCTTAGGGCTCCCATCTGAAGCCAAAGACAGTACATAATTATCTCATTAATGCCTATAAATATGTGAGGTATGCATGTCAGGAGGATGGAGCCAGGCTCTTCTCAAGGTCATCTGGTGATAGGACAAGGGACAATGGGTGCAAGCTGGAACCCATATAAATGAGTAACTGTGGCATAAACAAATACACAAGGAATCAGACAGTAATAGCAAAACAAAAGGACTTACTGGGAGTTTAATTTTTTTTTAAGTTGGGACCTTATCAACAATTGTAGTGACCATATAAAATTTGCAGTATCTTTAATGGGCAGTGAAAGGAAATTAATGAGCAATGAAAAATACTTGGGGATCATAAGTTTCACATGATAGCCTACAATATCTCTGCTGTTTTAGAGAGAATTCAAGTGACAAGCTTTTACACTCTTAACAGAACTCTGTTTTCACTTAGAAGTTATTGCTCTTATGGTATTATGCTCTTAGACACATGGCACAAGCCAAATTGCTAACAGTCCTATTGGATCCTTCCTTTGTCTGACTCATTTATAATATTTTATACTTTTATGTCCTGCAGGCCATAGTATGCACATGACTGCAGAAAATACTAGTTTGTTTGAAATACTTCAAATCCTTGTGTAATAAATAACAATATCTAAGTATTTCAGTTTCATGGAAAGCTGTATTTTACAACATTTTTGTAGTAGATGTAACTACAGTTGATTATTTCATCAAGTGAAACTGAAGAAAGGTCTTGAAATGCCTTTTGTGATTTTCCCTTCAGAGATCATCAGTGTGGTCACAATGACCAAAAACAATAGAATAAGACAAGGTAATTTATTATTTTCCATGTTCATCAACCAATTAGCAAAATTATGGCCATCATTATCCCACACAGATAAACTGATAAAACTAGAAAGAGGCAGAGGAATTTGTCAGGAATGTTAGCTCTTCTTCAGGTCTGAAACACTAGAAGTAGACTGTTCTAAACACATGCTTGTGTGAACATTGTGGCTGAGACCTCTTAATTAATATTTTGCTCTTCTCAATTTATGCAAATAATTTTTGTAGTGGGGTAGATGATATTATTTTACAGCGCTTATATAAAAATTACTTCAGCACAATATGCCTATCATGAAAGTGTTCATGGCAACGTAGCAGGTGTGGTTCAGCAAAGGGCTTTGAGGATATTCAACCCAGACAAAGAATCTTAGAATCATTATGGATCAGAAGGGACCTCGAAAGATCATCTAGTCCAATCCCCCTGCCACAGCAGGAACAATGATACACTTGCCTCTTCCAGCAACTGCCAAACTGATTACAGCTTTGAAATCGTGTAGAATGGTAATGGACACATCTCCCTCATTCAACTGAACTGAGCTACTGGGAAATTACTTTGCTTTAGTAGTTAAATAGAAGGCAAATCCAAAACTAAACCTTGAAAATACCCAGTGCAGTGTAAAGCACAACACCAGAAGTATTTATTTAAAAATAACATCAATGTAAACCATTAAATGTCATAATTAAATAATGTTGAGTATGTAGCATAAGAATACATTAAGTACAAATTTTTGCATAAGAAGCATTGTGTGCATGGCTACACTGATCAAATATAATAGAAGTTTACACTGCAGCCTAGACAACTTTCTTTAAAGATGTTTAGTAAGCTGGGAAGCAGTACTTTGTAATGTTAGAACTTAATCTGAATTGCATTTAAAAAGTATTATGTGCATTTAATCATACAACTTCAGTGAATATTTACTCTTTTTCATTATATATTTTTCATTAGCTATACAGACACAAATTTGTATTTCTTGTTATGGTAATTGAAGAAAGAGAAGAAAAGCCTTTACTGAATTCCAGATTAGACTCATTTGATCTCTTGAGTTGGCTACATCTTAGTGATAAAAAAACATAAAAGCTTTTTTTTCAGTTTGAAGTACTCATAAGGAATTGTTGAGTTTCCAAAGTAATTAAAGAAAAAAAATTTAAAATTACATGAACCCAGAGTGAAGGACCTGTATATATTTTGTACTTCAATGGAGTGTAACGCTTGGGAGTAAATCTCTTCAGTATTAATAAAACACACAGTAGATGATGCAACTGCTTATTAGGAGTTTAAGAAAGAGAAGAAAAAAATAGTATTAATTCATGAACAGTTAGTAATTTCAAAACCACCTCCTAAAGAACTGAAAGAGGATGGGAAATTTTGTAAATAATGATAAGCATAAACAGCATCTATCATTAACAAGGTTTGCCCCATGTCTGTTGCTGGTTTTGTGTAGCAAAACTATTTCTTTACAGCTTTTCATTTCTTACCCAGACTATGCCACCCATTCCTTCTCTTGTACAAGCAGTGAGTGGAGTATGTTGCCATAAAAGGCAACACAGATAGAATTGGTATGACTTGACTGTCAGGAAGAGTCTTCACAGTATTTGAATCTGCCTGGAAAGTCTTTTTTGAAAAGGAAAGCGGCTCACGTATTCAAAGAAAATCTGTCTATGTTTTATGGGGAAGTTTCATCTGTGTAATAATAGGATTTGATTAGAGCTTTTGTTTCCACATAATGTTTTAAAATTGATCTTTTACTTTCACTTTTTGTGATAGACTGAGTATCGCTCACTTTAAAATTATTGTCAGTATTTTTATCTTTTTATTTCAGATTGGTAGGAAAAAGACAGTAGAAGAAAATAAGGTGTCAAACCCCCTAACTTTTCAAGAATTATTTTAAAAATAAGAACATTTAGATTCAAAGGTTAGATTGCTGGCAAAACTTCACATGCTGTGTAAATTCTGCTTTGGGTAATATTGAAAATGTCTGTTTCATAGTAGAAGAGGACCCACTAGATTTGAGTCTAGGGGGCATAGAGAGTTGAGGTCTTTTATTTGCTTGGATTTGTACCTTCTCATACCCTCTGGCATCATGATATCTCTAGACAGTGGAAATTGCTGTCCATCTGAACACAACAGATACAGATACAGTTAAATTGCTTAATATTCTGAAAAATATTTTTCTTGGAGAGATAAAATAATAAATCAATCCCTATCCAATAGAGAGGTGCCAAACATTGCATCACTTGTTTCATCCTTTCAAGGAAATCGATTTATGCTAAGTGTTCTGTGTTTTGCCACTGAACTCCCATGAAAGAAGGATATGTATGGTCTTCAGAAGCTTCTCACTCCCCATTGAGCATTGGCATTAACCTAGATCTGGCTGACTGGTCTAAATAAAATTTTAGTATTATTTTCCCATAGTATGAAGCTTAAAATTCCAGTACAGATCTCATCATTTTGAACTCTATAACCAAGGGAAAAAAACAACGTGTGGTCTTTCAAATATCAGATGTTACAGAAATGTATCTTACAAGAGGGGTTTTTTTCACTTATTTCTGTAAAAAAGTGATATTTAAAGCTAAAATATGAATCTGTAGTGAGAATTGACTCCTAAGTACAACGTTATAAGACATCAGAAATTCAAGAAAAGCCTCAAGCTCTACTAATGTAACTAATGTTTTGATCATTATTCATATCATCATTTGTGACCCCTGCTGTCCCAGGCAAACACAGAAAATGTCATCAGTTATTCCAGCTCTCTTAAATCCATCACATTTCAGCAGGGCAGGATCTTTGTTTTCTGATGTGTCAGTGTTACGTAGTACATCATTTTATGATTTTGGAAATACTTTATGTCTTCAGTAGAAAAGCTGCAGTGCTTGTAGTGTATGCTGTTGAATATCTAATTAGATTTGCAGTAAAAATAGTGGGAAACTTTGCCCTCCCACCTTCACTCAGCAAAGAACCAAAAATTAACCACTTATTAAAAACAGTGTATAGAAAATAAAGGGTCTATATTTCAACTACTGATGGTGGAAATTCATTGACTTTAAACCTGGAGCTAGTATAGGTTAATGTGCTTCTGTTGTACTTTTCTGAAAAAAGAAAAGACATCATTAAATGTAAAATACAGTAACGTGACCGAGTATCTATAGCTAAGGATGTTTACCATTAAAAAGTTTGGTTTATTTTCCACTGTTTACAAATAGTCCATGGACCTCTTTTAGAGTATTTGCAAATATTTACAAAGCCTGAATCAAAGTAGATTCAGATCTTATTAGAAATTAGTTTATCCTAAGATGAATACTTATGTCAGATTTAATTTTCATTGTATTCCCAAGTTTTGCATTAGGAAAGTGACATTTGACAGAAGTCAGTTTGAAGGGAAGGCGGGTTTCTTTTCTGTATAAATGCCAAGAAATGAGATGCTGCTAAACATCTATATTTTATCCTGAAGAGGCTTCAGAAGCTCATTTCCACAAAGCCAGACCACAGTGTCTTTGTGAATTGTCCATGTTCATGATATTTTCTTTTACTTACCAACTGCTTTTGACATGATCTGTGACATCACTCCAATTTTGAAATGCCTGCACTGCTGGAGAAAGTTAATCCATCCATGCTGTTCAATGTAGTAATTCTGTGAGGAATTTCTTCCCAAAGCACTAAAGGATTAAAAGTTTGTTATTTAGGAGCCCAAACAAAAATAACTCAAAAAAACCTGAAGGTGCAATTGAGCAGTGATGAGCATTTGTAGCCATGAACATGAGCCTGTAGCCTGGCTTGAAAAAGTTTGGAGATGCACTAAAAAGACTTAAAGAGTCTGCTGTCTGTTGCAGACATTTAAAAAAAAGTAACTAGTGCTATGAATATGAACTTGTGTTCCTAGGACAGAGAAAAATGGTGTGAGAAAGACAAATGTGTGTGCAGAAAGTACCATTTACCAGGGGAACTATAAATGATGATATCTAGGTTCAGCACCCACTTTTCTTTATAAGAGAACTAAGAAATACAGTGACAACTTAAAATCCAGAGATATTGAGGTTATTTTCACTGAAATTATCTACTGTTCAGTCAATTCCAAGGAGAAAAAAAATTTCTAGGGTGGGGTAAAAATGACCATAACTTAGAGAACTGTGTGAGGAACATAAAAAAAATAAATAGATCTGCTGTGTAATACTGTTTAAATCAGTAGCATATTCCATACTGAAAGCATGAATTTCTGAATTTCCTATTCTCCATTTTTTCCTATGACTGGACCCTAAACCAGGTTCTCAACCAATTTCCATTGGGAGAAGATCCTTGCTTTACATGAACATCACATAGATAAGTCATCAATGTCCTCTGGCTCTGCCTGATCACATTCATCTTCCCCTCAGATATGTGGGAAGCTGAAATTGACTCAAGACATTTGGGAATCAGCTGTATCATAACCTGGATCTAAAAAGAGGTCACCTGCTTATTCATACACCGGTGCCCTGTGGGATTCTTTTAGCAAAGAGATCATTACCTTGGTTATGATTACCTGCTATAACTAGGTAAGTTCACTGTGCTTAACACAGTTTTTACTTCATATTACTATTTCTTCAAAAGCATCTCACATGCAGACATTTTCTGTTCAATAAGTCTTAAGGATTTTTAGCAAATCATCACAATCTTAAGGTTAATCCCTTTACATGAATGTGCATATTTTATAATAACTGTGGAAATGAAATGTGTCAATGATCATTATCTCATTAAATTGCTTTTAATCTAGAGGGATAAAAAAAGGAACTATTTGCAAATACAAAAAAGTATTCTTTTTTTTTTTTTAAAATTGACCCTTTTCTTCATTTTGTGCAAAGAATAACATAATCATTGTGGACCCTCCTTAGTTTGAACAGTAAATCAGTCTTGAACAAGGCATCTCCATTGACCTAAGTACCTGGACTACAGAGGAAAAAGCAATTTAAGTTGCATTTTCCCCTGAAGAAGAAACAATAATAGTAATGTCAAGCCTGGAGACCAACAGAGGAAGAAAATTTAGAGATTTGGTAACATGTGAACTTCCCTGACCCAAATGATTTAGTAGACTTTATTAGTGTATATTTTCAGTTCTTCTTGTGTAGAGTCAGGATAAGTCTAAGGTATAGGATTTGTTTCTAGTTATCAAGGTACTGCATGTCTTCTGTAAATTCTTAACATAAAACTTCTCTAAGTTTCCAAATTGCCCAGTGAATATACCTGGATCCAGCACTAGGTATTGATTTTGTTGGTGAAAACGACCATGCCTGCCAATAAACTGCAACAAAATGAACTGTGTGGCATTATGGAGAGAGATAAGGACAAAGGGGATTACTAACTTTTCAACAGAACTTACTAAGCACCCATCCACCATTTCAGGCTGCTGGAACAATAATAGCCACTTTCAGGTCTTCATTGGAAACTAGCTTCAGTAACAGAGAGGTGCACTTGATCTCAGCTAGATTTTCATTCATCTTTGGAACCAAGTAGTAATCATGCTAGTCAATTTAAATTTGAATCTCTAGACTATCAGCATGGGAATAATTCATCAAGGGTGTTCCATACTAAAAAAAAGCTCAAAACTTTCTATAAATGGCAAGAACTAAATAGCTAACTGATATCAGTTTTTATATGGTCACACTGAAAAATGCAGCCTTTGTTACCAAGTCATGTAGCTATTTGTAAAGGACTTTGTTTCATGTGTTTTTCCTTCTACATGTCAGTAATGCAAACAAGAGTCATGCTACCAAATAATATATAAAAAAAAAATTAAAACTATTTTTAGATTTAAATTTATGGTTATTCCTTACTTTATGACAAGTTTTAAAAAACTTTTACCATAGCCTTTTTGTTGCAAAGGCTTGCTGATTTTAAGAATTGAAGTATGGCAGTAATGTGGAGTGTATTCAGCAAAAAGAAGATTATATGAAAATTAATCTCAAAAAATCTATTCTCTGTGGGAAACACTTGGCCACTCTGAAAATTCATAGACATCCACTGTAAAGAAATTCATTCCTGTAGGTCTGTATTTGCTCCAGGAAAGTGAAACGGGTTGTATGTCTCATAAAGATGCACACCATTCTTCATAGGCTTCCAGAAGGCACATCTGTAGTACTTGTGTACCTCAGGCCATTCTAACTAATCATAGGATTAGCTTAATGGTCAACTGGACTGTCATCACTGTTGTTAATACTTCACGTTCTTAAGAAATCCCCACAGTTACAGTTGAAGGTAACTCTACCAATGGGTGACTGAAAGTTAGCCCTGTTTAATTAAGTCAAATAATGACCTTTTGAAAGAACATCTTACCAAATGGGAGGACAAAGGTATGCAGGAGCTAAAGGTGAGAACTTATATATTTTATTTGGCGTCTTGAGGAACTTAAAAGCTAATTCAATTAAAAAAAAAATCAACCACAGTAAGGCAAAAGTTGTGTCCCTGAATCAGATAGAAATTTTTTGTAAAATATTGTAGTAGTTTTTCCTCTCTACACTCTCTTCTAAGTGTTTTCCTTTTAACTTTTATAGCAGGATTTCTAATTTGGACTACATATTCTCTCTTTGTACCCCCCCTGAAGCTCTACTGTGTTTCAGAAGGGGTTGTAATTTTTAAAATCGTCTAACACACTCCAATGGTGGTGGGTTTTTTCTCAGAAGAGCATGATGTTTCAATGAAATAATGAAGGTATGCTAGGAACAAGTTATATTATATCTTGAAACAAACTAAATCAAAAGGGAAAGCAAGGGAAGAGAAGGGAAAAAAAGGGAAAGGGAAGGGTAAACTTCCACACTTAAATAAATAGCACAGAATAATCATAGAATCATAGAATAATTAGGCATCAGAAGGGACCTTGAAGGAGCATCTAGTCCAATCTCCCTGCCACAGCAGGATCACCTAGACCAAGGTGCACAGGAACACATCCAGGGAGGTCTTGAACATCTCCAGAGAAGGAGACTCTACAACCTCTTTGGGCAGCAAGTTCCAATGCTCCGTGACCCTCACTCTAAAGAAATTAATTCTGATATTTATATGGAAACTCCTCTGTTCCAGTTTGCACTCATTGCCCCTTGTCCTATTACCAGATGACCTTGAGAAGACACTGGCCCTATCCTCCTGACACCCACTTCTTACATATCTATAGACATGAATGAGGTCAGCTCTCAGCCTCCTCTTCTCCAAGCTTAAGTTAATTTATGACTGATTACTTTTTTTTTCTGGTATCCTTTTAATTCAGCCATTTAATACTCAAAATTACCTTAAAGTGAAATTTCTCTTACTCTTAGAAAAGGTATGATGGGTTTTTTATATCCTGTTACTGGGTGGTGAGGGATATCTGTGCTATAGTATTTCTCAGTCTTAATTAGAAGATACTATACATGGAGATGATACCTGTATCTTCGCTGACTATATGACCCCTAGAATGTATGAATGAGATGACCTACCAGTTCCTATTGACGTTTTGAAGAGAAATATGGATGAACAGTTTCTGCTAATAAACTTTCACATTATCTCTTATTATATATCACAACACTGACCGAAAATTTCTGTGATTAAATACTCAGTTGCTCAAAGCTCAGCAATGTGAGACTAAAGTGTTTCTGCCTGTCCCAAATACGAATGAGTCCTAAAGGAATTTGTTTTGTAACGTGAGCAAGAACTAGGAAGGAAAGTTTGTGCTAGATCACTAGAGATGGGACAAAAATGCAGAGGCATTCAATGCATCTGTGGTACTGGAGTCTGGAGGTGAACTTAGTGTGGCTTTCCGATATCCGAAAGAGGCTACAAAAAAGCTGGGGAGGGGCTTTTTAGGATCTCAGGTAATGACAGGACTAGGGGGGATGGAGCAAAGCTGGAGATGGGTAGATTTAGACTTGATGTGAGGAGGAAGTTCTTCACTGTGAGAGTGGTGAGAGCCTGGACTGGGTTGCCCAGGGAAGTGGTTGGGGCCCCGTCCCTGGAGGTGTTTAAGGCCAGGCTCTGGCCAGCCTGATCTAGGGTGGGGGTGTCCCTGCCCATGGCAGGGGGGTTGGAACTGGATGATCCTGTGGTTCCTTCCAACCTTGACCAATTCTGTAACTTCTTCCACAGGAGGAAGATGGGATGCTGCAGGGGGCTGCCTGGGGAGTTTGTGGAGTCTCCTTTTCTGGAGACGTTTGAAACCCACCTGGACTTAGTCGGGGTGTCCTGCTGGCAGGGGGATTGGACTAGAAGATATTTCGAGGTTCCTACCTTTCCCTGATGATTCTATGATTCTATGATGACTTATCAATGGGGGATTGACACTCCTATCTCTAATGAGCATGGGTACAGGACCTCATATATACTCCTAGCTAAGATGGCAGCAAGGGGCTTTGACAAGAATATACTGTGCTGAGTCAGGAACTGGTTGGATGGACGAGCCCAGAGAGTGGAGGTTGTGTCGCATCTAGTTGGCAACCTGTTACTACTGGTGTCCCCCAAAGCTCAGTGTTCGGTTCAGTCCTGTTCAACATCTTCATTGATGATATTGACGATGGATTGGAATCCATCGTGAGCAAATTTGCTGACGACACCAAGCATGGAGCCTGTGTCGATTTGTTGGAGGGTAAGAGGGCCCTGCAGAGGGACTTGGACAGACTGGAGAGATGGGCAGACTCTAATAGGATGAGTTTTAACAAGTCTAAGTGTCGGATTCTGCATTTTGGTTATAACAACCCCAAGCAGAACTATAGGCTGGGAATGGAAATCTTAGAGAGTATGCAGGTAGAAAGAGACTTGGGAGTATTGGTGGACGGTAAACTTAGCATGAGTCAGCAATGTGCCCAGGCGGCCAAGAGGGCTAATGGCATCCTGGCCTGTATCAGGAATGCGGTGGCCAGCAGAGAGAGGGAGGTTATCCTCCACCTGGAGTGTTGTGTTCAGTTCTGGGCCCTCAGTTCAGGAAGGATGTCGAGGTGGTGGAACGAGTCCAGAGAAGAGTGACTAGAATGGTAAAGGGCCTGGAAGGTAAGCTCTATGAGGAGAGGCTGATGGAGCTGGGTCTGTTTAGCCTGGAAAAGAGCAGGCACAGGGATGACCTTATTGATGTCTATAACTACCTAAGAGGTGGTTATAGTCAGGTGGGGGTCGGTCTTGTCTCCCTGGACACTGGAGACAGGACAAGGGGTCACAGTCTTAAGCTCCATCAGGGGAGGTTTAGACTTGACATTAGGAAGGGTTTTTTCACTGAAAGCGTGATCAGATTTTGGAACGGGCTGCCCACGGAGGTGGTTGAGTCATTGTCTCTGGAGGTGTTTAAGATTAGTCTGGATGAAGTGCTGAGTGGCATGATCTACATGTCAGATGTTTGGGGTTACTTGGTTGTTTTTAGGTTGAACTGGATGATTTTTAAGGTCGTTTCCAGCCTCATCTTTACTGTGATACTGTGCTTCTTGCAAGAGGACAATGGAGACTAATCTTTTTCCCTTGGCAATCCACAACAAATGCAAAAATTCCAAGCAAAGCTAAGTGACTGCTGGTAATAATTAATAAACTAGATAAAATAAATATTTGTTGAGAAAATAAGACATTAATTGCTCCTTCCAGCTCTTCAGCCTATAGAAGAGCTGGCAGAAGCAAAAGAAACTGTGCCTTGGAGTGTAATTGCATGGCATTTGTAGCCTGTCTTGAGAGTCATGTTAGCTGTAATTGGAGGAGCTATTGATTTTGTAAAGACACATAGCTGCATTATGTTTCAAGAGTTAAAATTATATGACCATTAAAACAGCTGGTGCTGCCCCTAGTTGTCTTGCAGAGTGAAATCTGCATTGATTTTTAACAACATTTTGTTTCCCAGCAGTCTGTATACTTAAAGAAAGATTTTTGCCTAATCTGTTTGGTTTTGGAGAAAGAATTGTAAGACATGTTAATGGCTTTTTGACTTACATAGAGGTGTCGACTTCAACCCTCCTCTAGAGTATTTCTGCATTAAATATTCAACTTTTAACTTGCAGATGTTCAAGTTGTCTGGATTAAACACACTGATGCATTTCATCTTATATATAACTGAGCTTCCTTTTTCTCCCTGTGGCAGAATGTTTTTTCCTCTAGAGGAAATAAAAAAAGCCCTTGTGTGTAATGTGTTTAGACAACCAAACATCTTACTGTGACAAATCTTCTTGTCTCAAAAACATATATGAAACACTGATTATATAACTGAGTTTCTGTTTCAGCCTTTGATACTGCAATTACTGAGCACAAATGTGTAGAGCTATTTTTTAATTTGCAAACTTTTTATTTCCCCCAATGCATAGTATAATACTTTTTTAATAACAAAATCACATTGGGAAAAAAAAATAATTCAAGAGCTGACTCAAATCAGCCTGTGGTAAAAAATGCAAGCAAATAAAGTAATACATGTTAAAATTTAATTAAAATCAAAATGATATAAGCTCTTGCAGTACAGCTCAATTTTAAAAGAAAGGTTGCTTCTAGGGAACACAAACATGGAAACCTGGTCTTGTAAGTTCAATTTAACTCAATGTAATCAATCTCATAAACATTCCCTATTTGACATAAATGATAGTCAACCCTACCATTTGTGGGGTTTATAAATAATATTACATCTTCAGTGTAATTCATTACAACTTTAGAAAAAGATTGTGAATTCTACACCTTATTTTCTATTCCATTTTTATCTTGCAGCTTAGAGAGCCTCTTGGACTAAAGAAAGCTCAATTGTAATTGGTGAGTCACAAATTGAACTCAAATAATTTTTAAAAGATGACCAAATATTTTTTGTGTTTTTCAGATTTTCAGGTTATATCTTTTCCAAACAGCTATTGAATTGGAAGATTAGGATGCAATTTACCAGTCTATTGTACATTACAAAGCTGTAGAATAGAAGAAAAGGAAATAAAAGATTAAACTTCCATGGCCTGCACTTGTACAAGAACAAATAGTATGTTTTGATACACAATTTTAATGCCTTAGAAGAGTGAATAGAATATAAATTGTATTTTACATCTTCTCCTACACTGTAGGGAAAGTGATGACAAATAATGTTAGAGGATGGAAAGAAGATATGCTAAACTTTATCATGTAAAGGCATTCCTGAATAGACAAATAAATAAATAATACTATGCCAACTATGAAAGATTTTGTCAGCACAAAGTACTAATACACTACCTGAGCTGCCAAAGAGATGTCCCTCCGTCTTGGGTGCAGGAGAGGGATGGGTCTTCACCCTTGGCAGGTAGCTTCTACTCATGCAGCCTCAGTAACTGCCAGAATCCTACAGCATTTATTTGTGTAAAATTAACCATCCCCTATCTCACCTCTGGTGCAGACAGCAGCAGTAATAAAAGCACTAATTAAAGAAAGATTTTAAAAAATACATCTAATCAACAGTGATCTCTGCAGGTAATGTAGGTAGCAAAATGTTGCAAGTAACAGAGTCTACATATGGAATACGCTGGTAAACTAGAAATTTTTTTCTCAGGTATTCTCCTGATAGCCAGAAGAGAACATGAGAGAAACCAGGACACTGATAACGCAGTAAACTGATCTTTGATCTGGTCTAACAATGTACAAAAGGAAAATCATTGCAGTGAATGCAGCACCTCCATGCAATTTAGGATTTAAAGTTCAAAACATCTATGACTTCCATTCTTTTAAACCCCTCTGCATTATTTCTTTTTAAGAATATCCTTTATATTTTTTCTTTTCTGTAGCTGAAACCAGCTGTGATTATCTGTAATTCATTTAAGACTACTGTTAAGACATGTACATGACACGTGTTACCATTTATTTCAGGTCAAAGAAGCTGTTGGATCTACGTAATTGGATTTATCTTTCAGTTTTGAACTGGAAAACACATTAAAGAATGTGTTTTACTGGCAAAAATACCCTTATAACCTTATCCACATAGTTTTTGACAATTATTATTTATTGAGGTACTCTACAGCATTGGGGCACTTAGCTTTTAAAAGAAAGTGAAAAATAGTTTTCACAGTAACTTGAAAAATGAATAATAAAAGTTGACCCTCTTCCCACCCGTATCTATTGTTTATTCCTTCTTCCTACAGTGAAGTAGCATTTAAAAATGAACATGTTAACAGAGGAGAAACAAAAACAATAGTGTGTTCTGTGTATTATGCTGATACTAAACAGTTGAATAAGAAAAGCAAAAGAACAAACCAAAACAAATACATCCATCTTAATGTCTATGGTAAAGCAGATAAGTATGATAGTATTTTTTCATTGAGAATGGTTAAGTAGAGATAAAAAAGAAATTGTAACTTCCTCTTGTGAAGCAGAGGAAGAAGCACAGCCGTATACAAGGCAGAGATGCTCTATAGATTGCGTGAAGACACATAAGTCATAAACTGTGGGCTAATATTTTAATGTGATCCCCTTTTCTCAAAATGTCTACTGCCTGTCAAAAATGGGAATTAACTCTGATATTTAGCATTTATACAGAAAAGTCCTAAATAAGGGTTTGGTTTCTTGCATCTAGGTTTTGTAATGTTTGACAAAAGGTATGGAAATTATTACAGGGGTGAGTGCTGCTAGTCTTGACTTTCTTTGAGAAGCAACAAAATACTTCAATAGTTAAGTGAATTCAGTACAGCTATTTGAGCAATCAAATAATACTCATAATAATGCTCATAATAATAGTGTGAGTCAAAGTGAAAGGATCTGGCTTAATTTAAAAACAGGTTTAAATCATGACAGATAATCTCACTAGAAATCAAACTCCTAATGCTGTCTAACAGGATGATTGAGAAAGCAGGGTGGAAAAAAAGAGTGGGGAGGATCATAAAAGACATTGAAAAGAAATTTTTCTATAAAAAGTGAACAAACTCCTGTAACACACAAATCAGCAAGATATTCCTGTGGCAGATACCTCTAAGAATTTGCTGAGCAGGAATTGTGAAAGATTGTCTGAATTTTTCTTAGTATATGATCTTGAGAAACTGTCACTGTGCCTTTAAATCACTACATATTTGGGAAAAATATATGCAATCCATATCTCATGTCCTGGTCACCAAGTCAGGTATGGGCACTGCAACTAGTTTGCAGGTCAGTATTAGTCACTTAAAGATTATGTATTTTACCCAGAACACAGCTTGCTCTATATATGCTACTAGGAGCTAGGATACTGTGACATATAGTCATCTAAAAGGAGGAGAACCATTATCAAAAATAGTAGTGCATAAAGAACAACAGCTGTCAACAAAAGTGCGTTTACTGATAAATCAGCCAGCCTATTTTCAGAGATACACCAAACCATTAGAAAGTAATTTAGGCAGTCAGTGAACTGCATTAAGAGCTGGAACAAATTATTCAGCGTTTCAAGCCTCCATAAAAGCTTTGGATTTGATTCTCATGGAAAAAAAAGCAACAACAAACCAACTAAATTTAATAGTCTGAGCAAAACCTGCTAAATTAAATGGGAGGCTATCAACTAATCTCAAGGAACTCAGATCCAGATTTGGTATAACCTTTTCTGGTGTTTTTTTGGGTTTTTTTTCTTCTTCACACTATCAGCACTCCAAGAGCTTAAAATATCCCTCTTAGAAGAGCTTTCCACATTAAGCAGGTAAGTCTGAACTATCTTAACAATACACTAAGACTGACTCATATCTGATTGTGTCACATCATGTGGGACTAGTGACTATTTGTGGGTTAAATTTTACCTACAGCCATAGAATTGTAGAATCATTTGTGTTGGAAAGGGTCTTTAAGGCCATTTAAGTGAACCATTAACCCAACTATTCCAAGCCCACCATTAAACCATGTTCCTAAGCTCCAGGACTTTTAAAAACATCCACCCTGGACTTGGAGCAATTCTATCCCATCCCTGGACAGCCTGTTCAAGGCCTGGTGACCCTTTCAGTGCAATTTTCCTAAACTCCAACCTAAACTTCTGGAGCAACCAAGGCCATTTCCTCTTGTCCTATCGCTTGCAGCTTGTGTTAAGAGACTCCTCATCTTTCTAGAACCTCCTTTCAGGTAGTTATAGACAACAATGTCTCATCTCACTCTCCTTTTATGCAGACTAAATATCCACAGCTACTAGCTGATCATGAGGTTTGATCTATAGAATTTTCAACAGCCTGTTGCTTCTAAAGCTGCTCCAGTGCCTCAATATCTTTCTTGCATTGAGGTGCCCAAAGTTGAACCCAGTACTAAAAGTTCACATTGTAATATTTGCTATGCAGTACAGGGTGAGATGACCAGTTCCCTGATACATCCATGCGAGAAGGATTGGGCACAGAAACAGTGCCCGATTTTCATGTACCTCACAGCAGTTTAGTTAAACCTGTTGTAGTTTGATAATATCTCAATATTTTTAATGTGAAAAAACACTCAGATGATATTATGGAGAATTTTCCTGTGGACAGAAAAAGTACGGCTTTCTTAGCTCTAACAAATGAAGACTTGAAGAGTTGAATCCTCCAGTCTTTTTCTGTGTGTAGCAGAGACCACTTAATTTTTCATAAAGTCACCAGAAAGTTTGCCTTTCACATCCCCACTCCTCAGCCCCCCATGCCCTCACCAATAAAAAGGCTGCACATAAGAAACACTGAATTATTTCCAAAATGCAAATGTTGTAACTGAAAAATTTTGATTTGAAAAATTTGCAGAAATACTGATTCCTAGGAAGTCACTCTTAGAGACTTAGAATTACTGAGCTGATATCATGGGAGTTTACCTTCAGTGTGCTCCTCATGGCAGTGACTTTAGCTGTATGCTGTGTTCCTAGAAGCTAGGCTGTCATAACGTCTAAGACATAGTTGGTGATCCCAAGTCAGCATAATAATGGAAGTCCAGCTTTATCCTACACATTCATCATTGTTTTACTTTTCATTTTGAGATGCCTCACAGGTAAGAAACATTTGATCTGTGCTTTTAAGGGCTACTTAGCTCCTGAACACAACACTGGTTAGATTTCTGTTTCTGCTGATTTTTTTTCATTCTTTGGCAAGGCAGCATCAAAATAATATTGAAACACAAACAGGAATTTCAGATCAGATGCACATTTTAACAGATAGCCTTGCAAACATGCACTAAGGATAACAGCTTTTGCTGTTTGCCTCAGTGCTGCTCAGAGGCACATCATAAATTCTTGACTTCTGCCAAGCACAGAGAATTTTCCAGCAGCAGCTCACAAGAAATATGCCAAGGCCAGGGGCATTGCAGTACAAGGAAAATGAACATTTTAATAAAGAATAGGTTAGCCAATACTTGCACTGGTAACTATAGTAAAATATGAGGAGTCATTTTGCCAGTAGAACCACTGAATGAAAGTTCAATTTACTTTGTCTACTGTGTAAAAGCACTAAGGCAATGATATACAACTATAATTTGTTAAAACGGCTACTCTCTCATCTCCCATAAACTCTCAAAGTATCCTTAAAAGAATGCATGCATTCCTTTTCTGAGGGTCAGCCTATTCACATCGCAGCAGAAACGTTCATTAGTACTTCCAAAAGATTCTCTTAGAGATTTTCCTTGTAACATACATGTGGCAAATACATAGAAAACTGGTACACATCAACTTATGTCACTTCAACAGCATCCTCTTACCATGGAGTTTCACCATTTCAGGGTTAGGAAATTGTTCCCTGGAATTGTATGCAATTTCTTCTTCTCGGCAATGAATGAACTACTGAACTACTGTATGATCTTCCATCAGTGCTTTATAAAGAATTCCTCCTTACTAATAAGTTTCTAAATGTAAAGACAGTAGTCCAGAGAAACATAAAGACTGTATTTCCCAGAAGTTTGAGAATAAGTCTGAGAGATATTAGCTGGTTTACAGAGTTTAATAGGTCACACTGTACCCAGTCTATTCAGACTATTTGTAGAGTGGCAGCACAGTATAGGTGAATTATTTCAGTCTTCTAAAAATCTATAAGCTGTTCACATTTTCCGGACCTTGAAGTGAAAAACTGTACTGAAGACAATCAGGTTGGTTTTTTTATAATCTCTCTCTGTAATAGTTGCCACCATTAAACCTGGGAAAAAAATTAGACTGCATATCAACGGAAAACAAATACATGTTGTGGTTTTTTTCAGTGTCTGTTTCTGAAGCTCTTGTTCACTCTGTGCACTGTTTGCGTAGGTGAGCATTCCTTTTAAAAACAAAACTCCAAAGTGGGTGTAAATTAACGACCTATCATAGCACACCTGTAACAGTCCTTTATAGGACAAAGTAAGAGCTGTTTAATTGTATGCTATAAATACAGTCACATCAATAATTTATAGCAAGCAGTTAACGCAACAGACTTTGTCTTTTATGCTTATGAGGTGTATCATGTTGAGATTCATGGCGAGTTTTCTTTGTGATGGATTTCAGTGCATCATTATTAGCAGCAGAAAGGAGTTCATTCAAATACATGGTACCTCATGCTGAAAGGTCCAGATGTGCCTTTTTATTTCATTTCGTTGTATCTCAGCTGGCCATCTAAACAGTGTGGCTCCTTGATGGACTAAGCATCACTCATAAATCTATCAGAAGAAATATCCTACAGTAGCTCACTGCAGCTTTACCTCTCTATATGAGAGACAACTATTTATGAAATACTGATTAGAAATGTTACGTTTTCAGAGTCACTTTATCTTAAAGTCACTTTATCTCAGAGTCTCTGTGGAAATGCTTCAAGAATATTGTCACAGAAACAGTATAAAACTGTTGGACAGAAAATGTTTAGACCATCAGTGCATGCTGAGGTTTCTCAAGACCATTGCACAGGAATTAATATCATTCTCTGTGATGGTTAGCCAGGGCTTGTATAAATTGCTGATGTAGAGTCTGGCTTCTTGGTATCCAGGCTGTACTCAACTTTACCTTGCTAATTGGACTAGGAATACCCCTGTGAATAATATTTTAATTGCTCCAAATTGGACATTTATTTCTAGATGGGTGTTGATTTGAATGTATGTATCCTCTTCTAAATATGATTCACTTGAGTTTTAATACCAAATTAGAAATTAACGATACTGAAATTGGGTTTTTGATCTCCAAGTGTGAGCTTTTTTTGTGCATGATTTGGGATGCTGACGCTACATCGAGTGACATGCTACGCTGAAAGTTATAAACCAGATGTCTGCTTGCTGGTAACAGGGAAGTCTGGATTGATATACCCTGCAATATGGTTCAGTGTTGTTGCCAGAACAATACTGTCAGCAGGGGTACTATTTTAGATAATTTCTTTTGATGAAACAATGCAAAATTACTATTTCTGTCAAATGAAGAAATTTGAGGACATCGAGCTTATAGAGTGATGTTTCCCCACACAGCAAAAATTGCTGTTACTTGTGTAAAAAGAGACTGGTAGGAAAAATTTCTTATCTTAAACACCACTTTCTCTTCCTATGCAGGTGATAGATCCAAAAAGGAAAGGACCCTTAAGGCAAAATTTACCAATATTTATTGCCTTTAACAAATGCCATGTTCTGCTGGTAAAGATGCCAAGTGGAAATAGTTGTACTTTAACCTGAAGACATTTATTAGATAAAAGAAAGCAACAATACCTTTCAAGTTTGATTTCTTCTTTCCTACTTTATTATGGAGCCTGTGCCTGGAAACTTCAGCAGTTTGGACTTCTGCATTTTTTGGTATAGATTTAAAGAAATGATGAAGATGTCTTATGACATGTGAGTATTAGATTTTGTTTAAAAATGAAATGAAAAGAAATGCTTCTCGGTAGCTGCACAGAGGAAGTGACACCAGCAGCTTTTAATAAAATGTTATTCAGATATCTTGAGGTGAAATGATGTGTGTCTGGTTACTATGTGACATTGAAAGCACCTTCTTATAAACATGGTTATTTTTTACCTTTGGTGATACTCTCATGTTCTCTTTGCAATATAATTTAAAATTCATACTATATCTCCAAAGTAGGTAGTATTTATGCGCAAATACCAGAGTTTCAAGCTGAATGTGAAGTATCTTGTGGATTGCTGTTTCCTTCATTACCCAGACTGTTGAGTGGCGAACCACAACCAAAACAAGCAAAAGAATTTGATTTTTCCCTCATAATCAGACAAGATTGAAGGAAACATTTTAGCAACAATTCATAATTTCAACTCATTAAATAGTCAAATACTTTAGAGTTTAGTGAAGCCGTATAATTCAATAATTAATGTTAATTATTTCTCACTTAGTCCACCACTTCTTGACAGCAAGAGCCCTGATAGGTACAATCATCATTGGCTTACAATGATTTTCCTTTTTTATATGTTAACTGTAGCAGACAGATACATTATTTTATGCAGCACAGCTACTTAGAATGGGGCATTGCCCATAAGCAAAACTCAAGCTAATTTTAGATGTCTATAAAATCCATAGCTGGAGTAAAACACAAGTTCATAGTTCAAGAACATTCAGTCTGTTAAAGACAGAAATTAGACCAGATACTGCATAAATCATCATGGATCTGTGAGCTAAAAGAAAATAGGGCACTTTACCTCAGCTGAGAGTGTGGTTTAGCAGCCTCAAGAAATTTTAAAAGCAAAAACCAGAAACCTAATATAATAAAAATATGGAAAAAACCTAAAACTTAGGGGTTTTAAACAGAAATATATTGCTGTAACTGACCCAGAGGATGATTCTGTCTCTCAGACATCTTTTAAACATCTTTTCGCTGGGAGGTAGCAAGTTTATTGACCAGGGATAGCAATTCTGTAGATGGAAAAAGACATTTGCAAGAATACTGATGAAAGGAAGGAGGTATGTTTTGCTTAAGGATGTAAATGGAATTCTAAGAAAAACAGGGAAATGAGATGAAACGGAGCAAATGTGTAGGGGGAGACATAGTGATAAAGAAAAATGAAATAGCACAAATTATTCAGAAATAAGAAAACTCCTCAGGATTGAAACATTAGAAAGTGATCAGATCAGAAGATACCTAGGGATGCATGCAGGGAGACGTACTGAGAATTGTGTTTGAAGGAAATGATAGCTACTGTGTTTTGCAGACATGGAAAAGCAAACAAACCCAGAAAAAGCTAAACATATAAATCATAACCTTCCTGAACATATGTTTTTAGGGTACATTCCTGAATATATGTTTTTAGGGTATGCATATAGATCACTGTGCATTTATCTGTTCTGTTGGTAGTATTTCAATTAGTCTGATGAGCAAGATCTGTAAATATTCAGATAGCTATTCAGTCTATGATCTGAGACATCCCTGCTGTTGGGGGTGTGTGTGTGTGTTGTACTAGATGACCTTTAGAGGTCCCTTTCTACCCAAAACTATATAATTCTATCTTGTGTGTTTACGGAACAGGTGAGAAAAGAGAATAAAGATCCCACTAGAACTGAGTCTGTGTCCATTGTCCATGAGGCAGGAATTTAACACATGAGTAATACAAGGGATGAAGAGTGCAGAGGGAGAAAAGAGAAGGAGAAAGACGTCCAGATTTTTTTCTAGTAGTATCTTATGAACACAGAATAAAGAAGTTTTATTTTTGCACTCTGCATTAAAGTACAGCACCTGCAAAGGCTTGGGGATACTTGCAGTCACTTAGCTTATTTCCTATTAACAGAATGCAAGTTCTTTATAACCTTTTAAAGGGCAGCCCATATATATTGTACGAAAGCATATCTCAGGGAGAAATACAATGCAAAATCAATTTGTGTGTTTCTCTGTCTTCATCCTCTTTCAGTAATATACGTTGCTAAATAAAACTGTAGGGCAGCCAAAATTAAACTTCTAGCACTCCACCCCGGATGCTAACGTACACACAGAAGTTCTGTATAGTACAATTATCTTGCAATATCGCCATAATGCAGTGACTTGCAGAATAAAATATGAATAGAAGAGTTGGTCTCATAATCTGTCTTCACTGTATGTCTCTGCCATCTACCTGTTTCAAACCCAAGAGAGCCCTCCTCTGCAGATATGGCTCTTTCAATATGACATACTAAACTACCTGGCATAAATAGTCCTTTACTGTTTTAAGATGTCAGGAACCTTAGAATTTTCAATATATATTCTGACACTTAGAGTTGGGTAAAAGGGTGAGCTGTTCAGACAGGAGAAAGATCGATCTGTAAATGTGCTTAAAAACTCTTTATACTAGAACAAATAACAATCAAAAAAATAAGGAAAGGTAACTGAATAACTGCTGCAATAATGGGTCATGAAAGATCATGAATATAAAGAAAATGCTGGTAGAAAAGAATTCTTTGAGCATGAATACATACCAAAATTAAAAATATTCTACATACAAAATGTAGTTATGAAGTTAAAATAAAAAAGAACAAGTATGAATGATCCGTCTCTTGAGACACCATGCAAAACAATATCAGGACCAATATCCTTGCTCATCTGAAAGAAAAAGCAAATACATTTAAATAAATTTGCCAAGACATTAAAATAAGGGATCAGCTCTGATTGGTCACCTTGTGCAGTAGACCTAGAACAGACCTACACAACACTACTACCTGTACAGTAGACCTACAGAATACTCCATAAATCAATACATTATAGATTAAAAACCAAACAAAAGCAAAACCTCAAAACTACAAAACCAAGCAGCCACCTGAATCCCTCTCTTCAATGAGATAGGTTAAGCAAAGATTATGGAGTAATGTGCCTGAAAAAGACCTTGAGTTGTTGATGTTCTAACATTTGCTTTTACTGCTTTTTCTAAAATAAAAAATCTGTGGGCTTCTCAGTTAGTGAGATATTCACCTGGCTAGCTACATCAGACACTGAAGAAACTCTGGATCTACTTACCACCATTGCCACAACTGACATGACCACAGTACAAGCAGATGCACTCACTCAGGGGACTAAATAAATGCTCTAAGGAATATTTCTTCCTGGAAAGGTTAGCTTGTGATACACATATGTGTGGTAGAATGCAATTTCTTAAACAAGAAGAATGATCATGAGAAAGAAGACAATTGTACACCAGAAGGAAAACTAGTATCTGGATAGAAAAAACAAACCTTTTAATTAAGAATTTCCACTATGTATGTGCAAAATAAGTATTAAGTTGAATTACATTAATGTCATTGCTGCTTGTCATTTGAAACAAAAAATGTTTAAGATGTTAAATAAATGGTACCTCTCATGGCAGATGACAAAATACCTTGCCAGTTAGAGCCTATGTACATTTTTAGGAGACCTAAGGGTAATCTGCTCAGAGAGTCTTTTAAACTGCCCCACTTTATAGGGATACAAGCAGCATGAAATAATTACCCCACTTTCTGAATTTGTGTTGGTGTCTTGTTAGTATTGCTTTTGTCTCATTAACAATGTGCTATTTTTTTGTCAAAAACCACAAGGTCCTATGACATCAGTGAGCTGATGCTCTAAAACCTTGAGACCACATGTACTCCTTGCTATTTCAATATCAGGAAGTGTGGAAAAGTTAGCAAAACTGAAGGACAGCTGGTTAAAGTGAACCTTCTCAAAGAAAGTGGAAGGAGGCACCATGGCTGCAACAAGCAAGAGGTGTAAAAACAGAAGAGTAAATAATTTATCTGTTTTAAAGAACCTGAATGTCTCCACTAGATAAGATAATTTGAGCCCAGAGAACGGAGCAGTCACACTAGTGTTTCTACAAATCTGTCAGCCATTCCTGTGTGTTCTGTGGTGGATTTGTGAATAATTGAAGGCAGCAACTGCATGGTTCAGCTCTTTGCCTTTATGTTGCCTGAACTGACATAATGAAATATCTCTCAGGAGAGACTTGAGGGAGCAAGAAAATCACAGTGCTCCCCATGCCTGCTTGTGGTTTTTCTATCTCAAGGGCTTTGCACAGGTGATTTAGGGTACATTATGTGTACATTGTGTGGGGACTGTAAAACTCCGAATGATGTTATGCTTCATAAGCTGCAATGCAACAAGCAATCAAACATGTTAAGTCATCCATTTTAGAGCAGATTTATAGAGAAATAACCAGGTTCTTGAATTAAGCTCCTTACACTACAGTTTGAGATAACACTCACAAGCAAAAGCAGAAAACACATGAAAACTGTGTAGATGAAGCAAATGCAGTTACAGACATCTCAAAGACCAGTGTGTGACCATGTGCTAGTGATATGGTGAACAAAGCAATATGGAGAGAGCTATATTCCATCAGTGGTCCATTGAACATAGGCAGGATTGCTCATAAAGACCCAGAGAAGGCAGCTATAGGTTTTCTTAATCCCCTTGACAAAGTATGTTGGACAATTTTCCAGGTCTTGCTAACCTGTTCAGTAGGACCAGAGGTTGAAGTCATATCAATTTGCTTTAATTAACCTCTTCTCTATGGGGGCACTAACTTCAACCACTGCATCTACAGTGCATTCTGCCAAATACACAGATTGGAGAGTGAATAAGCTCCTGAACACCCTGCCTGCCTATTACTTGCACAGGGTCAGCTTCAGTGCAGCCCTGGAACATTGAAAACCAAATTACAGTGTTCAGATAGTAGGGAAGAAAAGGTGTTGCTATCAGTTTTTAAATATATATTTACAAAGGCAAAGACCACTTCACACATAAGCAACCTTTACAGCAAACTGTTACCTGGAGTTTAATACATAAACCTTGTTTAGAGAGCCTTTAATATGCAGACAATCTGGGAGCGATCCAGCTGCCTAGTGTAGGAGTTTGATGTCACTGTGTAAGCTTCTGATGCAAAACATTTCTGCAGGGGCAGCAGATAATCCCTGTAGTGCAGGGCTGCACTACACTACTGAAAATAGCTCTTCACACCTGTGATTAAACATCTGAACCCTTCTTTCACAGTTAAAAAAACCCACAAAACTAAAAACAAACCCCCACTTAAAATTTTGTTTCAGTCTTTACTTAATGTTGTTCTTTTGTTATTTTTTACTTCTTGATGGATTTGAATGAGAGATGATGAAATAGAAGGTTAAGAATTAACATCAGATAAATTGGCACACTGCATTTAAATAATAACTTCTAAAATGGCACAAGAAAAGAAAAGAATTAGAACATCTAATTTCATTGTGGAGATAATTGAGTGTTGAAGAAGGCACTCTTTTTTTTAAAATCAGTGGGTATGAATAATGTAGATTTGCTGCAATTATGACTCTCAATTCACATGTCATTTTCAGTTAACACAATTTTTTTCAGAATTCAGATGTTTTGGTTTCTTGAAAGGGACATTAATTTGCATTGGCTTTGTTCAAAAAAAACCCAACCTTGTGATGACAGACTGCATGTACTTCACCATGTTGGCAGTTGAAAAACTATGTCTTAGATTTTTCAGAAAGGACATAGGAACCCAGACGACAAAAACATAAACAGGAAGTTAGCCTTATGGTTTGAGACCTATCATGAAACAGAATGATACTAAACAGTAGATTGATACATACTGCACACTGACTTAGACAAATTATTTGTCACTAGCATGCTCTCTAATCTGGTGAGATGACTATTACCCACTGCTGGTCCTCCAGACAGGTGGGGAGGAAGCTGTATTCCATAGCCTGAGGGGAATGAAAAAAGACTACAGGGCCTTGGAATGCTTAGTAAAAGAGTCTGGGACACAAACGGTATATTCTTAATATACCATTGAGGACATGGGTTGGAATAGGACTCAGTCCATTAATATCTGGCTATGAGACTGGTGTTACCGACAGGGCTTTGGGTTCTTTAATAATGTCTGGTTCTGTAAGACATCAGATCTTACAGGTCCACATGGGAGAGGTTTATCCCAGAGGGGAAAAAGTGTTCTGGGGCAGGAATTGGCAGGGCTCATTCAGAGGGCTTTACACTAGATTCAAAGGGGGGTTAGTTCAAAGTTAATGGTGCGTACCTGTGGGACAGAGCTCTGGTCTTAATGAAAAATAGGGGGCCTCTTGCAGTGCTAGGGTGAAATCCAAGCACTCATCCCACTCCCTAAAGTACCTTTACACCAATGAACACAGTATAGGGAATAAGCAGAAGAAGCTAGAAATCTGTGTCCAGTCAGGTGATTATGATCTGGTGGCACTTACAGAGATCTGGTGGGACAGCTGGCATGACTGGAATGTGGTCATGGATGGCTGTGTCCTTTTCAGGAGAGACAGATCAGCAAGGTGAGGTGGTGGAGTTGTTCTTTACGTGAGAGAGCAACTGGAATTCCTTGAGTTCTCTCCAGGGGCAGATGAAGACATAGGTGAGAGTTTGAAGGTGTAGATCAAGGAGCAGGCTGGCATGGGTGACACTGTCGTGGGTGTCTATCACAGGCCACCAGATCAGAATGAGGAAGTCGATGAGTTCTCCTACAGGCAGCTGACACAGCCTCACAACTACCAGCCCTGGTTCTCGTGGGGGATTTTAACTACCCTGATATTTGCTGGAAGACCTACTCAGCCAGCCATCCCCAGTCCAGGAGGTTCTTCCAGTGCACTGGTGACAATTTCCTGATGCGAATGGTGGAGAAACCCACTAGAAGAGGAGCGCTGCTGGATCTTGGACTTGCCAACAAGGAGGGTCTGGTTGAAGCAGTGAAAGTTGAGGGCAGCCTTGGATGCTGTCTCTGGGCACATGAGGGACAAGAAGGTCGTTAGGGACAGTCAGTATGGCTTCACCAAGGGGAAGTCATGATTGACCAGCCTGATAGCCTTTTAGGAGGGCATAACCAGGTGTATAGATGATGGCAGAGCAGTGGATGTGGTCTATCTTGAATTCAGTGAGGCATTTGACACAGTCTCACATGGCATCCTAGAAGCTGAGCTGAGGCAGTGTGAACTGCATGATTGGATAGTGAGGTAGATTGTGAACTGGCTGCAGGATAGAAGCCAGAGAGCAGTGGTTAATGGGACAGAGCAGTTGGATGCCTGTGTCTAGTCCCCCAAGAGATCAGTACTGGGACCAGTTCTCTTCAATCTATTAATTAATGACTT
>VZRI01013181.1:36014-74523 GCA_013397515.1 Upupa epops
AACTTCTTCCCAGTGAAGGTAACGGAGCATTGGGACAGGCTTCCCAAGGGGGTTGTGGTGTCTTCTTCCTCTGGAGAAGTTCAAGACCCACCTGGATGTATTCATGTGTAACTTGGTCTGGGTGATCCTTTTGTGCAAGGGGAGTGGACCAGATGATCTTTTGAGGTCTATTCCCATGCCTAATGTTTCTATGATTCTATGAAAAAAAGCCAAACTTTTTTTGTAGCCCCTTCAGGTACTGGAAGTCTGCTCTAAGGTCCCCTCAAAACCTTCTCTTCTGGCTGAACAGCACTAATTAACTCAACCTGTTACCATAGCAGGGATGCCCCAGCCCTCATCCTAGTAGCCTCTTCTGAATTTGCTCCAACAGTTCCAAATCATTTTTTCTTGGAGGTTCCAGAACTGGATGCAGTATTCCTTTGCAGAGTGAAGGAGGGCTACCTCCTTTCTCCTAGCATATTTCTTTTGCTAAATCCCAGGATATGGTTTGCCTTGTGCATTGCATTCACACATTTCTGTGTTGATTTTGAGCTTCTCATCTGCCAACACCTTCAAGTCCTTCTCCTCAGGGCTGCTCTCGCACTGAGATTTGGCCCAAACTAGTTGTAGGACCTTGTAGCTGGAGTTGTTGAACTTCATGTGGATTGCATGGGCTCAATTGTTGTCATTAGCAAACCTGACAAAGGCGCACTCAATGCTACTCTCACTCTCAATATCAGTGTAAATGTGAATCAGATGTATGATTTATGTGTTCATGTACCAGATTTAATATTCCTATTTCCTTTATTTTATTTCCTATTCAGCCCACAGGATTTGTTGTTTTTTTCCCCAATGAGCAAATGTTTTTCAATGAGAAATCTAGTATCATAGATGTTACACTAAGCTTGTATGGGAGAAGAGCAGGCAGGACAAATCCAGAATGAGATTTTAGTTTTGGGTTTTTGTGTTTAGAGGTGTTTAGGGGAAAGTGCACACTATTTTATTCATATTGATATGTTGGTATTTTTCTTCACCTTGCCTTATATTTTGTTCATAAATTTATTTTGACACTAATACTTTCTGACAGATAAAGTTTTTTTTCATGTAAGCATTGAAGGACTGTCAATATTTCTTTTCTCAATAATATCACAAAGGGAATTCTCTGTGATAGGTAACAACACACCTGAACATCACACATCACAAGAATGTGATTGATTTGATTTTTTTTTTTACTTTTGTCAATATCTAAGAAAGTTGCTTCACATATTTCCTCAAGGTTCTCGTGGAGAAAGAGTCATTTTGTTCAATGGTCATGTAGTCTCATCATTTTTTTCTGTCATGTTCTTCATATTATTGTGACCCCATTCCTTTTTTAACTACCAGCACAAGCATTACATTCATTTTCTCCTCAATATTGCCTCTTGTTGCTTATTAACATGCAAATACTTCTCATAAAGAAGAAAAAACTTAATTTGCTTTCTTATTTCACCTCTGACTTTCCCAGTACTTGTTGTCGTCAAATATATTCCTAGAATTGTTTTTTCAAGAACTATTGCAGCAACAATTTTTACTTAAGAGTTTTATCATACATGAAGCAGATGAAGAAGGTATTTCCTTTGATACAATCTCTTTATTAAAAGACTTTAATATATCTTTCCTTTTGCTTACTTTGATATTATTTAATTTTATTAAATACTTAATGACATTTTATAACCTCTGCCCACTTCTCTGTTAGGAATCATATAGAATGCAAAGATGCTCTCCAGACACACTGGATTAACTCAAAGATTAAAAAAATAAATATAATTATTAGAAGTGTCTATCCTCCTCTTTTAGATCAGGGTTTTTATGATACTTCACTATCATGACTTTTGAGAGGCTGAATACCTTCCACTTAAGTTAGTATCACCTGGAAATGTGGGAATTCAGTATCTCAAATAGGGCACTTACTTTTGCAGTTGTATAAACTAATTACGAATAAATCCAATTATAAGGAGTTAAGCTATAAAAGTTCCATTTAGAGAAAGGCTACAGTGAACATTACCTGTCAGCCACAATTCCCCCTGCAAATGCTTAAACTGTAACATTACAAATGAAAATGGAATTGAAGAATGTTGCAAAGGAAATATCCAAAGAAACAGAAATTCCTCACTCAATTCCATAAAACATAAAACAATCTGAATTGAAAATATCCAGGAATAAAGCAATAGGCACCTGGATGTTCTTGAAATAACTCTGTTTTCTGCATTTTTCTGGTCGGTTTTGGGAAACAGAGGAACTGCAAACATAACAACATAAAATCACCTGCATTGGAAAACACCTCCAAGATGAGTTTAACCATTAACTGAACTCTAAAAATCTCACTACTAAACCCTGTCCCTAACCTCTACATTTACACAACTTTTAAGCACATACAGGAGTATGCTTATGACCCTGGGCAGCTTGTTCCAACACCTGATGACCCCTTCCATGAAGAAGATTTTCCTAACGTCCAACCTAAACTTCTAACTATGGAACAACTTGAGGCCATTTCCTTTTGTCCAGTCACTCATTACTTGTGAGAAGAGATCAATCTCCACCTCTCTACAACTCCTTTCAGGTAGTTGCAGACAGCAATAGTATCTCCACTTGGTTTCCTGCTGACTAACCTACCCAAGCTCCCTCAGCAGCTCCTCAAAAGGTTTGTTCTTCAGACCCTTTACCACCTTGTTGCTCATCTTTGGACTTGCTCCAACATTTTAGTATCTTTCACACAGAGTTATAGAATATTAATGGTTGGAAAGGAGCTCTCAGATCACCAAGTCCAACTTGGTGTTTTTCTTGAGGTGCCCAAAACTGAGCATAGTACTCAAGGCTCACATTGTAATAGTCAAAATACAATCTTTCTCGTAAGTGTTAATGTTTCCTTTGAAAAGTTATATGAAGCCATTCACTTTCCTACTACCAGCAGACAATTTAGCCATTGTCAGATGCTTTTCCAGATCTCACTTAGCTTGTCCATGTTATTCCTGTGCTAACAACTCATTTAAATCCATCTTTTCCATGTGTTAACATGAACTTCTGCTTAAAAAGAAGTCTCCCCTGCCTCATTACTGAAGAAATCAGTTTATCTTACTAGTTGCAAAGAAATTCACAGGAAAATTCATTATTGTTACACATAACTCAATTATGCATTTTGGTAGAAAAATGGTTTTAAGCACATGAAAAATAATTCATATTTTCAGAATCTTTTCACATTTTTGTCTCTAATGTCAGCTGAAATGTATGGATATCGTTCTTCTCTTGTTTCCAACAGATGTTCATACTTTGTTTTAAAAATATACTTCCCTTATTTGATCTGGATGGATGAAAAATATAAATTTTCAAAATGTAAAATCAGAAGATTTGGAATAGAAAGACGCATGGCTTATTGTTCTCACTGAGTTTACTCTCTTTTGTCTATAACAACTGAGAGAACCCTCAGTAAGTTTGTAGATGACACCAAATTGTGTGGGAGTGTTGATCTACTTGAGGTTGGATAGCTGGGCCAAGGCGGATTGTCTGAGGGACAAGAAGGCCAAGTGCTGGGTCCTGTCACAACAACCCCAGGCACTGCTACAGGCTGGAGGATCATAGAATCATTGAATCATTAGGGGTCAGAAGGGACCTCAAAAGATCATCTAGTCCAATCCCCCTGCCACACGGTTCTTTAACACCTCCAGGGATGAGGACTGATCCACCACCCTGGGAAGGCTGTTCCAGTGCCTCACCACTCTTTCTCTAAAGAATTTCTTCCTAGATCTAATCTAAACCTCCCCTGCCTCAACTGCAGACCATGTCCCATGCTTCTGTCATTAGTTACTAAGGAGAAGAGGCCAACANTACCTGAAGGGACGTTGTAGAAAGGTGGGTGTTGGCATCTTCTGCTTGTGACTGCTGACAGAAGCAAGGGCAATGGTCTGAAGTTGAGGCAGGGAAGGTTTAGATTATTCATTAGGAAGGAATTATTTGCAGAAATATTGGTGAGTCACTGCAGCAGCCTTCCCAGAGGGGTAGTTGAGTCACCATTCCTCAGAAAGAGCATCACTTTTTAAGCTTTAGATTTACAATAACAGAAAAACACCAAGTCAAGGGTTTTCCTTTGGTAGTTAATGAGCTAACTGATGGTTTTAAAAAAATAAGNCCTGAAGGGAGGTTGTAGAGAGGTGGGTGTTGGCATCTTCTGCTTGTGACTGCTGACAGAAGCAAGGGCAATGGTCTGAAGTTGAGGCAGGGAAGGTTTAGATTATTCATTAGGAAGGAATTATTTGCAGAAATAGTGGTGAGTCACTGCAGCAGCCTTCCCAGAGGGGTAGTTGAGTCACCATTCCTCAGAAAGAGCATCACTTTTTAAGCTTTAGATTTACAATAACAGAAAAACACCAAGTCAAGGGTTTTCCTTTGGTAGTTAATGAGCTAACTGATGGTTTTAAAAAAATAAGACTTGGGGGGATTGCTATAGTAGAGTGAACACATAAGCACTTTCTTCCAGTGGATTCAGTGCTCTTGTAGTCTGACAAAACATAAAGTGTGCAATCCCATGATAATTTCTCTACAAATCACAGGAAGAATGCTCTGGAAAGAAAATTGCCTATCTGGTGAGACATCTTTTCTGTTGCCTAAAAGAAAGGCGACACAATCAGGATTCATTGGCCAATTTGATTTCAGAACCTGACAAGCTAAAGAAGTTGTGAATGCATTATGTCCTACACCATGAACACACCAATTTGCACATAGCCATGGCTTGCCAGCTGTAATGCTCCAGCTGACTCCCATATAAACACCGTTAATGTTCTGTGAAATGGTTCTCCTGAAGCAGCATAAACATTTAGTCTTTTCATTAGAATCATAAGTTGTAAATTGCCATATTGAAAATGGAATGCAAGTATATATTAAAAAAATTAGATGAACCTGATCCAATAAAATTAAGAGGTTGACCTTGAAAGTTCAGGACTTCATCATGTAACTAATAGATATTAGACCAATTAGATGCTTTTAGTTTAGAAAACTACCTTCTAATCTAGGAAATTATTTTCATGTTTTTAATGTGAGTAGTGCTATAAATTAATCTCTGTGTAATTGTCAAACCATTCCCCAAAGTGAAGAGAGGCACAAAAGTACCATTTAATTTGTATTCTTGTCACCAAGTCATAAATGTTGGCAGATACCTTATTTTCACAATCTGGATTGTATTTGAATGGCAAGACATCCCAAATTACTTAATAGTATTGTTTTATTATACCTGATTACATTAGAGTTTTCCCAACCTTAAAAACATACACTTTCAGTGACCATGAGAATTGATGGAAGAAAATAGGGGTGGAGAGGAAGTTTCTTCCTGAATTTAATTTCTGTTGCTATAGCAACCGCCTACTCAATATCTCTATAGATTATGCTTAGTGTAGCTGCTACATTTAAAGTGTGATGGACCAATGCCGTAAGAGGCTTAAACACATAGAAGAATGTATAAGGTCTAGTTCTAAATTGTCACTTCATTTATTTTTTAAAGGAACAATAATTCTTTTCTTCTCTCTTTATTTTTTTCCAAAATGCACTCCATAGGAATGAAAAAAAATGTTTACAAGGTAAAGAAATTTAAAACAATGTCCAAAGAATATTGTGATGGCAAGGAACATAGTTTTAGCTGTGTGATTTCCATATATATCAATATATCAATTCCTCAGGAAAAGAAAGGCCTGGAAAGTCAGACAGTAGTTACTGCTCCCTCTAAATGCACTATACATAACTATACAAAGATGCTGTGGCACTGCTGTGGAATGAATGTTTTGAGAGGAAAAGTACCACTTCAAATTAGTAGCATATATGTCTAGGTCTGAATAAGTTATATGATATACAATATCTAATACTATATATATATATATATATTGCATTTTTACCACCATATTACACTGCATAATCACAGAATCACAGCAAGGCAGGGGTTGAAAAGGACATTTGAAGATCTAGTCCAAATCCTCTGCAAAAGATCACCTAGGAAAGATCACACAGAAGCTTCTCCAGGCAGGTTTTGAATGTCTCCAAAGAAGGAGACAATGTCATCAAAGAGGTAAAAATTAATATTCTTAGCTTCTGTAGAAATTGAAAGTGAGTTGTGTCCCTGTGGGTGAAAAAGCCACAAGGCAAAAAAGAAGAAAAAAATACTTGAACAAAAACTCCCAGGTTGCAGCAGAAAGAGATTTGGCATATCACATTTTCATAATACAAGGAAAAGAACCAAGTTAAAGAACTCTCTGGGAATACACATGCTAGTTCTATTAAAAAGAGTCATAAAAGCCTCTGTCTTTTACTAGCCACTTGGGCACTTGTGTAAAATATAGCTGTGATATCTTGGGAGTTCAGTATATAGTAAAGAAGTTATTTGTTAAAATTAAGCTAACGTGTCACCAAGAAGAAAAAGCTGTTATTAACTAAAACAACGTGTTATTAATCATTCAGGCTAACTTCCAAGTACTCACACTCACTTCTCTCAGTCTCTCAGGACAGAACTTTGTGAGAGTTGGTTTATTTCAGTACCAGTTAAACCCCACAAACCTGGAAAATCAGAAGTTGTTCCAAAGCTCTGAGAGACTATATTGGATTATATTTGGACTGCTTCAACAAGGTGGTCTCTGATGTCAGAGATATAAATTACAGATAGTATGAAAGAACACAGATAAGGCAGATAGTTGGAATGATGCTTACATAAGAGAAGTAGAAATTATGGCACTGAGTTTTACAGAAAGGAATCACCAAAAGAAACAGTGTGAGAAAAAGAGACATCAAATATATCATCAAAATATGTAAAGAAGAATTTTTTATTAAGCTACCTGGAAATCCTCTTGGATTGTGACTATATCAGAGTAAAATATACTATGATCATGGCAATGGACAGACATGTCCAACTCTGCAACTTGATCCAGTGAAAATAAATTATTAAGCAAACTCAGGTCCTTTTATACATAAAGCAGAGGGTTGTCTGTACATTCTAGCCTTTAATCATTGGACAAAAAAATCATAACATACTTTGTCTAAATGATAATTGGCTATGGTACTTGTTTGCAACCTTTTTCAAGGACAAAGCCTGGTCTCATTGAGATCAAGCCCAACAGCTTCCCTTCAAGACCAAATATGTTCTATCCCAAATATGATTAGTGAGGAAAATTTTCTGGCAGTATTAATAGATAACTGTGAATAAAGTACAGGTAGCAGAAAGTCTTCTTGCTTGCAAGATTTTGTCCAGAATGTTTAAGGAATACATATTTACTCAGTAAGTAATCTTAGTGGGGATTTAAAAGTATGCTTAGAGATGTAACTTACATGTTAAGTACTCCTAAAAATAACTTATAGGTTGTTTTTAAAAATCCATTTCGTATATATTTAGAATATGGTTTGTAAGTTTGTTAGTTCTAATCATAGCAACAGAAAGCTTTGGTTCAGATATATTCTATGATGACCTATTACTTCTTAAACATTCTACCAACATTAGTTTCATGGTGTAAATAGTCAAAAGTTATATTAACAGTTATTTATGTTAAATTGCATTCCTGTGCATTATTCATTCCTACATAAAGTTCTTTGAATTAACAATTTCCTGTTTGCTTCTTTGTATTTTAAATTAAATCATGGACCAGAATACAACCAAAACACATTAAAGGCATTTAAAATGTTTTGCATCAGAATTATACACAACGTAGAACAACAAATATTTGAGTAGGACACATCAACATTTATCAATATTTCTCTAACCGAAAAGGTAGAAAAACACAGATCACAGCTCACCACTGGTCCTAAGTAAGATTATTTACATTTTAACAACTAATTTTTTAACTTTTCAATGTTTTCTCAGACCATGGAGTTGTTTTCCAGTCATGTTGGCAGACAGAAAGATTGGAAACTGTGTTGGTGAGATGCATGTTGATCCTCACTGTTTTATCAAGGGTCTTGTGAGTAAAGATAATGCCTGAACCTGTTACCTCTCTTGAAAAATCACACTTCAGTTTCCACACAGTGTCACTTTAGAGCAGAGGGTACCTCTTGAAAAATCATCATTATTTATCACGATTCTAAGCATGGTGACTTTTGAGACAGCGATGCACTTTCCCCTTCCATCACAATAAGGAATTGCAGACTAGAGATGAGAGGAGTGAGGAAATAGTTCCCTGAACCCCTGAGTAGCAGCAAGAGACCTCTAAGTTTCAAGTCTGCTGAAAAAAAGTAAATAATGGTCTTAGATAAATGCCCTCCTACTCAATCTGACAGCACGCAGTTAGTAACCACAGATTATGGGATGAAAAAGAGGGAAGAAAACCACAAAGACAGTCAACCACTAAAATATTCCTGCCTTTGAAAAATTTCAACTTGCATGTCTCAGGTCCATCAACATCACAGTAGACTGACTGAACAACAGATCTTTCTGTTTTCTACATCACAGAATCACAGAATAATCATGGTTGGAAATGACTTCCTAGATCACCAATACTACATCTTAGTCCAACCATATCCACAACAGCAAAGAACTTAAATACCTGAGAGACTGACAAACACAAACTAACCCCCTCCATGCTGCCACTATAACAGGGCATGAAGCACCATGGCCACACATCTCTTAAATACCTCCAGGGATGGTGACTCCACCACATCCCTGCGAAGGCTGCTGCAGTGCCTCGCCACTATTTCTACAAAGAAGTCCTTCCTAATGTCTAATCTAAACCTCCCCTGCCTCAACTTCAGACCATTGCCCTTGCTTCTGTCAGCAGTCACCAAGGAGAAGAGGCCAACACCCACCTCTCTACAACCTCCCTTCAGGTACTTCTAAAAGACAAGGTCAACCTCAGCCTCCCCTTCTCTAAACTAACCCTGCCCAGCTCCCCCAGCCTCTCCTCATACAACTGGTTCTGTGAACCCCTCATGAGCTTGGTAGCTCTGCTCTGGACCCCTTCCAGCATCTCCATGTCTTTTCCTTAATGAGGGGCCCAGAACTGAACACAGGTGAGGCCAAGGTGAGGCCTCACAAGGGCTGAGTCCAAGAGCCTGAGAACTTTCCTTCTCCTGCTGACCACGCTATTCCTGATCCAGGCCAGGATCCTGTTGGCCTTCTTGTCCACCTGAGCACACTGCTGGCTTCTATGAAGCCGGCTGTCTCCCAGCACCCCCAGGTCCTTTTCTGCTGGGCAGCTTTTGAGCCCCTCATCCCTCAGCCTGTAGTGTTGCCTGGGGTTTTTGTGACCAAAATGCAGGGCCTGGCACTTGAATCATTGAATCTTAAAACACTGAGCATGTGGTAGGAGCATTTTGGGGAGTCATTTTTTTTTAAGTTTAATGCACCCAATATAAACTCTTTAAACTACCTTCTACAATAAAACTAATATTTCTGAATTATGCACAAATTCTTTCAGGACCTGAAGTCAGAATACTAAAAGGCTGTTATAGAAGATCAGCCAAAGTTATGCAGATGCAAGTACACAGCTCTGGCAGCAACGTGTTTGATTTTTGTACATGTTCATTATTCACTAAATAATTTATATAACATTCACTGATAATTTCTTGCACATTCTAACTGATAAATTTGTCACTTTACTGCTTTATGAATAGCAAATGGAACCTAAATTAATTCAGGTCTCTTTGAGCACCCACTCACTGATTATTCCTCTTGTTTATCATGCTGCAATGCTTGTATTTCAAAGGCTGACAAAAATGAAGTTACAAAATATTTAAGTAAAATAGCAAATCCTGGAAGTGCTAGAAACTAAATACAGAAATTTATAAAGTTTAAGCATAGAACTGAGTCAGGTGCATGTACATGGCCAGGCTTGCTGAACTTTTGCACCTGAGCAATCCATTACACCTATACAGAGTGAGTGTAAAATGCTGTCATCCACTTAGAATTGCAGATTCATTATAGATTTCCCTGAAGCAGTGAAAAGAGTGATGCATTTTGCTTAAGTGTGAATGAAAACCAGGGAAAATTAATATGATTTAAAAAACATTTTAAAATAAAAAAATTGTAAGAAAAAACTTTCAAAGCTTGTGGTACTCCTGACTTTGCAAAAACCGTGGAAACACCTGATAAAAAGTTTGTAGGAATCCACAGACATGATAGTGACACACACAGACATTCCTATAGTGGCTTAGAAGTCCTGACTCAATGGATGTCAAATGATGTCTGCAGATATGGTCTGAAACAAGGCTCAAGGAAAAGTGTCAAGCATTCCCAAAAGGATAAAAGCTTCACTAACCAGTACCAGTAAGAAAGCAGTGGAGCCTGAAGCTCCAATGCAAGGCAGCTGATGCTGAGGATATGTACTTTCATTATGGCATTTAGCCAAGGACTTTCACTTAGAAAAGTGAAAAGTAATATTTAACACTTTTTATTAAAGACTAATTTGACATTATATCAACCATGAAAAACACTACAAAAAGGTGAATTAAGATGGTGCATTTCTGAGTATATATCACACACTCCTAAATATCATGAAATTTAGCTCTTTTAAAAAGTTGTCCTGCTGCTAAGGATACTTAAAGGTATCAGCAATGACATTTTGTTTTAGTATACAATGACAGTTTGTTTTCCAACATCTGTGCCGTTTTCCTTGTTGCTTCATTTTTCTTCCCTTCTCATATGGTCATTACTACTGCATTCATCTACAGGTGATTTTATTCAACTGGATTACACTGTACAGAAGACTTTGGATGTCTTACTTATTTCAATTGCTTACACATTACACTTGAGAGGGAATCGTAAGGGCATATAGAGTCATGCAGTCTTGATAAATCTCAAGTGAAGCTGCATAGGCTTGAATGGATTTTGAATGAGTTAATGACTGCCTTCTTTCAGGAAAGCATTGCATGATTTTGCAAGAGCAGTAACATGTTGCTCGTCCTGGTCAGAAAAGTCCTCAGATGGACTAGCAGCCTTCTAGAACCTAAAGAGGAAAGATACAGAAGGACTTTGTCAGAGAATGTGGCAACAGGACAAGGGACAATGGTTTTAAACTGAAAGAATATGTATTAGATATTAGCAAGAAATTCTTTGCCATGAGGGTATTGAGACACTGCAACAGGTTGCACACAGTAACTATGCATGTTACCTTCCAATAGGGATTTGTGCAACCTGGAACTAGATGAACTTTAAGGTACCTTCCAACACAAACCATTCTATGATTCTATAATTCATCTGAACTTGAAACCTGGATAGGTGCATATTAGTAAAAAGGAGGAAGAAAACAGAACAAGTAGACAACACTAGAAGAAAAAAATTCTTTTGAACTTAGAGCTGTAACACACTGCTGTCAATCTCAAAAGATAGATGTTGAGAAACATCTCATGTTTATATTCATACACAGTCTGTTTGTGAAGCAAAACAGAGCATCTGTTGCACATAATAATCGATAGTAGGAGTTACCACTGCTAATGGATCGCCCAATGTCATCTGACTGTACTAGTTAGTGCTACCAAATCTTAACCATGTACAGATATCTGTGAACTTGATCAGACTTGATGAATTAATCCACTCTGTTATATTATTTAAAACCAGGGAAAAGAAACAGGGAAGGCTTCTAAGATTTACTGGTTGGAGAATAAAGGAATATTCTTAAGGAGAAGATATCCAGGCTTATTAACTAAAACCTTGAAGTCTGGCATCTGAAAGGGCCAAATGAGACTTTTCCAAAGCTGAACAGAATAATTATTTCACTAATCTTGCAGGCTGCATTATAGTTCCTATAACTTTGTTGGAAATGTACGTCTTTGCTAGACATGCTCAGCTGGACGTATTTTTTCTGTGCAGTAAAATATCCATTGAATTTTGTCTGGTTTTAATCCATTTTGAACTCTAATCTGTTCTCCAGGGTCCTTTGAAGCCATCTCAGATTGATTAAACTAATTTAATTGAGAACATTGTTTCATCACTCTTGTAATTAGTGAAAATGATTGCTAATTTTTGCACAACCTTATTTGATATATATTTTCCTGCTGGAAATAAAGCAGACATGGTTATTGTAAGTCCAGTTTTCTAGTCAACTTTATATAATTACTGCAAGACTGTACAATTATATCAATAATTTTTAACACAAAAATGTATTTCAAGCTGAGACAAAAGCTTTGCTATAATCTAACCATGATCTATAATAACTATTTCCTGTCTTGCTCTATGAGATTTGAATGGTTTGTCACGAGTCTGCATTTACAACATCTTCTTCACCATGACCTTTCACTGGAAAATAGGAAGCTTTTCTATGTAGGTTGGGGATCAGGAGAGGTTCCTAGGGACTGCAGGTTAGCAAATGTCACTCCAATCTTAAAAAACGGTTAGGAAAGAGGACACAGATAACTATAGACCAGTCAACCTCCCCTCCATCTCAGGAAAGATCATGGAACAGCTTGTCCTGGATGCTGTCTCTAGGCACATCAAGGACAAGATGGTCATTAGGGACAGTCAGCATGGCTTCACCAAGAGAAAGTCACGCTTGACCCACATGATGGCCTTTCATAAGGGCATAACCAGGTGGATAGATGGTGGCAGAGCAGTGGATGTGGTCAATCTTGACTTCAGTAAAGCATTTGGCACAGTCCCACGTGGCATCCTGGTGGCCAAACTGAGGCAGTGTGGACTGGATGATTGGGCAAGGACATGGATCGTGGACTGACTGCATGATAGAAGCCAGAGACTAATGGTTAATAAGACAGAGTTTAGTTGGACGACTGTATCTAGTGGAGTCCCCCAAGGATCCTAGTGGACAGGGAGATGATGATGAGCCAGCAGTGTGATATTTGGTTAAGAGGGCCAACAGCATCAGAAGGGGGGTGGTTAGTAAATAGAGAGGTTCTTCTCTCCCTCTACTCTGCACTGGTGAGACCACATCTGGAGTACTGTGTGCAGTTGTGGGAGTCTCAGTTCAAGATGGACACAAAGGTTTTAAAGGGTGTCCAGCAACAAAGATGATGAAGGAAGTAGAGCACCTCCCTTATAAAGAAAGGCTGAGGGAGCTGGGTCTCTTGAGCTTGGAGAAGAGGAGACTGAGGGCGGGCCTCATTAATGTCTATAAATATGTGAGGGGTGGGGTGTCAGGAGGATGGAGCCAGGCTCTTCTCAAGGTCGTCTAGTGATAGGACAAGGGGCAATGGGTGCAAGCTGGAACAGAAAAGATTCCATATAAATATCAGAAGGAACTTCTTCCCAGTAAGAGTAATAGAGCATTGGAACAGGCTACCCAGGGGGGTTGTGGAGTCTCCTTCTCTGGAGAAGTTCCAGACCTGCGTGGATCCATTCCTGTGTGACTTGGTCTAGATGATCCTGCTGTGGCAGGGGCATTGGATTAGATGATCTTTCCAGATCACTTCAGATCCCTAATGATTCTATGGTTCTTGTCAACCTCTTACCTCACTGTAGTAATTGTATTAGTCCCTTTACTAGCTGATCTTGATAGCACAAACAGTAGCCAAATCAGATATGTACTGCACCTATAAATTAGTAGACTAAATTAGTAGTAGTAGACTAAAAAAAGTGCTGTTCATACTTTCTTGGCTTGAAACTCAGTGAAAGAGCACAGTTATGGCAATACTGCCATATATATACACACTCATAAACATTTTATAAAGCACTTGTAATGTAAGCCTTACTGGCACCAAGCATTTTGTAAAACACTTAAGCATAAATGCATAATTAATATTTAAGTGTAAACAGGAAATGGAGAATCGATGAAGTCATTCAAACGAAGTTTAAGCTCTAAATTCTGCAAGACCAGTGCTTGTTGAGCAAGTGGAGAAAGATGAGTAGTGACACCAGAAAAATCCCGACCCTCAATATAAGGCTGTCAATTGTGTTGACAATATGTGTGGGTATTTTCTTTAAATATGGGGAGGAGGCTGATGAAGTGGGAAAGAGAAGAGAAGGGATGATGAGGGTCACTGACTCCAGGTCAAGCTGCATCATCTGGGTGTCAACTGATAAGACCAGTAGGGACTCTGCAGTACTCACTACAGTCTTCTGCTCTGTGTCACCATGTACACAAAACTATTTTACTCTCAGTTTCTTAATGGCTAATTGTTTGCATAAGCAATGAGAATGCCTGACAATGATTAAGCAATAACCGCTGGCAGTGCATGTTATTAATGAGTGTCAATCCTATGGAGTGCTCGTCTGAAGTCTGAAACAGAGATGATTTGTCAGTTATGTAATGGTTCCTCCACTTTTGTATTCTGTATATAAATTGTACACATATGGTATATGTGATATTACACATCTATAAGGTACACAACTGAAAAAAATTGCATACGTAACTGTTTATTATATGTGATATGATATATAATGTAATTCTGTATGTACATATATATGAATGCAGATTAATATATATAATGTATATAGAGATATTTTTCATATATATAGGCACTAAATATATATATAATATATACGGATATTTTATAAATATATAAACACAAATATAAATGTATAAATGAAACATAAGTGGGAAAATTATGCCAAAACTTTATCCTTAGAGCATTCTGTGAACAGCTAGTTTTTTGAATTGTCTATCTGACCTCAGTCTTCCTCAAGATTCTTATATGCCCTGGGGAGCAGGCCTCAACACCTCTTGTGTTCTCTTCTAGCAGTGTTTCATTCTGCGATGAGTTTCTTCTGATTTTGCCCTTCTATTTGTGGTTGGTATGCCTGCTAATTCTTCAGTTAAATTCACAGAGCCATGCTCTGTGATGGTATTACATCACCAGACCTACAGTAATAAAAAATAATTGAAAAGTTACACCTACACCAGTAAACAACCTGTGTTGTGTTTGCACAGTAAACAAGAGTAGTTTGTTAGATTTCATTATTACCTTATCAACTAGTGGATACTCAAACTTATGAACTTACAAAATTATACATGAAGTTAGATGTGCTCTGTTTTGTTTATAAAATGGCTTATTTCCAGACTAGGGAAATAAGGGGTTTGATCCTTCCAATTCTTCAGAAATCTAGATCAGATAAGGCTCTCCCAAGAGATCCTTCTTTTTTTTTGTCCAGACTAGTCTAACAGTGGAAATGTTCTCATACCAAAGATCCAGTCTTCCTTTAATTAAACACTTTATGAAGAAAAAAAAAAAAAAGCTGGATACCATAGTTATAGATGTTTCCAGCCCTCATCAGATTAAATGCTGAGATGGTGCTTAAATACTTGTTTTTTTTGAAGAGAAATTATCGAAGTCTTTTAAAATGTTTGTCTTAAATTCACAAAAGATTTTGGAAGGATGTAATGATTTGATTTGAAATGGTTCGTATTTTTGAAATGAAAGTATAAAAACAGTCTCATTGATCTAAAGGGATAGAAAGTGCACTGTAATAGATAAATCACATTTGTTCTGAACCCAGATTAATTTTATCAAACAAATCTTGAAGGAAAAGATATTTCACAAAGATATCTATTACAACTGAGATTTGAAAAACAGACTTGTTGAAACCATCTAAATTCACTGTAATGTCAAGCTGTGTAAGAGAATGTATTAACAAAAGACAAAGTGACAGACTCTAATTAGGCTACTTTAAAAAAGTGAACATAAATACTTTACAGAGGGATTTATTAACACATTGGGAAAATTACAGTGAAAAGCCAGTGGTGGTTCCCCAGGACATTGGGGCAGCTTTTCCTGCAGCACCAGCAGACTTTTGCAGACTGATAACAAGGTCTATACAGCAATTTCATTACCTATCATTGAACGAGCACCCTGATTGTCCTTGGAAGATATTTACAGATGTTTTTAATCTAGAAGAACATTCCTAAACCCATTTGTCCAGGATCTGCTTTGAAAGCATGATTTGATCAATGGCATTAACTCTTTGTTTTCCTTGTTTAAATCTTTAATTTTTAACAAAACCCAGCTAAACAAAACAAAATTAAACAACAATGAAAAAGAGATTCAGTTTATTTTTCATGTCTTACACAAGGAAATTTTATAGTCTTTTACATTGTCGCACACCAGGTAATTTTATTTTGGATTTTATTATTTTTTTGAACTAACAACTACGTGTATCTTAAAACCTGGTGTGGCTATTCTACATGAAATATGTTGATCAGCATTTGAAAGCACAAAAAACTCATTTACACAGAGCAATTGTAAATAACAAGGGTAACATTTATGTTATTTCTATATGTTTTCTAAATCGTTGACTAAGTTGAACTCACTGTTCCACACCAAAACCTGGTACCTGACAATTAATGAGACACTTCTGCTGAAGCAGAGAGTACAGCTCACAGCACAGTGCACACTTAGCAGTTAGAATGAGTTTTCCTCCTATGAAGTGCAATTTTGGTTTCTGAGACATCATAAAAATGAAATGGATATTAATATAAATGCAGATTTTAAATCTCAGCATCTCATGTGCATTAAAATGACGTTATAGGTTACATCTGAAGACTGTATTTCATAGAGCAGACTCTTTCTCACAAGTACACAAAACGATATGATGGAAAAATTATTTGGTTATTTAATTTTTTTTCATGTTTATTTTTTATTTCATTGTAAAAAGGTACTGAGAAGAATTGAAACAGACTACTCTGTATGCTCTAATATGGCTCCCTTTTTCTTCAAGAATATCTGGAGCAAGAGCAAAGGGACTTTGTTATTCAGAAATGAATACTGGAACAGAACTGCCACTTTGGGATAACAATTTTACTTTACTACATGGTGACAGGAAGGTTAAAACTACCACTCCCATAAACTAAGAACATCATGTCCTTGTTTCATAAATGTAGTGCTACAATATATGCTAGATCCTACAGAAGAACATCGTGTAACAAATGGAAAGATGTCTAAGACAAGAGGATTTTATACATACAGGAAAGATAATTTAAAATGTTCGTACTAGATAGGTAAATCCCTGTTATATATTCTTCCTGCAGAAAATCTGCAGCATCTCTTCACACAACATCTCTGAACTAACTGCTCTGTGGCTGCCGCAAAACCCTCCAACATAGCAACAGGGGTCATTTTCTGGAGCAAAATCTCCTTCTGTTCTGTACCTGCAAGATGGAAGCTTTTCACTGAAAATTTAAACCTTCGATTACATTTCAGTAGCAGCCTGCCTCTTAATGGTTATAAATTTATGAGCTCCTGTTAATTTTTAAACAGAGAAACAGCAAGAGTAGCAGCACATATTGCTTCAAATTCATGTTTTAACATTGTTTGCTTCATAAAAGTAGATCAGAAAGGTTATGAAGCCGATACTTGCACAGTCAGCGTTCATTAAATGAGTGGCCTTGGCTTGTCTGAAGCTTGTACAGTCTGGCATGCATATGTCACAAGGCTTTGCTGAACACTGGGGAGAAAGAAAAAGAAACCAGGAACTTTTTGTCCAGCTTGTGCTGAAATAAAAATAGCCTTCTCAGCACACCATGAATGAGTGGCTTTCCCTGAAGCTTCTTAGTTTGACATAGGCATTAGACCATGCAGCTTGATTGAACTTAGGTGAACAAAATAAATAATGGGAAGTTTATTAAAGCTGCAGAGAAAAGTTGCTGTCTTGTTGCTCAAGGAACATTAGTAAGTGGAAACATGCCAGTGAGAATTAATAGTATTTCCTATTTCCCTGTATATGTGAGAGAAGTGGGGGAATAAGTCATTATCTTGAGGGGAGCTCAATTTCTGGAATGTTCTCTCCTATACTCATTGTGGATTTTATCTTGCCAAACTCGCCTTGACAACTGCATGTCCTTGTTAACATCCTCATCTTTTAACTGCAGCTCCAGGACTACACTCTGTGTTGAGTAACATGAGGATTTCTATTCTGCTACTTAAAGAAAAGATTCAACTACAACTTGAGATCTGAATGCTGAATTCTGAACCCAGACTTGACATTATTTTTCTACAAGAATGAGAAGTCTTGCAGTTAATTTTTCTACCTTGATGCAAATAGCATCTATCCAAGCAATAAAAAAAGTATAAGCATCTGTTGGTTCTTGCACTGTTATATTACATTGCACCTAAGCAGAGATTTATCACTCTATATAGGTATCTTACTGGCATTTTTCGGTTAGATTTCACTATTTTATTAATGTCTTTTATCTGTGGAGCCTGAATGCTCTGTCAAAGCTGATAGTCTGCTGTGTTGGGTTAGTCATAAACAGACAAGATGTAGTCTTCAGTTGCACAATGAATTTGTTTGCTTGTTCAGCAATTATATTACTTCATGATCAGACTATGTTAAGTAGTTTTTTCCTCATTGAAGGGAGCTATGAAACTGACATTTGCCCAAACTTCTGCAGATGTTCAGTGAAACTGGCCTTTTTATACATACCTGCAACACTCTAAGGGTAATATTCTTAAAGTATTTATTAAGAATACTGCAGAACATTCTAGAGCAGATTGAAAATAAAATACATTGTGATGTATTGAGACATAAACACTGAAACAGGCAGTCCATGAATGACTGACACTGAGACTGCCTGTTTCTGAAAGGAAAGCATGAAACTATCAATCACTATCTTGCATTGAAAACAGCTGAATTGTCATGATGCAAATACTTGACTATAAACTAAAACGTCAGTATAAAACCTTTCAACATAGGACACTAAGCTCAAGTGACTTGATTTTATTTAGTTTTTTTATGTAATAGAATGATATACAGATAACATACATCTGTATTCTTATTATATCTCATGTATCTCACATGTCATACATTTATTTAAGAAAAATATATATAGCAATACAAAAATGCAAATCTAGAATCTCAGCTTCTCATAGGTAAATTCATAAATTTGATCAAATATTCTCTCAATGAGTGACTGAACTCTTAACATTAAGTGGATTCACCTTGCACATCTTAACCGTGTCCTTCATCACACTTCCACAAAGTTTATGATTAATTCAAATCATTAAAGTGTTCTATATTGTTAGTGTGATTGTAAATCATCTCAGTATTTTTTTTAATATTTTCAAATGGCCTTAAAGATAATGTAGGCTTTTCTTTTCCAGATCAAAATACCCTTCCTAAAGAATGGTTCCAGCAGATTTTTCAGAAAACATATAGGCTGTGTTGTAAGATCATTGCCTTTAGCAACCTGGTAGATAAATCTTAATCACTGAACCCTTTGGTTAGGCAAGTGACATTACCCAAGGCTCAACCCTATGGCTCATGCTGAATGAACCTGCCTCACTTTCCTCATAAGCAACTGAAAGCGTAATTGCCTGACTGGAGTGAACAGACATAAAAGAGAAGGTGAACATGAAGTGTTTGTAAAACTGTTTATTGCATACAGTGCTTTTACAGTTCAGCTTAATTTCTTAAGGGAAAGTGTCTTTTGTACATCTAACACTTATATTGCTTTCTTTGTGCTGTATCTGCCTATTTAATAGCAGTTCAGATATTTTGCAGTCAAATTACCAGGAGCTCTTGGGTACTTGAGACACAGACAAACCCCTGTTTTGATTCAGCATGGAACAAATTGGCAGAATGGCAGCAGCGCTGCAATGTGCATGCCTTTTTACTGGATGTTAACTTGATTTTTCACGTTGTCATTGCTTCTGGACCTCACCATGTGCATTTTCCTGATAAGCTTGCTCTGTCCTTTCAGAAGTCCATACTGCTGACCTTGCATTCATTTGGAGTAGAAAGACCTGTGCTGGCTGCTGCAGATTAATATGAGCTCTGATCGTGTTGGTTTTGATTAAGGTGCTGAGGTTAGAGAAATGTAATTTGTACCCCACAAGGTACCATAGTATGAACAGTGACAGCAATTAATCCTTTGCCTGCTGATGGCAATGATAAAATACCTGTTGCTCATTCTAATAACCTCATTCGTGTTCCAGAAAGGAAAACGTACTAGTTCCATGAAGGAAAAAAATAGTTTTCACCTGGATGAAAATTTTTAGTCTTTGAAGTCAAAAATTCTTGAAAATTTCCAAGAAAGCTGATCTATTGTTTTAAACTGTGCTTCCAAGATTTTTATTTGAGAACACAAAGAAAAATCTGGATTTCTCATGAAAACTGTAGAACTGAGATAGAGGATTTTTCAAAAAACTTAATTAAAAAAGAGCAAGAAAAATAAGGAGAGGGGAACAAAGTTAATTTCAAAAACATTTGCCATGTGATTAAACAAAATCTTTAAAAATATGGCAAAATGCTAGTAAAATCTAAGTATGTTGCTTCTCTCACAAGAGAAAGAAATGTTGATTATCCTCTCTAATATGGTACTGCAGTAGTATTTACATTTGTTACTTAGATATAATGTGTTGTATACTTTCCTTCATATCTATATAGCATCTTAACAATATTGGAAAATAAGACATTTATTGCTATGTTCCCCAGTTCCAGACCCACAGGGAGCTACTGAAGAGAGTCCAGCACAGAGCCACTAAGATGATCAGAAGGATCTTCCTTATGAGGACTGGCTGAAAGGCTGACAGAGAGATTAATCATGGAGAGGAGGAGAGTAAGGAAAATCTTTTAAATGCTTATAAATATCTAAAGGTTGAGCTTCTCTTCTCAATTGTGCTCAGCAATAGGACAAAGAGCAACAGGAAGAAACCAGAATCCTTACCATTCTATGGTTTCTTAACCTCTCAAGAGGAATGATGCATTATCCTTCTCTCAGTGTGAGAAGATCAGTGTAATCCTAGGTATAAAATTACTTTTCCCTTCCTTCTTCCTGTTATAGATAGAAATGCTACCAAAATTTTCTATTTCTTTACCTCAAAAACACTTTATCATTACATGTGTCCATACCATATCTTCACTTTCCAAATTTGTTTGCTGGCAACTTATCAGAAGCCACATCATGGCCCCATCTAGAAAACTGGGCTGTGAGAACACAAAAACCAACTACTCCCTCCAGCTACTCTACCTTCCCTTTTTGTGGAAACAAATGAATAATGCACAGGTTTGGGTCTCCTGGAAGAACCATGATGATGCCTGTCACAAACCCTCTCAGATCTGTATCAGTATGACTTTAAGTTGCTTTAAAATATAATGTGAACAGACACAATTGGGTTGTGGGAAACATCAGAACTTCAAGTGCATTTTGAAGACAGAGAATAGATGAGACACTGAAAAATATTTTCATGCATTTATAAATATTTGTGGAAGTAATTTAGCCAATTAGGTTTACAGCAGTGGGTTTAAGATCAGTTGCAATGGCTGTCACTGAGTCAAGCAAAAAAATGAAATCTGAGTGAATAATTCAACAGAATTTAAGGAAATATCTCCTATGGTAAACCCATGAGTTTTATCGAATCCAGGTGTAATTTGCTACAGCAACAAGAAGTAAGACATCAGTCTGAAAGAAGGGATACTGACATTTTGAGCACTGGACTAACGGCTTTAAATGTTCACTTCTATTGCATGTTGTGGTTTTATGTGTTTTGTACTAAAGGACATTAGCTTGGGCAAAAGTCCACTTGAATGATCCGGCTCTGAAGATAGCAGTTAAGATTGTCCTTAAAAACAAAAGGAGTGGAATACCCGTGGGGTAACTTCATCCTACAGTGACCTATAGGATTTGATGGAATCACCTATTTCAGTACATATACAGGTGATACCAAACAAACATGGTGCCTGTAGTTGTCCTGGAGTGGCAAGGCTGTCGTTCAGAAAGGCCAAGACAGGCTGGAGGAAAGAACCAGCATGAGCCATATAAACACCAATAGAAAAGCTCTGCCCTGAGGTCCCCAGCAAGGAGATCCAGTTTCGTGACCCTGACATTCAGCAGAGACCTAAATAAACTGGAGTAAAACAGGAGAGTATCATCCTGGTTAGTCGTGAGACCCTGAGCTGCATGGAGAGACCCTGGTAAGAGGATCTACAGAAGACAGCTTCAGGGACATGAGAGAGGCCACTGGGGTCTGCAACAAGATGATGAACTTGAGTCTTTAGCAGCAGTGCATGGCAGTACAACAACGAATAATGAGAAATTTAGAATGAGTATAAGTAGAATCTTTCTTCTTGTGAGAATGAAAGAAACTCCACTAGTAGACAACCCAGTGAAATCTTCTCCAGCCTCAGAGCCACTGAATATGGGACAGAAAAGGTTCATGAGCACCCCCTGTGGATTTCCAAGCTGAACTTCCTTTGAGGAGTAGGTCAAAAAAGAGACCTCCTACAGTTGCTTCTAACATGACTTCTATAAATCTCTAATTCTGTTATGTGGCCCTATAATAATGAACATTCTTCAACATAAAACATAAATTCTTGTTACATTATCTTGTGACCTTTACGAAGGTTTCTTTGCTCATAAGGAGGGAGCTTTGTGATAGGAAGATGTATTATGTGAAAGGCCATTAAAGACTGTTGGATAGTCTTTGTTCCATTTGATGGGGGGTGGGAGGGTGGGAGATTCTTATACAGGTGACCTTTTTTAATTTCTGACTGGCCTGTTTTTGCCCACTGTACATTTCTATGATAAAAAATGATGTCTTTACAGCTAGTAGGTTACAAAGCCATCAGTAACCCTTGTAAATAGGTAATACATCTCCAGTTGAACAACCTTGTTAGTCATCTACTACAGTGCTTGCAACTTTAAATAACTTGGTATTAGAGCTAAATACACTTTTTTTTTATGGCCTTGGATTAATAGGCTAGATTCAGATAGTCCCCATCGCATGAACAGGCATTGACGTATGGTTGACATCAGTGCCAAAAGTGATAAATTCAACATTGAAATTGCAGAGCTAGAACCTTTGACTGGCTGATACTGCAAATTCTTCTGTCCCAAAAGCATCGTATCCCACTTTACTATTACAAAGTCATTGCACAGACTGATGAATTAAAACCATTTTGAATCCCTCTCTTGATGTTTTTAATTGAATTGAGCTAAGATAGATTTTTATTAAGATTTTATGAAAAAACATTAAAAATGCAAATATGAAAGTACACAAGGATCTTATTATTGTCCTTAACAGAAATAAAATTATGTCATACAAAGGATATGCCAGTTTGTTCCTGCTCTTTTCCTCTTCTTTTCCATTTGTTCCTTAACCCCTCTAAGTTCTTAGAGAAGGATTTATTAACAGTAATTTTCTGCCTTAACCCTACACTGCCCTTTCTTTTTTTCAATAATAGATTACCTTGTCATTAATTAGTGCAAACCTATTACTGTGATTAAAGTTAGCCAGTTTTATTTTCCTTTTATATCATATGACAGGTACACATCAAATCAGGCTCGACACAGGAAAATATATGAAAATAATAAAAGCAGAAGCAAACCTTCTTCTTTAAAGAGACTATTGACAACACCAGATTTTCTCAGTCCATTTTCTTACATATATAACTCTGAATTAATATATCTTAAGAACAATTGAAATACAAAAGTACAGATGGAACTTCTTTTTGCATGATAGCACATTTGACATAAACTAAAATATACTGGTGACCCTTTGCCAGTCTGGCAGAACTTAAACTCAATGAATACATATCATTGTAATGAATAAATACAGTCCAGTGAGAATAGTTTCTGTTCAGCTGCAGATTTTGTCAGGAAACCAATACATTCACTTTGACTGATTAACCTAGAAACAAGAACTATACATCCAAACATCAGTATTATCTCCTTGAAGGAGAGAGCGTGCTCAGCTGAGCACGACAGCTTGTGCAACAGTGCCAAAAGTGGACCAAGTTATTTCAGAGGTTAGTCATTGTAAAAACATCCATTACAGAGTGTACTTCTCAAAAAATGAATGCACTGGATTTTGCGAAGGACTTTTACAATCAGCTCCCTGTGTTACTGCTCTTTGCATTATCACTGTAGCCTTGATAACACCTCATCATTTACAGTGCCCTGTTTTTTATTCGTGTTCTTTAAATGGTCATGCTGAAAACGTTTGAAAAGCCTGTTTTGTTCAGTGCAAAATTCTGTGCGCTGTCGCAGTGAAACATCCTTGGAAACTTTTCTGAAACCTGAATAAGTGTGATTTTTATCTTTTGGGATAAAGATGTTTTCTTGTCAATTGGAGATGGTAATGTACTATGTACAGAATCAACTGAAGAAAAACAACAAAATAATTTACATGAGTATGTGTACCTTTATGCTGCACTCTGCACGACAGATCAGTACACAGAGCTGTCATATGCCTGTTTAATATACATGGAGAACAATAATTTAAATTCAAATACATGGTCTTTAAGGAAATTTGCTGCACATCCTGTCATTCACATCATCTTTCAATAATGACTCATTAAGAAGAAATACTTCTCACATGTAATGATAAATAATTGAAATATCTTAAAAGCAGTAACTACTAACTACACTTCTGTAACCAGATTCTTAAAATGGTTAATATTTAGTTCTACCATATAGATTTTAGTATAATTTGTTCAAAAAGTCTAATTTAGGTTGCTCTGGAAAAGAGGAAAATGTGGAAATAGTAGGACAGAAACATGTGATTATGCACTGCTTTAGGATTTTACAGGTTGTTCATAAATTTATTTCTATACAATTCAGAAAATTCCTTATGACCACTTGATACCATGTAGGTTTGTGTATTCACCACATTCTAAAGCCATTGCCTTTCATTTTTATTAAGGGGTGCACATTTTTTAATTGTTTGGGCTCACTTGCACAGCTATTGAATTGAGTACTGGAAATAGGTGATTGTTTAGATGCATGAACTGGATCCAGTTGTAAGTCTTCCAGATGAACTTACACAATTTTTCAAAACCAGTCCAAGCCATTGGGCAGGTTCCTATCTCAGTCTCAAAACATCTCAGTACTGGTGCTTTTCCATAAGCTGATCCTGTAATGAAAAAACAAACTTGCTCAGTGTGACCTCTACAGACTTGCCCCCACTCTGTGCTCTCAGTTTTTGACTAATATTTCCATTCCAGAAATCACATCATTAATTAAATCTTAATTTTTCTTCAGCTTGAATTTGTGTAGAAAACTGATGACGAATTTTAGGAACATGAGTATCCTGGATAGTTTCAAGTGCAGGCAGAGAAAAGAAAACATGGGATGCTTATCTATTCAGATACTAGTTATTTTGAAAAAAAAATATAAGTGAGAATTATCTTTATCCCTAAACTTAAATGAATAGATTAATATTGGTAAGTAACATCAGTGGACTTAGCATATCACTTCTAATTCTAGGAGTATGTCCCACTCTTTTTCCATCCTATTTCCCCATGCTACATATGATAATATAAATTAAGATGCTGTGATGTCAGATAGCAACAAGAAATAATAATATAATATTATTGCTATTTTGCTTTGTCATGTTCTACATGGTATTGGACAAAAAGATGGAAGGGTTCCCTAATGGGAGGTTATGAATGAGAAATTTTGCCAACTTTACATTACCAGATACAACAGCAATTACGAGAACCACTGTGATACTACATGCCTAAAGAAGACCTCAAGATAATCGTGGCAGTCAGTCATGGACCTGAAGCATACTGCTTCTCTCTATGAGACTTTGGAGGATTTATTAAACCCTATCATGAAGGGGGAATGATGGGGAGTGACAATTAGAACTATAGTGACTTTGTTTTTCCAGACCTATCATTCTATTTTTTATGTATTTGAAAAAGTAGAAAAATCTTAGATTAACTGCTGTCAACAAACTTTTAAGATTATAAACGTAGCGATGATACATTTTTAGTATCAACAATAAAACAGAACAAAGTGCAGGCCCTGTTTTAATAATAGTTCAGGTGTGGTAAAAAAAAAAAAAAGGAAAAAAAAGGAAATAAAATAATTAAGCAGCTTTATATACAGTTTCAGGAGACAGTAGCTTGTTCATCAAATATAAGGAATATTGTTAGAATCATAGAAATTGTTGAGTGGAAAGGGACCTCCAAAGGCCATCTGGTCCAACCCTCCTGCAAAAAGCAGGGACATCTCTCACTAGAACAGATAATCCAGACCCCCATTGAGCCTGACCTGTAATGTTTCCAGGAATGGGACCTACAACACCTCTCTAGGCGTCTTGTTCCAGGGACATGCCAGTCTCAGATTAAGGAACTTTTTTCTAACATTCAATATAAATCTACAGTGCTCTAATTTAAAACCATGGTCCCTCATCTCATCATCCCACTCCCTTGTGAACAATCTTCCCCAGCCTTCTTTTTGGCCACTTTCAGCTATCGGAAGGTCATTATAAGTTCCCCCTGGAGTCTTTACCAATTCAGGCTTTGCAATCATAATCCTGAATGTTTTAAAGTTTCTAATGAGTTTTCCATGGGAACTCTAAATTCTCAAGCTTGTTGGTTTCCCTATCTGACCTTCTTTCTCTGAAGTCACTGATCTCTCAAACATTGTCCCTTTGGAAGATAAAGATTTCTGGTAGTGGAAAGCACAGTCTCTTGCATGATTTGTGTTGGTCTGCTGTTATTTTGGGTTTTTTTTCCAGAAGTAGGTCAATCTTCTACGGAAGTTTCTCAAGGGTAACTAAATTGCAGGATAAATAGAAAGAGAATACGGAGATTAAACTTGCACAGCAGACCTGAGGTCTCCTTTACTCAGGATGACTCTGCAGCTCTCAGGATGAGGAGATGAACCTTAAAAACCTTCTGCTCCATATAACTCTCAAGAAACAGAAGCAACATTCTGAGACTGGATTAGAATCATGACTGATTTGTTTATGATGTAATTAGCTATTTGACATGACAAAGATCATGAGAAAGAAGATACACAAGGCTTCTGAGTTGGGGTGCCATGACATCATTCCCTATTATTATGGAGTTAAGACCAATACAATAGGGGCATATAGACTTGCTTGAAAAAACAAAGTTTTTCTTATCAGCTTAATACAATTTCAGTGACACAAAGGGGTTTTTTCATCATAATTAGAAATCTCTTTTCAGGAAAGAAGAAAGATCTGAGGCACTACTGAAAATAAAACTACCAGTTGATTCTCCTTTATCTGTATCCAATACAAACAAAATTATTTATAGTAATATTTGGCAATTAGCTTGGAGGAAAAAAAAAAAAATCCCTTTGCAGCATTAGAGATCATATTCTTAAAATCATGTATGTTGCCAATAGCATCCTGGAGGGGATCAGAAGAGGGGTGATTAGCAGATCAAGGGAGGTTTTTCTCCCCCTCTGTGCTAGTGAGGCCTCATCTGGAGTGTAGTGTCCAGTTCTGGACCCCTCAGTTCAAAAAGGACACAGACCTGCTGGAGAGTGTCCAGAGTAGAGCAACAAAGGTGATGAGGAAAGTAGAACACCTGCCTTATGTTGAAAGGCCGAGGGACCTGGCTCTCTTGAGCTTGGAGAAGAGGAGACTGAGGGCGGGCCTCATTAATGTTTATAAATATGTGAGGGGTGGGTGTCAGGAGGATGGAGCCAGGCTCCTCTCAGTGTAATCTGGTGACAGGAAAAAGGACAGTGGGTGCAAGATGGAACAGAGGAAGTTCCATAGAAATATCAGAAGAAACTTCTTCCCAGGGAGGGTAGCGGAGCATTGGAACAGGCTGCCCCAGGGGTTGTGGAGTCTCCTTTTCTGGAGATGTTCAAGACTCCCATGGATGTGTTCCTGTGCAACTTGTTCTAGGTGATCCTGCTGTGGCAGGATGATCTTTTGAGGTCCCTTTCAATTTCTAATGATTCTATGATGCGTCTGCCTTTCTGGGCTGCAAGTAAATATTGCCAGCTCATTGAGTTTTTCACTGACCAACACCCCCAACTCCTTCTCCTTAAGGTTGCTCTCAGTCTGTTCCCCACCAGCCTGGTTTTGTGCCTGCCATTGCCTCAATCCAGGTGCAGGACCTTGCACTTGGCCTTGTTGAATCTCATGAGGTTGGTTCGTGCCCACCTGTCCAGCCTGTCCAGTTCCCTCTGTATGGTATCCTTTCCCTGCGTTGTGTCCAGAACACCACACAGCTTGGTGTCATTGACAAACTTGATGAGGCACTCAATGCCACTCTCCCCGTTGCCAACAAAGATGTTAAACAGCACTGGTCCCAGTACTGACCCTAGAGTGATGCCACTCATCACTGCTCTCCATTTTTACTTCAAGCCATTGCACTCTCTGAGTCCAACCATACAGCCAATCTAAACCTAAAATGCAGATTTCTTATGTGACCTAACATTCACATAATTTGTTTCAAATTTGGAACAAAAACAATGAAGGATTGCATGGATCTGACAAAGAAGTCCAAAATGAAACTACTAAAACCCTTTTATAAATAATCCAGTAGCAGCACGGCATTACTGCCTCATCCCAATCTTATAGCCTTTAACCAAAACTTTATTTGTAAGAAATAGTAACTTCCCAAATGTCCTGATTCTTCAGACTGTAGCACAATTCCTTTCATAGTGTGAAATATGTCTGTCAGTGACCTCGTGGTGATGACATCATGGTACTAAACATGCCTCAAAATGAAAATGATATGGGTGATAGCTGTTTTTTTATGTCTTTGCCTTTTTTCCCTTGACAAGCACATTCAACCTTCAACTCTGCAATTTGTTTGAGTGTTTTTTTGTAAGTGCTTCCAAACTGGAAGGGCAACCTCACCTCCCCATAGAACAAGGAGGCTCACATGCTTTCAACTTGAACAGTTTTGCAAGATTTTAACAAGAGAGATTTAAATGATGCTCACTTAATTAAAGAAAAATATCAAGGGAAACTTAAGTGACCAACCTTCAACCTGAAGCAGAAATTTGACCTATGACCATTAACAAATGCTTGCGTTGGCTGCCACAGTAACCCAAGCATTGTAAAAATGAGACTGAGTTGTAGTTTAAGATAAACATAATGCGGCATAACAATAAGATCTAAATGCTCTGGTTTTTCCCCTAAAGATCCATGCTGACAATGCAATCATATCCTTCAGGACTATGGTTGTGTATTGGTGATAAAATCAGGCTCCGCTTCAGTAGGTTGCATCAGGTTTTGAACATATGCAGATTTAAACAAGCAGCTTTGAGAGCGTGACTTGCAAAGCAGAACATCTGTCCATCCTGCCCTGCTTTCCCATTCTCTGGTTGTTCTCTCAACCGTTTCATTTAGATCTCACAGAAACACTAGGCCGTGGAGGTCAGGTGGGGATGAACCTGTCTGTTGCAAATAGATATCGTTTCATTGGCATCTACTATTTTCAGTTAAGAGTTTACAGACCAGCTCTCATTCTAGCTCTGTATGCTGTTTCTGTAGATTATATCTTTTTTCTTCCTTCTCCTTCTCCTTGAAACACAAAATATTGAAGGGTAAAGTTTTGAGATGAAGAAAGTTCCTCTGCCTTTTTGAGGGAGATGAGCAAAGCACAGGTCATGAGATGCTGTAGAAAATAAAGATAGATGGAACATCATATGACCTAGGGATGAACTAACTAGTATCTGTGCCCTGTGTGATTCAGATCCTCTGGAATATAACTTTTGATCACAGTTATACAATATATATTTTATTTTATATCTTTTATGCATAAGGCAAAAGAATTATCATTTTTCAGAAAGAATAAAGCATTTTAATGTATGAACAGGTAACTCCATTCTGCATACATTAGTCTTGTGAGTTCATACTTTTAGATCATATTATTTAATGGAGACCAAGTGTCCATGCTGCAAAAAGTGATGTCTCACACAATTTAGAAATGGAACATGCCTTGAAAAAAACAAAAAAGAGAAAAAAAAAAGCAAAAAATCCAAAAATCACATATGAAAGCCAGCAGCATCATTCCAGGACATAGAGCTGTATAGCATAAAAGTATCCAACTGACAGAAAAAAAAAGAATGTAAGGTGAAATACTTGATGAGCATCAGTGGTGCAGCTTTTCAGTATGTCTGAGTGAAAAATTCACTATTGACAAATAGAGAAGGCATGCTTTCAGGGTATAAACTTATTCAATATGCAAGAGATTTCTACTGTGGTTTTATTACAGAGACAAACCATTTCATTGGCAGAAATAACAAATAAGTTCACATGTTCTCATGAGGTCAAATAGAGAAAGGCTGAGGATCTCAAATAGGAAGATATTTCTATTGTTTTGTGAAGACAAACGGTAGAGAAACTGTAGAGAAGTGACTTTCTCTCTTTTAATGTTTCTCATTCATTTGGTTTCCATGTGGCAAGATTTTGGTAGTAGAGAATTGGGTTCAGTGGGTGCTGCAGGGATGACCTTTGTGAGAGGACATCAAGGGTTGCCTCATGTTGGATACAACTGAGAAGGAGCTGATATGCTAAACCACATCCATAAGCAATTCTGGTGGCAATGGTTTGAAAACAAATGCAAAGAAGGGTAAACACTTCTCCAAAGAATCTCTGAGAGGAAGGAAGGAAGGAGAAAAATCTGGAAAAAGTATGTAGTCAACAATGGTCAATGAAGACAGTTTTCTCTGTAGAGAAAACTATGGTGATGCAAATTTATCCCCATGTAGTTCATGGAAGACCATGGAGCACATGTCCTTCCTGCAGCCAGTGGAGGGTCTCATGTCATGAGGATGCCATGTGGATGTCTGTGCCTTGAAAGAAGCCAAAACATGTAAAAAGTCCATGTAAGGACAGTTTCTTGGCAGGCTGTGTGGTCCATGAAAAGCAACCCAAGAAAGTAAGTTTTCTCACAGACTCTGTGTCCCCATGGGGGACCAGAACTGTAGCAATCTGTATTTGAAGGCATAAAGCTCCTTGAAATGACCAACTCTGGATCAGCTCATGAAGCATCCTGTGGGAAGGACTCATACTGGAGACATTCATGAAGGACTGTCTCCACTGAGGTGTACCCCACATTGAGAAAGTGTTAGGGGTAGTTTATCTTGATTTAAAGATTTAAAATCATTGCTGACTATGTTGTATGTTTGGGATGGTATCAATATAGTACCCTGTTGGCATTTTCCCTCAGACAAAATTCAGTATGACTGAACATAACTGCAAAGCAGCAGCAAAACTATGAACTATACAGGGATGCCTATTGAACATTGTAGCCTGTCTTGGGTTATGGAATATAACCCATCAGCACATCTTCTCCCTCTCTACACAGAGAAAGTGTAGAGGTAAAATAAAGAACATCAGGAGAGGCATTAAGATCTACCTGTTGCCAGTTGTAATCGTTCAGCTATGCAGAAAAATATGGATCTGCACAGTTAAGCCCAGAGGGTAGGAGGGAGAAAAGCTAAAGATTGAAAGCTACTGCCAGAGAGCTGAAATCTGACTGAGAGAAAAATCTGAGTTTGGAGGAAATCGCCCCCTGCTCCCATGTAAGCATGGCACTGTAATAAATAAGATTAATAGGCTTTCAAATCCACGCTGCTGTTAGACACGTCAGTGTTGCAGCAGGAGTACTGAACCCATGCACTTTTATATGAAAAACTAAATCTGTGAGATTTTCTCTAGATTCCCAGATCATTTGTAAGGCAGTGTGCTTACTAAGACGACAATAAATTGAACTTTGATCTCTTGACACAGGTAGCATAATTCTGAGATAACATTGTAAAAAAATCTTCAAGCTTTGGGGTATGATATCCCTGAATCTATTTGAGGTCATGATTAGCAAGTGGCTTGGACTAACTAGGGAGCAGAGGCTTTTTTTCCTCTTCTGCTGAAGTTACTTATAGCAACTGAAAGTATTAATTAGCTGAAATAGAATTTAATTGAGCTTTGCTGCAAACGTTCATATATAGAGATATTTAGAAGTGCTGGTAGATATGCACGAAAACTAATCAAACAAACTCACAAACATCACCACAGATCCACAGGAGTGTTGCTTCCTATATGCTTAGTAATGAGGCAGCTAAAGCTGAGCTGCCGGCTGGAAACTCTGTATCTCAGTGCTCCATGTATTAACAGAGGGAATAGGAATGCAACCCTGAATTCCAATAAAGAAGGTTAGGACAGACACATTATAGAAAAAAAAAGAATAAAAGAAGTCATTCAAGTGTAAGATATGATGAAGCATGTCCTGGCCATATTGTTGCTTTGCTTCTCTTCCAAGAAAGCAGCAAGCAGAGAAACAAATCGAGACCAGATCAGCAATGCACAACAGTCTCTCCTCATACCAGGGGAATGCTCTACCAGGCATCTGCTGCCAATTTATTGGTTTTTTTATACTAGATGAATGATACAGAGGATAAAAGAAATAAATTCGCTTGAGATTATGGTTGTGGAGTATTTATGGGTTATATCTATGATGGGGATTTTCATAACTCTATTGACTTTACAAAGCCAATAGCAGATATATGATGGAAAAAAGGAAGAAGTGAAAGACTCCACTGTGTCTCTTTGGTCTGGGGTGATATTCCTCATTTTGTCTTTCCTATACTTTTTCATCTGCCCATAGAAGTTGTAAGTGTATATTAGGGTCTCCCTTATGCAGCCTAAGTGCAAGTAAAGACTCCAGCCTGTACATGTCTGGAAGGAAACACTACAGGTTTTTTGCTCAGCAATTCCATTTTTACTCCAGGTGTTTCAGTAAGAGAGATCATTTGCTCTCATGTGGGCAAAATGCCATACGAAGCAAGTCAGGAGGGATCTTTCTTGTGTAATGCAATGTGTTTCATTACACTTCAGAAAGCAAAGCATATTTTATGGCTTTTGTTTTCTCCCCTGCACCTTCCTACAGATAGAAGGCAGTAAAAAACACCTTCAAGTGAGGAACGATGAATGAAAAGTGAAAAGCAAAGTGATACTAACTTTCACACAGGAATTTCAGGAGCAGAAGACCATGAGAGACATTGCTGTCTCAGCTTTCTAGATCAGCCATTAGTGATTTTAATTACCCATATTCACTGGCAGTTAGTCCACTCAATTCGCTGTCATACAAACTCTTAAAATACTCCATAATTAAACAAAACAAAAGAAAGAAAGTAGGGAAAAGTTTAGAAACAGTAACATTTAAATTGTAGCACAAGTTAAGAAGTAGGGCAGGTTAGGTTTCATCAAGACGTCTTTAAATATGTGGTGTACAGGAAGAATAAACTAAGTTTTCTGGAAAAAAAAATATGGAGAAAAATCCACACTGTGGTCATGTGAGGAATTAAGTGACCCCATAATCAAGACATCAGCACAAACTCTGCTGGATTTTCCAGCATCCCTCACATATATCCGCAGCCCAGAAGTAAAATTTCTTCCCACTCTGAATTGGAAAATCAGACTAAAATCTTTCTTTTGTGTTGTAATCCTGTGATAATACTCTGGTTTTCATGTGTTAGAGGATTTGATGTTGCAATCAAACCATGGTTTTTAGGGAATCATAGATTCTCTGGAGATATTTCTATTACTTGGAAGATAATGCAGGACATGCTAGGCATTAGTGGCGAAAAATAGATTGTCTTTAGGAAATGCAATATGAAAAGGATGAGAGAACAGTTAATGAAAGTAAGATAGGAGAAGACCTCACAGAAATTTTATCAGAAAGAATTAAGAAATCTAGGTGTAACTAATGAAATAGTGATCTTCAGAAAACAGGATAAACACTGTAGACTGCTTCTGTGAAGTTACTTACAAAGCAACTTAGACAACACATCTGTTTAGCCTAAAAAAACCATCAAAATTGTGTAGCTCAGAATATTTTGCCATCCATCACTAACTCAAACATTTAAATTCTTTTTTGCAAACATTTTGCTAAGTATGTGTCTGTTTCACTTTCATCCAGAGGCATTACTCCCTTTCCAAACAGAGCATACATGTGTTTTCTTTCCCTTATTCATTCACTTACAATCTTCAGGAACTGGTGTTTTACCTTACTCTGGTCTTCAGCACTGAGTAACTGATTACAGTTGGGAAATGTCCTTTATCACAAAGAGCAGGGGCATTGCTGACCACTCCTGTATGGCAGAGCTCTTCTAGCCACTGCAGCTTGACAAGATACAAGCAGGTAAAACTGATTATTTTTCCCCCTGAATAGGCCTTCCTCTAAACAGTGCTCTGTTCCTATCTGGCAATAATCTCACAGGGTTTGTTTGCAATATGACTGGCTAGTTTGTACCAAAAGTGTAATCAAAATTTTTTGTACACATCACACAGTACGAGAGCCGAATTCATCTGTCTGGATCAGAGGAAAGGTTCTCCTGGGAGCTTCAGCTTATTGCCTAATGCAGGAGCTCCTTCTATTGGCAGCCAAAGTCGAGACGTTACAAGTCAGGTGGGAAAAAGTTACCTGATAAAAGGAAAGTAAATATAACTTCAGATGCACTTGATCGGCATTTGATCAACTCTTAGGAAACAAAACTATGCACATTCTGTGTTAAGAATTGAAGTAAATTAAACAATAATTTACTTAATTAAATTACTTAAATCTTTGCAATAAAATGAAGTAGCAAAGCTTGGACATGCTGTGAAAAGGTTTGTTTTAAATATGAGATTCTCTATTCTCTGTTTCTTGGCAAATCTTGTTCTCAGAAGTGTAAAGTTAAGGTTAAATTCAATATAAAAAATAGAAGGTGCTTTTATGGTGGATAATATCTTTTTCACTAGTAATATTTGGTTCATATAGGCACATATTGAACTGATATCAAATGTTTCGCCATTACTATATGAATATTAACTTTGCTTGCTTTCTAAGCCATCTAGAGAATTTCTTTTGTCAGGCCTCTAAACTTCCCAAGTTCGTCTCAAAATAAATACAGCTTCCTAATTTAATGGATAGAACCTTGACAATTTTAAGATAGAATTAAAGAGTATTTAAGGGTCACTATCTTGCCAAATAATACTGTACTGTCACAGGTAGTTAGGGAGGAGTGTGCAGAAATGGATATAAAATAGAGACTGTCTTGAAGTCTGAAACTGAAAACTAGGGGGTTTTTTCCAACTTGTTGGAAAAAAGTAAAAGTTGTTGCCTACAAATTTAACTGTGAATAATATCTGCCTTAGAACTCAAAGAAGTCTGGAAAGGTAAAAAACCACCTCTGAATTTCACTGTACAAATGATAAAAAGTAACAGGGTTTTTATTTTGTAGTGCCAAATCTTGATAAGTATAGACAATACTGCAATACAATTGATAAATATGACAACAAAATCTGAAGCTGCTCAGTGAGACAAGTCGAACACATGAATTAGAGTGTTTGTGAGAGAAGTGGTTTTATTCCCTAAAAGACTGAGATAAAATGGATGGGAAATAAGGTGGAAATACTTGGGTGTTGAAGTACGTGCTTGGACTTGATGATCCTAAAGGACGTTTTCAACCTAAATAATTCTATGAATCTGTCAAGTCAACAAAGGTTGACATCCAGCTTTTGAGAAAAACAAAAGTAAAGGAAGAAAGTCCTAAAGTGTTCTAATTCTACTCAAAGCTGTACCTTCAACTATATTCCCCCAAAACCAGAAAGCAGAACCAAACCTGTAAGTACTAGTTTTGCTTGCAAATACAACTGGTGCTTAAAAATATATATCAGATGTATGTTCAGTTTAGCTACTCATCTCTAATGATAATCAGAGATTATAATTATCACAGTAATGATGAGGCTGGAAAAGACCTTCAAGATCATCCAGTCCAACCTAAGACCAACCAAGTAAGCCTAAACACCTGACATCTATATCATGCAGAATAAAACCAGTTGATACTATTGATATCTCTAATGATATTTATATAGTAGGATTATTCCTGAACGTCATTACAAACTCAGTATCATCAAAGTAGTCTTATTTTTATTCAATTTACGTTAAGTGCTGAATGTTATCTGCAGTTACATGTTCGCTGTCATTGCTCTGCTCTCTGTGGGAACAGTTATCTATACTTTTACTTTGTATTAGTTTTCATAGATTTTTAAGTTAGGAATGCAATGTGCTCAAAACTATACTTAACTGTAAGGTTTTATTATAGGTGTTTGTGCATATCAGGTTAATGGAGTTCAGCTTAATTTAAAATCAAAGAAAAAAGGTCTGATATAATCACAGATGTCAAAGTGGTTTCAGTTAATAATTTGGGAGGATTATCTCTATGCTTTCACATGATGAAAGCACAGCCAAGAAAATCAATTCTTCTGTTACATTTGTACTCTTCAGCAATATCTCTCATCTGGGTTCTCCTCTTCCCACCAGTACTAACACTTGAACCAGCTTTAATAAAAACAGAACCCTTTTACTGTCTAATAAAGAATATTAAGTTCTTTTACTTCTCAAAGGCAAGGAGAATGTCAGAAGGTTAAAAAAAAATACATGTACACATTTTTCAAAATATCATACCTACAAATAATTGTCCATTACATACAAGATTTTTGCATCGTTTTGAAGAACTATGTAGGTACCAATGAACCCCCAGATTTACTCTGGCATGTGCAAAGAATGTAAAAATAGAACTCATGGTTAATAGCAATGTGAAATAAAGTTTTAATCCTGTTAAAAAAATTCAGAGCAAATGCTACAACTCAAGGAATTCTTTGTATCATACATCTACTGAGTGGGAATAGAGATCAAGTACTAACACAGAGAAATTATATCTTATAGCTCATGGATTGTCTGATATGTTAATGACCTGATAAATTAAATCCTGAGTCAAAATTCCATAAATGAATTAGCCTGACAGGACTTTATGATGGATTGGGAAACTATTGTGTTATATTTATACAGTAAAGACAAACAGTAACTCCAACATCACAATTTAAAAAAAAAAAAACAAATCATGAATCAGTCTATATTAAATGGATACTCTTCAGATGTCCTCTAGAAATACAAAACAAATGATAGTGAAGAGAAATTGAAAGATAAGATAGAGGTTCAAGGGTATATGCTCTAGAAATGTAAATATCTTCTTGGAATTGTCATTCTGATCTTATTCAAATGAAAATCCTCACTGATGTGAAGGATATGGTGTGAAGTGTACCTAGACTAGTAAATTCCAGCTTTGAACAGTGCTGTAGAGCACAGAAGTAAGTAAACATCTCACCAGTTTTCAACATTGGTTGTTAAACTGAGTTGTGATCATCTTGCACTTTTTAAGTACAAAATTAAGATAGGATCATAATAATTAGAACTGTCAAGAGCTGAATTTATGAACAATGAACCTCACTGGGGAGGGAGGACGGGAGTGGACACCCACCAAATAAAAGATATCAATGTGAGAAGTTTTTAATTGTGAAAGACAATACACATAAAGACAGCCCTTCCTTAATTTGAAATATTTTGTCACTTTTATTTCAGAAAAATGAAACCAAAAAAAATAAAATAAACAAATAACCTTCTAGAGAAGAAGAATCTACAAGAACACACTAATAAACCTTTCCAACATGTCCCATTGCCAGGCTTTTTTGCAGATGCTCCACTCACATTCTATGTTCTGTCTCCAGATCATCATTGTTCTTTCATGTCAAAAGCAGATGTTTCCACAAATCCTGGCTTGTCCCTTTTTAATCCTCTGGGCTCCCAGCCCACGTGTGCCTGCGGGAGGAAATCTGCATCGAACACTGTCTCAGGGAGTGCTGGTGGCAACACTTTCTCTGGCTAGGACCTCAGACAAAACCACAAATTGTCCAGCTTTCTTACCAACAATTTTGTTTCACTTTTTTCAGATACTTTTGAGTTATCAGTGAGTTTCTGTTTTTACTTTTGTAGCAGTCCACTGAAAGTTTCCCATGTTTAAAAATATTCCAAAATCCCTCTAAGATTAATCTGAAATCACAAAATCATAGAATCATTNACACTTTCTCTGGCTAGGACCTCAGACAAAACCACAAATTGTCCAGCTTTCTTACCAACAATTTTGTTTCACTTTTTTCAGATACTTTTGAGTTATCAGTGAGTTTCTGTTTTTACTTTTGTAGCAGTCCACTGAAAGTTTCCCATGTTTAAAAATATTCCAAAATCCCTCTAAGATTAATCTGAAATCACAAAATCATAGAATCATTAGGTATCGGAAAAGGGATCCTACTTCCACAGCAGGATCACCTAGACCAAGTTGCACAGGAACACATCCAGGCAGGTCTTGAGCATCTCCAGAGAAGGAGACTCCACAACCCCTGGGGCAGCCTGTTCCAATGCTCTGTCACCCTCACTGGGAAGAAGTTTCTCTTGATATTTATATGTAACCTCCTCTGTTCCAGCTTGCACCCATTGCCCCTTGTCCTATCACCAGAAGAGCTTGAGAAGAGCCTGGCTCCATCATCCTGATACCCATCCTTCACATATTTACAGACATTCATGAGGTCACCCCTCAGCCTCCTCTTCTTCAAGCTCAAGAGACCCAGGTCCCTCAGCCTTTCCTCTTAAGGGAGCTGTTCGACTTCCTTCATCATCTTAATTACTTTATGCTGGACACCTTCCAGCAGCTCTATGTCTTTCTTGAAATGAGGGTCCCAGAACTGGACACAATACTCCAGATGCCGTCTCAGCAGTGCAGACTAGAGGGGAAGAAGGACCTGCTCTCCAGCTGGTCAGTCCTCAACCTATACTGGTCCCTGGAGTACTACTTGGCGTTGCATTTCATTCAGCTTCTCTTCTGCCCAGCTCTCTAGCCTTTCCAGGTCTTGCTGAATGGCAGCACAGTCTGCAACACCCCCCAGCTCTGTGTCATCAGCAAACCCACTGACAGTGCACCATAATCCCTCATCCAAGTCATTAATGAATAGATTGAAGAGAACTGGTCCCAGTACTGATCCTTGGGGAACTCCACTAGATACAGGCCTTCAACTAGACTGTGTGCCATTGACCACACATCTCTGGCTTCTATCC
>VZRI01013184.1:7473-72221 GCA_013397515.1 Upupa epops
GGCACCTAGCCCGCCCCGGGGTCGGGGGGAGCCGGCGGGATCCGCGCTGCCAGCCCGCCCCTGCCGCTCCCTCTCCTCCAGACCTATCCATCAGCCTCGTCCTCTCTCCATCTGCTTCTTCCTTTCGTTTCTTTTATTTTTTTTTCTCCCCATTTAATTTTTTATTTATTTGTTAATCTGCTCTAACTGTACCTACCCAAGCCCTGAAAAGATGACTGCCCGTGGAGCGAGGAGAGGGCACCGGGCCGGTAAATAAGAAGTGAGTACGAGCACAATGGCGATGCCTCCCCGCTCCCAGCCCCGCGGATGCTGCATGTGCCCCCTCTCCTCCCGCGCCCGAACCCCAGCATGTCCCCGGAGACCCCGCGGCGGCCCGGGCCCCGCTTTGTACAGCGCCCCGGCACCATCGCCGCTCCCCACCGCGGAACATCTCCGCTGGAGGCGCCTCGGGGTGGGGTGGGGGGAGAGCTGGGCATCTCCCGGCACATGGCACCGGCCGCGGTTCTGCTTCTTTGTTCCCCGCCGGAGGCTGCTGTGCGGGGTGGGGGGTGGGTGGTCGGTCAGCGAGCTCGGGCGGCTCTGGCCGGTGGGAAGCGACCCCTCCAACGTCCTTTGGGGCTTGGAGTGTCGCGGGGGCTGCGACGGGAGACGAGACGGCAGGAAGGGGGATTGGGGGACCGTGCCTGTCCTCTGGTGCCCGCGGGGTGTGGGGCGAGAGCCGAGATAGTGGGAGGCGTGACTGTGGTGCGAGTGGGGCATGCGGGGTGTGAGGGGTGAGCGGGATGTGAGGGGTATGCGAGATGTAAGGGATAAGCTGGTGTGAGAGGAGAGCGAGATGTGAGGGGTGAGCGAGATGTGAGGGGTGTGCCGGGTGCCCCGTGTCGCTGCTTGGCTAGGGACCGCCGCTGTCCCTCTCGGTGCCGGAGCCATGGTGTGTGTTTGGGAGGGGATCCTGCCAAGTGCCACCCCCGCTTGGGCCGTGTCCCTCCTCCGGTGTCCTAAGGGAGACTTTCCTCTAGATATAGGTCTGGGCTTTTCCCATCGGCAGCTGGAAGCGGTGAGGTGGCCGTTCCAACCGGACTTGTAATTCCAAACAATTTAAATATAGCAGCTGTGGTCAGCTGCTGGGGCCGTCTTCCCACAGGAGACCTTTACCTGCTCTTGCTGTGGCAAAATTTTATTTTAGTGCTCATGTAGTTGCTAGCAGTCACATGAGTTCTCGAGATACTTAACACACTCAGCTGCTCTTTTCCAAACCGGGTGGGTTTTTGTAGCTGTAGATAAAAAATACACGCTGTAACAAACGGGTGACTTTCCCAGTAAGTACATATGTTTTACTGGTATCTTCCGATAGATATAATCGATATGCAATTAATGTATTGAGACCCACCTGATGAGCAGTGTGACATTTCTCTGGTTGCGTCTGGGGAGTTCAGAGGTGATCATGCAAGTATTCTCAGAGCATGTTTGTCAGAGCACAGGACAAAGTAGGTGAGAGAAAGAAGGATTTGTGTTTTCCTGCTACTTCTGTAACGCTGAGGTAAACCACCACTGGAAAGCTGCTTAGCAGTATTTGAGAGAACAGCAGATGCGAAGAATCTGTGCTGCAAAATACCACCTTGGACTAATGAAATGCAAGAGTAGGGGAATTCTGCCTTTTGGATGTAGCTGAATATCATGAGAGGACAGACAGACACATATAGAAAATACTGCAAGTGTGTGTGTGTGTGTGTGTAAAATGGATAATAGATTGCATAAGCAGCAGGTCTGTTGTAAGGTGGCATGAGATTTAAGGGCAAGATTCAACAGTTGAAGAAGTGCAGTTGGAAGCCACAGAATTTCTGTAATCTCTTGGCAGGGACTTCAGTTAAGAACATCTGAGCAGCACTGTGAAAATTAACTTGTTCTTTTTTTTTTTTTTTTTTTCTCTTCTTTTGCCAGTGGCGGCACCTGACTTGCTGGATCCCAAATCGGCCACTCAGAACTCCAAACCAAGATTATCATTTTCCACTAAGCCTACCGTGCTCACTTCACGGGAGGAAAGTGATTCAGCTATTAATGTTATGAAATGGAAGACAGTATCAACAATTTTCCTGGTGGTAGTCGTGTATTTAATAATTGGAGCAACAGTATTTAAAGCCCTGGAGCAGCCTCATGAGTCCTCCCAGAGAACCACTATTGTGATTCAGAAGCAGACATTTGTATCTGAGCATTCCTGTGTGAATGTAACAGAGCTTGATGAACTGATTCAGGTAATCTATATCAAACCCTTGTCACTGTACCTTAGAGGAACAAATTATGTACAGCAGCACTGCTGTGCTAAAAGGGAGAAACTTGATTAGCAAAACCTCACACTGGCTGAGCGGTGTAACAAGCGTTGAGACCAGAAGTTGAGCATTAGCATCTTCATGCAAAGCCTCATGGTTGACAAGCTGTTGCTATTTTTAGGTTTGGTGCACTTGGTAGACAGCCTTTTCACTGAAGCCTCCCATTATGCTAATTAAATGATTATTCATCAGCAATATATATAATTAATAGCTCACCAAGGAATTGATATATTGATTGTGCCTTGCTGGGTCTGTCAATATTTGAAATGCCTAATTTCACGGAACAAAATAGACCATCCATTGCCTTAAAGAACTTCTAATTTACAGTGATTGTATCAGGCTAGCTTTCCTTCCAGCTGTGTTTCTTCTTATTGATTTTGATTTAAGTACAAAAAAGTACCACAGACTTGGTCTTTTGATCTTAAATCTCAATTTTCTCTGCTTCTTAAAGGCACATCTGTAGCTAAGGTACGTTGGTGTGTTCCTACTAACATGACTTTACCCTTGCATGTCACCTGCTTCAGAACCATAGGAAGTATTTATTTGCAGTAGCACAGAACAGATCTAGACCCTTAGGAAGCCCCTCTAGGTTAAGTCACATGTTCCCGTATTCATACGAATGTCCAGTGGCTCTGCAGAGAGCTGCAAGAGGCTGCCAGAGAACACTGTTTCCGGGGATGGTATAATGTAATTGGTGGCTGTAGTGAACAGCCAAGAATGACAAGGATAGACCCCTTCATTAACAGTAGCCATGGGGCCATCTGGGTCAGCAAACCCTGAGATGGGACATCTAAGAGTGCAGGATGATGGCTGGCATCCAGACCCTGGCTGGCACAGCTCTGGAGCATACCAGTTGCATGGGCACAAGGCTTTCCAGAGTTGCTTTTGACAGCAGATCTGGCTGGGAGCTCAGAAGTTGATTTTACCTCTCTAGATCAGTCTACCTTGAACAGAGCGATGTTTTTTTTTCAGTTTTTAAATGCAGAGCTCTGAGGTATTGAGTTGTTTTAATGGCACACTACTTCTGAATGTTTCCTCTGCTTTGTTGCTAAACTATGTTCTGAAACTGACACCCTTTAAATGACCATCAGGCAGTTGCATCTCTGTGTGTTCCCACCAGGCATGCCTGAGGATGTGCTGCCAATATGAATTTCAGTGGAGTGTTAATAACTATGTTTGGGTGGTTTTACCAAGAGAATGTGAGATAGTATTTCAGAGAAATATACAAGCTCATTTTGATTACAGCAATCTCCTGCTGGCAGTATAAACATCCCCATATGAAATGCTTAGGTCAGATTCTGCACTTGTAATGATAAAAATAGAAGTTTTGAAGCAATATTATTTTACATCATCTATGAGATGGCCCTTAAGGCAAAAATGTTGAAATTTCCTCTGGACTATTTAAATATTTTAGTATTTATGATTCCCTACCTGGAAGCACAGATAGGTAATAAAAAATTTAATTCATCAGCATTCAATGCCTGTTTGTAAAATAAGTGACAGTTTTGGTACAATTATCAGACCACAGACCTCTGCATCAGCATTAGTTCCTACCTTGGCATAACCAGAAAGACACAGGCTTGTGAGGCATGACACCGGCTCCCACAACACATGGATGAGAGATGGTTGTGGGAAGACTTTGCTCTACTTGTTGTTGGGGGTAAATGGGAAAACTCCGTTTCTCCTTGTTCCCTTCTGCTTCTCTGTGAAGAGGAACAACACAACATGGAGGTAGGAATGTGCTGTTCTATTCCTTTTGTAGGAGAGCAGTGGCTTAGGGAGCCTGGTCCTGAAAGTGCATTTGGGTGCCCTTCTTTATGTAGAATAAGTGATAACCAATTACATCAAGCTGTTTAAGGTCAGGAATTTATTTGCTTTCCCAAAGTAAAATAGGAAATCAGTGGTAGAGTCTCAAATGATTTTTCCAAGTCCTGGCTGCTACCCTAACCACAGGTTAGGGTATTTTCCCTACTTAACACTTTGTCATGAAGCTAAATTACTAGAATATGTTTTGTCTCTCTGAGTTTATGGCTTACTGCTATTACAATATAATGCAGTGTTTCTTCAGTTTGGATTAGATATCTCTATCAGTAAAAATAAACAGTGCGTGTGAGGAAAAAGTAAATAATAGTTTTTGTTGAAAGCTATAAAACTGAAAATTAATATGCGCTAGTGTAGTAGGAAGCTGGAATGATTAGTGCGTGTGAAGAAAATTGCAGAGCTTACAGACTGTAATATCTTCTTTAATCAAGTATTTACCTTGAGTCAAACTGTAATGAAATTCATTATAAACTTCTCCTTTTGAACTTAATGTTCTCAGAATCCAGAAACTGGTTTGGCTCTGGTTCACACTAGTTGCTCAAGGTGTTTATCCTGACCTGCTCTGTCTTTGATTTCCATGATCCAGTGTAGCAAATCTCTTTCAGTCTAAACCAGTTATTTGTTGCCTCACTGTAATGTACCTGAAATGAACAATAGCAATGTATGACCCTGAGACCTGCTCCTGGGTACACGTGTTTTTATAATTTTTGAGCTTTTCAATTTAGTACCACCCTTAAAATGTGCAAAAGTCAAACAGAGAGTATCTGTGCACTCAAGAGGCCATTTTTTGTTTTTCCCAGGCAATTTTGCTGTAGTATGAAGTCAGCATTAGTATTAATTTTTAGTTTATCACTTCCTGCTGGAACACTACAGCTCTGAGGTGGGCAGTGCACAACAATAGTTGTGGTGTTATCTAAACTGACAAGTAGAGAAGTGTCCCAGGAGAGAAGCTTGGGAACATACAAACACTACTTTGGTGACTCTAATGAGGGCACAACTGATCAATGAGTAGTGCATGGTCTAGTGTTTAACTTCATTTTGTAATTTTCAGTTGGAAGATCTTGGAAAGCTCTCAGTTATTAAGAGAAGAGAAAGCATTTGGATTGGTGAAGGTTATATATGAATCTTATACATTATAAGGTGGTAGAAATGGATTTGGCCAGACACTTTCCTACCGTTTCTTCTTGTGGAAGAAGATAATCATGGATGATGTTTTAGTCTCTGTGTCCATGCCTGCTCTCAGCTGGGCTCTACCATGCAATGCAAGGGTAAAAAAATACCAGGTGACAGAATAAAAGTTCAGACTGTGGATTTTATGTAGATGTGACAAAATATATAATCCTGATCTTCATTTACATCAGGGAGGTTTTACATCTCACACGTAACAGGTTTTTCCCCTCCACTGAGCTTTTTGTTGGCAGAAGCTGATAGAAATCTGTGAGTAATCCATATTTCTGCACACAGGGAAATAACAATAAGCATTAAAGAATGAAAAAGGATTAAAATTTGAGAACTTGTATCTAATTGTTTCAGTCTAATTGTATTTCTCTTTTAGTGTGTTGACTGTTCCCTATAGCAAGATTGACACTAAACAGTTGAAAATATTGGAGTCAGTTTCCAAACTCAGATGCACAAAGTGTACTGCCAAGAACCTAGAAAAATCTCCTATTGTACATGGCAGCAAGGGTAAAGAAGGCCTAAGTGGAGTGCAGGTTGCACACGTATCCTCCTGCAGTGCTGTGTGGCCATGAAATACATGTGTATGACTTCATGACATCTCCTGTCTGAGTGTGATATCCTACAACTTTGTAAAGTTGGTATCATCATTGTTTTACACACCTCATTCTACAGAGGGAATGAAATAACAATGAATGTGCTTCTTCCCATCACTCATGTTGTGGCTAGGAGGCAAGGATGTGATCAGTATTGTGCATTGTGTTTTGTCTTGTTAGTGAGAGACAAATATTTGTGTCCTTGCCAAAAAGAAAGTCTATTAAAATAAAAAAAAAAAACAAGGAAAGAATTTTTTATGTAAGTATCACCTAATTATGTATTGCTCAGCAGTTATTTGTTTTTGTGCTGACTTCTATAAACCAAAATGGAAAAAAGAAAAATTCCTTTAAATTCCCCAAGCATTCAGTTGTTTAATATATTATTTTTGTATATAAAAATTGGAAATAAGAGAGATTTCAGTTACATTATTTTAAAAACTAAAGTCTTCCAGCAAGGTGATGTGAATTGCTTTGGTTATCTCTGTGACTTAATTCTGACACTTTATCAAGAGATTTCAAGTAGAGGTACACTGGAACTTGGAACATTTAAGTTCCTAAGTTAGCAGAATTACTGAATTACTGATTCCTTTAGCAGGATCATCCTTCAACTATCTTTACTCTGAAAACTTAATGAGTGGAAAAAACATCACCCTACAGAACATGATCTTTTAGAGATTCCAAGGGATGTTTGTGGTAATTCTTGTTGTAGGAAGCCTTACTTTCAAAATAGAAACAACTTCTGAGGGTCTTGCAACAAGCTATCTCAGCAATAAAGGAGTCTTGTAGAGTCTTTAAGTTCAGCTCCTTTGAGGGCATTTGGTTTCTTTTGAAAACTGAATGCCCACAAAAATGTTCTTGCATTTAAAACAAACAAACAAAAGAATTAATGAAGCACCAGGATTAGATGAACTGACCTTGATTCCACAAGGGTCTGTGTGTGCTTGTGGTTAACATGAGGAGAGCAGCCCTCTGTGCTGGGGTCCACAGTGATGCCCTGTGCCTGTTTTCATCTCACATTTGCGTCAGCTGCATTCTCCCTTTTCTTGCCATTCATCTCTTAGACTGTGAATGAGACCAAATGTGTTTTCTTTTTTCTCTCCCTTGAGGAAAAATGTGTTTTTTTTCTTTCTCTCTCCTGAGAGAAGCCTGACACAGTTATGAATGACATGGGAGCACTGTTTCTTTCCTCACACTGGCATCACCAGAATGCCATCACGGATTCTTGTGTTATGAATTTATTGCAAATTAATATATGTGTTTTCTGTAGCTTCATTTTATGGCTTAGGGTAGCTAGTTACATTAAGTTGTACCTCCACCAGTAGATGTTTTTGTGGCTTTCCAACGGTGGTTTTTTTACAGCTTGTGTTAGAGGCCCAAGAAACTTAATTTAGCTGCATCCTCAGGAATATGTTGTTTTCTTTCAGGCAGGTAAGCTCCTTAAAGTGGCAACATCTCTGATTATGTAGAAAACTATTAAAATAATGAAGTCTAATATCTTACAGAGATTAGAAGGTATTTTAGCTTGCTTTATCTTTTTTTGAGATAATAAATCACAGATATGCAAAGATCTTATTTTCAGACAGATAACACATTTATTCAGGCAAATTTAAGCTTGAATCACACTTTATTCATTCTTTGAATAACAACATTTATAGACATTCTCAATGCTTAGCTCCTCTGAGCCGGAACTTTTTGATGGAGGTGAAATGTACCAGATAAAACCATAATTATTCTTAGTCTCTCCCTTTTGCAATTCCTTCCAGCCTTTCCAAAAGGAAGCAGGAACTGTTCTGTCTCTGCATCCTAACCTGGAAACACCAGGTGTTTATGCTTTGTAGACCTTAAACCCTTGAAAAGATTGATAGCCCGGCATAAAAGAAATGGTGCAGAATATTTTATTTACTTTTTCTGCCGATCCATCAGGTTTTAATGTGCCCTCTGCATTTCAGACATGAAACTTAACGAAAAATTGCAGGTACTAGTAGTGGAGCTTCCCATTGATGGCATTTTCAAAGCAACATGAAATTAATTAATTTTCAAGTAGTTAAAACACAAAGTGCAGAAACTGCAGTTTATGTTGTTAGCCTGTACTTCTGTCTTTAATAAGGTGTCTGCCTGTCAAAGCACTCAAGCTCATGTACTCTGAAGTATACAGGTAGCCTAAGTGCTACAGTAAGATCCTGTTTCTCTTTTCCTCTGCCTCTTAAGTCCAGTGTTCACCTCAGTATGTCTTTTCTGCTTCACTCTTGTCAGAAATAAGTGTTTAGGTGCTACTCTCTGTCAGTAAAACTCTCCACAGTAAAGCCTCCTACATTCTACTTGTACCCCCAGATCAGAGGAAAATTTATTAAATATGACCTTACCCAGACCTGTCTTTCATGCAGATACCCAGTCTGGATGGGCTGCCAAAGCCCCTGGGTTGTGTTCTCTCCTCACTTAGTGCTGCTTTCCTTCCTGCTGTCCTTGTATGGCCAGATCCCCTCTTCTGGCTCTACTTTTGCTACTGGAAGGAGGGAATTCTTTGCCAAACTCTGTTGCCTGAGAGCATTCCCTCCAGTGACAGTTCAGAACTGACCTTTTCTGTGGTTATTTTCTACATGGTGGTTAAACCAAAAGAATGTTTTTTAAGCACATTCTTCATCCTTTGTGGGTTTAAGAGTGATAGAGATTTTTGTGAGAATAAATAAATTCTATCTGTCCTTGTCACTGCTTTGTTTTAACAGGTTTGTTTCTAACTTTTTTCTGCTGCTTCTGGTGTTGAGGCTCTTAAAGGATACATTTACATTTACATTACTTCAGATGAAGAGTTTTATGTGACCTAGAATCTAGCTAGCTTGAAAGCATCTGAATGACAGCTTTTGTCTTAGAAAGGGTGGCAGATATGACTCATTACAAAGTCAGTTTTGCTGAGCAGCTGTCTGCATAATTCTTCCAGTCTTTAATCTTGAGGAGCAAAGAAAAGCCCTCTTTCCTGAGCGGGTGTGTGTACATACATGCATATATGTATGCACAGACACAAAGTCTATATGCGTAGTCTGTTTGTAATGCACATATAGGCATAGAAATGTAACTCAATAAATGAGTTACATGAGTAGACTAAAAACTACATGTTTTTAGTTTACATTGATTGTGTACATAGGGTGAAAAGAGTTCTTCAGTGTGTTGGGTGCTGGTCTCCAGTGCAGATTACAGTACTACATTATATAAAATAAATGGAAAAACAAGGAAACACAGAATTAAAATACAAATATGCTTGCAGCCTCTTTCAACAGCAAGGCTCGAATTCATGTGCTTTTGGAGGCTGGAGAGATGATTACTAAGTGTTAAAAACATCCTGGTATGCATCTGAACAAAGAATTAGGATTTCCATTCTTTGTAAATCAAAGCTGAAATAAAATGCAGGGCTCGTGCAGTAGCTGGGCCATATGACGTGTATTGTTATACTGGAAAGTGAGAGAGTGCTCTCGTCAAATGGCACCAGGACAGCAAAGGAAGAAATTCAGGTTGTGAAATGAGTTCCCAGAAACTTTGAGGTGTACCTGACTTTGTGACGTCTCTTGTTAAATGCTTGCCAGGAAACAAAAGCTAACTACTGACAAGACAGATAGTGAAAGACTGCATGCTCTGTATTTTGTCAGAAGCATAATTTAAGGTGCTTCTCTTTTAATCTTTGGATAGAAAAGCTAAGAGTAATGAAGAGCTGTGTTACATCATTTAATAAAAGCAAAGTGATTGGAAGATGGTACATAAGCGTGTATTCAGAGCCTGGTGTGGAACAAACAAGGAGATGAGTATAAGGTGACATATCAATTTCTGCCTGATCTCTGTCTGAGGCAGTGGTTGAATAGCAGAGGTTTACCTTCTCACTTTATAACCTCTCTGTATTTCTCCAGTGGCTCTGCAGAACTCTCTGAGTGGATATAGCTCTGTGGCCAACAAGCTGGCTTTTATCAGTCATCTCCATTGACTCCTTGCAGAGTCAGAGGATCAGAGATTGAAATCCCTGACCTAGGAGAATTTCACAAAATGACTGTGCTGTTTGAAGGGCTGTTTCATATCTTGACTAAAAAAGGTCATGAAATTCTGTGTCTTGATTGGAAAGCGTAGCTCAGTGTAACCCCAATGGGCAGATAAATGTGTGAACACAGGGATGTGATAGTACACAACTGCACAAGGTATTGACTGGAAATTGCTTCTAAATTATAAAAGAAATGAAAACATTACATTCAATTAAAATGAGATTTTATATTGTCACTCTCCTTTTCCCAGTGTTTTGATTTCAAGTGAAAAAAGTACAGTGGGAACACAGAGCTTATATATTTTGGGAGCTCAGGTCCTGTTTTTGAAAGTAAGGCAGGTCATGCCTTTCTGAGCACAAGCATCTCTGCCTTCTTTCTCCAATGCTCTGTAAAAGCTAATTCCAGAATACAGGTGTAAAGCCAGATGGATTTGATGTACTTATACCCAGACACAACTCATGGCTATCCTAGTCTACGGTACAGAGCTGGTGTAGGAATCCACATAACTTTAAAAATTGGGAAGTTCTGAGTATTTTTTAATATTTGGAAATGTGATCTTATTTCTCTTTAATGTAGAAAGACCAAATTTTCATCATTATAAAGACAAGAAGGAAAAAATACTGACTGCAACAATATAATACACTAGTATTCTTAAAATTCTTCTACATGGAGGTCTTGATCAGTTGCTTTTTAATTCAGAATTTAGTTTGAATATGTAATAAAAATATGAAAAAAATATTTTAAAACACCCAATCATTTTTTAAGTCAAGACATTTGCCTATTGAGATCACACAGAGTGTTTTCATGCTGCAGCATATGATAAATGTACAGATTATATAGAGTTTTGATGATTCTAGCTGTGAAGCTACAAAATGCAGAGTTAACTACTGCCATTGTATATGATGGGATAAGCCAAAGGACTCTGGTGACAGAAGTTGTGAAGGAAGCAGAGAATAACACACCAACTTGTGACAAATGAAGTGTTTGTGTTTGTTCTAGGAGCAAACTGAACACTAAGAATAAAGTGGAAAGGAAAATTTCATCTAACAAATACACTATTTGAACATTGAGGGTGAGATCATGGTCCTTAGTGACAGAATTACAGAATTACGGAATCACAGAATCTCTTTGGTTGGAAGACACCTTTAAGATCATCATGTCCAACCTTCAACCCAACACCACCAGGTTACCACTAAGCCACATCTCCAAGGGCACACATTGTTTAAATACTTCCAAGGATGGTCACTCCACCATTGCCCTGGGCATCCTGTTCCAATCTTTGATAACTCTTTCAGTGAAGAAATTCTTCCTAATATCCATTCTAAACCTCCCATACAGCCTGCAGTCATTTCCTCTGGTCCTATTACTTGTCAACAGGGAGGCTGGACCTTCTCACTAACATCCTTTCAGGAGATTGTAGGGAGCAAGGTCTCCTCTCAGCCTCCTTCTCTCCAGGCTAAAGAACTCAGCCACTCCCTCAGCCACTTCTCACAAGGCTTGTGCTCCAGACCTTTGACGAGCCTTGTTACCCTCTTCTGGACAAGCTCCAGCACTTCTAGGTCCTTCTTCTTGTGAGGGGTCCAGAACTGAACACAGTATTCAAGGAGCGGCCACAGCAGTGCTGAGTACAGGGGACAATCACCTCCCCACTCCTGTTGGTCACCACAGTGTTAACACGAGCCCAGATGCCATTTGCCTTCTTGGCCACCTGGGGTCCTTAGTGGAAACAAGCTGCATGAACCTGGATTTTTAATTCTGGGTTAAGGAAATTCAATATTCCCGGAAAATTTGTGCAGTGGGTGTAGTCAAAGAGAAGATGCTACCCTGAAATTAGTGCCCTGAAATGGACATCTATTAAGAATTACTTTCTTTTAAAATTACACTTGGAAATAGTCTTACATGGGAATCTGCTCATAGGCACTGACCAAATTAAGAATAAAAGGTACCCTCTGATCCAAAGAAGTAAAATTCAGTTAACCCCCCTAAAAATCTGCAGGAAACATTCAAAGGCTTTATGAGAAATAGTACTGATCTCAATTTTCCAGGAGCTTTACCTAATTGTCATCCTTCTTAATAAGGAAGAATCTTAACAGAGAACTCTGAAGGAATGTAATGCAGAAGCTTTGTTAGTATTTAAGGCTCGTTCCTCCCAAACATAGGGACAGTTCAGGAGAAAGACCAGTAGTTTGAATTAGGAAACTCAATAACGCAGAGAAGAAGAAGGAATCATTTTGCCCTTTATGTCTAAAACTACGTTTAAAACATCAGTAAGGTGAATCAGTACAAGTAGAAAGAAAAATGGCAATGAAATATTACCTATATCCAATGTTTAACAGATATATCTAAACAGGTAGTAATATTATTTAGTAAGAATGAGTTTTAAACTCAGAAAAAAAAAGGCACCTGATGGGTCTTTAAGATCATTGATTTCTTGAAGGAGACAAATAAGAAACTGATATTGAAGTGTTTCTCATAAAAACTTACATTACTTTGAAGCACATATAAATCTCAAAAGGGAAATGCTTTTTAAACACTCCACAAATAGATTGCAGAACTTACTGCTACCAAATAACTTGGCTCCCAAAATACAAGTGAGGTCCAAGAGTAGTTAGATAAATTCATGATAAAATGAGCCACCTAAATCAATCTGAACAACACAATGCAGATGCAGATGCAGCCTCCCACTCAGAAAGTCCCTAAAGCTGTACTTAGTGAGAAGCTAGAAGGGTGTATGAAGAGAGAGCATCTCTTGCCTGCTTACCCTGATTCTCTTCCTAATTACCAGCTGGCTAAAGTCAGAGACATAATAATAGAGGCTAATTGTCTTTTGCAGCCATCTGTTGTGTTTTGTTAGGTCTGACCTGATGGAGCAATTTTGAGTTGTTATATCTTTTTTCTTGGAATTCTATAGGCACAGTGTGCTGCAGCGAGGAAATGCATAGTTGTAAGGGAACTTCAAGGATTGATGCCTTTCCTATAAAAGATATTGAGGTAGTATGGCTTCAAAAATGTTCTGAAGCTCTGAAAACATTTTACTTCTGGATCTGTATGAAACTTGGTCTTGCTAGACTGCTTAAGCAGGTGTGTTGCTCTGGGTAGTGCATTCATCCAGTGCAATGAACTATAATAAAATATGAACAGTTATATAAAATTATATTATCCAGTGCTTTGCTATATGAAGCCCTAGCTGGGGACCACATTCCCATTTGAAGCTACAAGAACTCATTAAGAAAGTTCTTAGTACACTGAAGTGAAACAGTACTCAAAATATATTCAGTAGGATTTAGAATGTGGTTACATTGGGGTTTGTAAGTCAAAGGAATATCTGTATTACATTAATTATAAAGCAGATACAAGTGATCATTTGCATTCTTAGTCTGATGTGCCCCTTTCAACAGAGACAGATACAAACACCTGTCAGTGCTGCTGTATTTACTGTTGCTAGGTTGTACACGATGTACGAGTACAGAAGAAGCTTTTTTCTTCCAACCCAAAGTGAAACTCTCTTCCTCCTATCTGTTCAAATCATTTCTCCTTCTTCAGTAAGATTAAAAATTCTAAAACTTTGTTGTCTGCCATACTGGTGGTTAAAACAAAAGTTAAAGTTCAAGGTCTAGAACACAAGTTCAAGGTAGAGAAGAGAAACCAGTGTAAAGGCTATGTAAGACACTCCAGTTGGTTTTCTGCTGACAATCCTGCCTGTTGAAACTGGCTTAGGTGTGGCAGCAAGCCCCCAGTGGCTGTGGAGATGCAGCTAGGGGCTTTTAAGTGGCTACTTTGTGCATCTGAGCTTTGAAAGAAATCGCAAACTGAAAACTGTGAATGGAAACTGAGATGCCATTATGAAAAATCAAAGGCATGATTAATCCATTGTTGGTATTTTGTCATGTCTGTCCAGATCTACCATGGGCACTGTTCAGCAAGGAAAATATTTTCGTTTGCAAACTATCAGTGTATTTTGGGGTTGAAAAGATTATTGCTACTGCACAGCACTGCTAGTCTGCAGTAGAGTGCCCACGTGGAAAACCATTCTGATCTGCCCTATAGCTGAGTATCTTCTTGTGCATCATCACTGTTGGACAACTCACCAAGCAGAAACTATCAGTTACCTAAAATGTTCATTTCAGCTTTGCAGTGTTGCTTCCTCTGTTCATCTTCTGTAAAAACTGGTTATTGTAAGATTCATGCTAATGAAATAAGTGCTCTTGTAACAATTAAGAATGAGATTACAATTTACAATCCTTAAAATATTTTAAAATATTTTAAAAGTTTAAAAATACTTTTTCTTTATGTGTAGCATTTCACTCAAATACAAGCATGCATCTGCAACAGAGGTATGACTAAACAAGAAGACTATCAGATAAGAATTTCCTCTAAATGACCCTGCAGATATAGGAACTATATAATATTTCTTAAGAGTATGAAAATGTCAGTAGTGGTAAGCTTTTTCATTTTAGCAGCTAGAACTGAAATTTTCAAGAGTTACCTTAATGAAATATAAACTCAGAGCTACGTGTTTGATATTTGACTCTGACTTTTTAATTACTTCAGCAAAAATTTAATATCATCTTTAATTGTATTTTAAATTTTAAATGGACTGGAATTGTCAAAGTTTACCTATATAGCTATCTGTTATACCAAATTGTTTTAACCAACTGGAGTTCATTTGATCCAGAACAATGCATGCACATTTTTTCATGGATTTTTAAAAAAGAACATTCGGTTGTCTCACTCAGTAGAGGAAAATTTTAAGAAACTCACTGTCCAATGCATGTTTTGATTCACCAAACAATTGCTACTGTAGAAATAATAATGTTTGCCATCTAGCTAAGGTGATACTGTTCAGATATTGTGAATTTTGTGTTCTCTTTAATGGTCATCAGTTTACAGCTCTGCTGCATGTTGAAGTGCTTGGGGCCTCTGTTGAAGATTAAACTCAATGAGAAAACTCGAATGGAGAAACACCGACCCTTTTCTTGTTTATCATTTAGATTAAATAAGTGATTTAATTGACTTATTGTGTAATGTTTATTAATATCATTGCTTCATGAATATTGACAACAATCTTTTTGAACTTGCAGCAAGTAGTGGCAGCAATAAATGCAGGAATCATACCTGTAGGAAACACATCTACTCAGAACAGTCACTGGGACTTGGGAAGCTCCTTCTTCTTTGCTGGAACTGTTATTACCACCATAGGTAGGACACAACTTATTTTCTTTTAGTAGTAAATGAGACAAAACTCCTGTTATTTCCACTCTATGTACATTTGTTAATGGTAAATATTCCAAATGCTGTGGCTTGAAGTATAGAGCTACTTTTTAGCTGCAGGGGCAGAAATAACAGCTGTCTGCAAGGATATCTAGCTGAGTAAATGATTTTCCTGTAGAAGAAAAATGTTGCTCTACATTTCTGCTAGGTGACTGGAAGAGGTTGCTGAAATATTTTCTGGGGAGAATTTGGTCAACTGTGTAATCACAAGTGTTAAATAGGGCATGATTTAAAGCACATGTTCATTAAACCCTGACTGAGATGTTTGGAATTTCAGGTCTGAATAATCCCATTGTATATTCTTGTTTTCCTCTAAATTCTGAAAAATACAAGAACACAGTAAAGCTTAATTTAATCGGTTATGGGTGTTGTATTGAGAATTTAGGTTCAAAGCCTTACTTTGAGGCTTCTGTTGTGTTCTGAAGAGGCCCAGGCTGGAGGGTGATTTATCAGTATCCACAGGCCCAGGTTGTTTTCTGGATTTGTTCTGTGTTTGGGAGCTACTGTCCCTCCGAGCAGGAGTGATTTGGAACAGCGTTTGATCTTTCAGTTACTTCCCTTTGACTACAGTACAGTGTGTGTGGTGCACAGTTCACAGATGCACTGTATCTCACTGATGATGTAAGGGGTGTCCACATAAGTGGATGGAAACTGGGAGAAGAAATAAAATGAGAAAATTTTAAGACCTTCATTGTGAGATTAATGTATAAGGAGTTGTGGCATTGTTGCCACAATACTTCAGCATTTTATTTACATGGATGAGGATGGAATTATATTTATATAATATATATTTAATGGAAGAGGATGCTCTTTTCAAATGTTCTATGTCCCTTCCTTCTTTCTTTAGGTAGGAGAGCATTAATACCGTATTTTTTGCTTGAGTATGTACATGTCTCTATATATGTATAAATATTGTGCCTATGTGTGATATTTTTCTGCATCTAGATCAATTGAAACACATGTTTAGTGAAAACAAAGAGGGAAATTCTTACCTACTTGAGATTAGTTACAGGTGTATTGATTTTACTGTAGTAGGTCCATAAGGTAATAAAAGAACAGGCATTGAAAAATGTACTTTTAACAGATTGTAACAAAAAAAAGTAAGAAATATTTTAGCTCTACAATCATACTGACCATCTTCTAACAGTATAAAACTTATTGTAATTGAGCATCCACGGTCCTGTAGAAAGTGCTCAATATTGGTTTCAGTTCCCAGTAAGGGTAGAAGTTAATGTATGAAAAGTGTTCATAGAATTGTTTCAAATATTATTCTAAATCTGTGGAACATTTTGTTTCATCATTTAATTTTCAAATAAAACTAAGGCTTTTCTAAATCAAAGTCTTTCCTTATTGAATTTATTGACCTGATTCTACAAAAACATGTGTTGAACTCTGCTTAGAAAAGAGCAGGGAACCTGCAAAGGCGTACAGGCCTCTGATCCAGTGGCCTCAAGAGGCAAGATAACCTAATAGGAAAATTAATATAGTGGGTAATTTTTACAAACCAGAAGAGTCAGGTTCACATCAAACTAGGGAACTGTGAATATCTTTTTTTTTTTTCTTAATTTTGTGATAGAATCCTGAGAAAACTGGGGGGAAAAAAGCCTTCCATAAAGTACTTCGGCTTTGCAGCATGTTAGTTTCTCATTGGAGACTCTTTGTGATGGGAATATCCTAATCAGTGGTAGTTTGAGCTTTGTTCCTCAGGACCTGAGGACAGCATGTTTACATGAAAGCCTTAGTGTGGTCAGTGTTGTCTTACTGCTGTCAGTCATTTTCCCCATGGTTAATAGGACTCATAGTGTGACAGTAGATGGAGCTGTCATGAAAAGTCCTTGGAATTGTGACTGCAGGGTAAATGATGAGGAGCAGAAGAGCTGGGTGTGCTTTACCTTATTCTTTATATCAGTATGTGCCATCAGATGATTCTGTGTTCAGAACAACTGTTCAGCCAACATCTTTGTTGGCTATATGGACAGTGGCATGGAGTGTCCCTCAGCAAGTTTGCCAATGACACCAAGCTGTGTGATGTGGTGGACACTCTGGAGGGAAGGGAGGTCATCCAGAGGGACCTGGACAGGCTTGAGAAGTGGACCAGTGCCAACCTCATGAGATTCAATGAGGCCAAGTGTCCTGCACCTGGGCCGAGGCAATCCCAGGCACAAACAGAGGCTGGGTAAGGAAAAGCAGCCTTGAGGAGAAGGACTTGCAAGTGTTGCTCGATAAAAAACTCAACATAAGCTGTTGGTCATGTTGGTCACTTGTGGCCCAGAAATCTCATGGGCTGCATCAAGATATGGTAGATCGAGGGAGGTGATCCTCTTCCTTTGTCCTGCTCTCATGAGACCCCATCTGGAGTACTGGATCCTCTTCTGTAGCCCCCAACACAAGAAAGATACTGAACTGTTGGAACATGTCCAGAGGAGGGCCACAAGCATGACTGGAGGGCTGGAGCACCTCTAATATGGGAACAGGAGAGAGTTGGGGCTGTTCAGCCCGGAGGGGACTCCGGGGAGATCTTATAGCAGCTTTCCATTACCTGAAGGGGGCTACAGGAAAGGTGGGGAGGGGCTGTTTCCAAGGGCTTGAAGTGGTAGGACCAGGTAGAATGGTTGCAAGCTGGAAGAGGGGAGGTTTGGACTGGAAGTCACAAGGAAGTTCTTCATGATGAGGGTGCTGAGACATTGGAACAGGTTGCTCAGGAAGGTTGTGGCTGCCCCCTCCCTGGAAGTATTCAAGGCCAGATTGGATGGGGCCTTGAGCACCCTGGTCTAGTGGTGGGTGTCCCTGCTCATGGCAGGGGGGCTGGAACTAGATCTTTAAGGTCCCTTCCAACCTGAATCATTCTATGAATCTATGAATCTATAAGTAAGTTTTTGAAAATGAAGGTATTCCTTTAAATTAGGGGTCAAATGGTTATCACATAACTTGATATTTTAACTAGTTTTTAATTAGTTTTATGAGCATCTCCAGAAAGTTGCAATAGTTTTCAACCAAACAGTACAGACAAAGACAGTACCTTATAAATTGATGAAACAACTTTACTGGTCTAATTTGTAAATGTGATTTTAAAAATATTTAAAATATAAATACTGTGTCTTTTAGACTGTATATCTTAAGAATACTTGAATAGAGGAAAGAAGGTTTACTACCATTTAGAGAAAATGATAGCTTTCCAGTGTTGTGGCAGATTTCTTGCTTTCCAAACCCTTTATTACTATAATTTTACCTTATCATTTAGCCCACAATCCTCCTAGTGATAGCACAGAATCCATGAAATACACATGGAACCAAGAGTTATTTATGATTTGTGTTTCCCAAACCTTTCTTTAATGACAGTAGCACTTGTATCCCACAAGTACTTTATTTCTGGGGGGAGAGAATGATAACTAAAGTCTTTAGCATTTCCCTAAGCAGTAGGTTACTGCCTCACAGTTACTGTTATGGTAACACAGTAGCGATGTACATTGAAGTGAAAAATATTGAATGTGTGTTGTGGCGGCCATTGGCAGCTGTCCAGAACCATCTGTAGTTTCTTACTCTTCTGGGTCTCCTCTAGGCTGCTCACAGTCTCTGGGACGAGAACATGTAAACCTATTGAGCTTCTTCAAAGGCAGCTAAAAAAAGCAGAGAAAACACTGGAGAAAGCACATCCCGATGTTTACTTAACAGGGTTTTTTATTATCTTGTAATCCTTCATGTTATCCAACAAATGTTACAGTGCCTGTTATAAAATTAATAAACTCAGTTTTAATAGAGCAGAATCTGCTGTACTGCTACTACATCTTTCATAGGAAGTGGATTTAGTGAAGAGGTCAGGGTCAAACAATTTCACAAGACTTTATTTTAGAAAATATCTTTTGTAGCTTTGTCCCCCATGTCTGTGTGGGTTGGTCTTGGCTTTTCATTTACACCTGTACAACAGCATAAAACTTGATTCAGAAGGGACCTCAGTGGTGATAGGTTTGGCTTGCTCGGTTTGGCATTCTCACTTGTGGGCATGTTTCTAGAACAAATACACCTCATCTCCGCAAAGAAATGTGAAACCATGTGATTACTCTGCTTACAGAGTGGTTTCAGACAGCCTGTAAGAGGAAAAAGGTAACATGGGCAAATGGGAATGAAAATTGTCTATGAAAACTATTGTAACATTGTTCCCTGGGATGCTGTGCATGCTGTGAAGCACAAAAGAGGCTCTATTTTTCTACCTGAAAATGTCTTTATCCAGTCAGTCCTGTTCTAAGACCACAGGTCTGAAGAAAAGGAAAAAGAGGGTTGAGAAGTAAAGCAACAAGAAGTGGTAACTCAATTATAAATCTGAAGATGGTGCTGAGGAAAAGGGGAAAATAATCTTTATATCACCTCTTTTTGTTCTGAGAGCTCACTGTTGTTGCTGCACGTTTTTCTATCCTCTAGATCATTTTCTTCAATAGAGAGCTTAACTCAAAAATGGGCATAAAGACACAACCTGTGCACTTCTCCCTAAAAGACTTCTATTTTAGGGCCCAACAAAATTTTATATAGGCGGCAGAATAGGAAACTAGAAATTTCTTACTGCCAGCTTGAGGTCTGTATCTAGAAAAATTAAAAACCAGAATAGACATGCCAAGGCCTTGAGCTTACCAGTTGTTTTACCAAATGACAGCTCTCTCAGCACATAGAAAGCTATAGTGTCAACCTTAATGTAAGAATTGTATCATGAAAACCTTTATTAGACTCCTCAATCATATCAGAATACAAATCTGCGTTTGGAACCATGACTTAAATATCTGTTGTAGTTTGAAATTTGTCTAAATTTTCAGGTGTTGGATTTTGTGCTTTCATGCTAAAAGAAGACTTTATTTTCAAGCTAGAGGCAGCTTCAGTGTCTTGACCCCAGGTGATTGATGGACAGAGTCTATAAAAGGACTGAACTTCTGGATTTCTGCCCTTCTTCTCCTGTCTCTTGACAGACAGAGCACATTCCTCAGTGGGAAAGCAGTTCCCCCTCCCTGGCCCTTGGGGCAGGACGTGGGGAACACATGGCCACTGCAGACCTGCTGTCAACCCCTGCTGGGCCTGGTGAAATTGCAGTTCCCTTGGCAGGGGTGCAAAGGCCTGGCCTAGCCACCCTACTGGGGTGGGTCATGGCTTGGCTGGAAAGTCAGCTACTGCGGTTCCCCCATGGGGATCAGCCATGGCTTCCCTTTCCCCAAGAAGGGAGCAAAGCCTCTGGACTGTAGCTGTCAGCCCAGCGTGGAACTATGTGCCTGCCACAGCCCACTACTCTTTGAAGATGTGAAGGTGGTGAGCTCTTAACCCTTTCCTTCCCTCAGAGCTGTAACCACTTTAGAGGAGGAAAGTGAGGAAAAGTCCCTTGAGCAGGCCTGTTTACCAACAGGCATTACCCCATGTGACCTACACCATGTTGTCTCTGTCACCACCTAGGCCTGACTCAGATGCTGTATGCTCTGCCACTGAGAGAGACTGAGAGAAGCTTGTGATAAGAGAGAGACATACAAATCCTAAGATACCAGTCTCCTAAACCTTTGGTAAACAGACAAAGACTGGGGTTCTCTGTGTTTCTGCATCTGAGATGCTGCTGGCCACAGAGATCTTCAATAGAATCTACTGGCCATAATCACATTGCAAAGAACTCCCAAGATGAGAGGAGTTAGAAGCAAGCCTGAGATGTACAGGGGAAGCTGGTGTCTGCAAAATGACTGGAAAAAGGACTTTTCTACAAACATCATGATGTGGATGGAGGGGATGGGTGAATTCCCCCTCCGGTTAGAGTGTTAGTGTACATCTTGTTCCAAGGCTCTCTTCTGAAGCCAAAAGCTGATATGTTAAGCTGTCTCCCATTTCTCTCAGAGTGTGTGTAAAGGCATTGTGATACAGTTTCTGTATTACTTTTTTTTTTGGTTCTTTTATTTATTTGGGTATTTCCTGTTATTATTAGTGATGGGTTCAATAAATTCTTTTCTTTTTTGGAAAGTTGCTTCATTGCCTGTTGAATTCTCAGCAAAAGATGGTTGGTGTGCTTGGGTTGCAGGCACCAACACAGACAGGACTGATCTAGACCTTCATTCCAGCCCAGGACAATGTTCTTGAGAATGCAGTCGATATTTGAGAATAATACTTCAAAGAGCCTATTTCCTTCAAGGTTCCTCAACCTGAAATAATCTTCTTTGGTTCCCTTCCCAAAGAAACAGGTGAAGTTTCCTTAAGGCAAGGTCATGCATCTTATCCTCCATTATTAGCCTGGATGCCTGAGTCTAGATGTTATACAGCTTCTAGCAGGCTGGTTGGGTGAGTGGAAAAGCTGAGTATAACTAGTCGATAAAACCAGCTGCAGAGCAATGCAGGAAAAGAGTGGTTGAGATTTATGAGTGAAAATGTTGTAGTGGGGGATGTGCTAAAGAGGTCACTAGGGAATGAGGGCAATGCTCCTCTGTCTCATACTCTGCAGAGGGCTCCTCGAACCCCCCTGATGTCTTACCGTGATTTCACATCTACTCTCCAAGTGTATTTATGTATATCCCAGCTGATAAAATGTCAGCAGAATGGACTATTTTGGTTTTAAAAAATTCCCCCTGGGAACTCTTCAGAATTAAATCTTTACTCTAGGTTAGTGCTGTTCTTACCTCCCCAAACCGGTGCTGCTGTTCTTAATAGAAGATGTTGGAGCTGAAATAGTTTTTTAGTCTCTATTTGTTCCATTGTAATCTATGTCCTTTGCTTCTTTTATTGCTTCTGTGAAAAAGTGTCTGAATTTGACCCAGTTATTGGCTGTTGACAAATAGTTGTTCTCTCATGTCCTGGAGAGACCTGTTAGGATTTGGCAATGAAATTCTCCAAATATTTCATCTGAACTAAGCATAGTCTTTTCCAGTACAATAGCAGGTAAACAAGATTTCCTCTGTAATTATCTTTCACAGGAACGTCAAGTAGAGTGCATATTACCACTTTGCCCTCAATTTTCTCCTGCATTTGTTCAGACAGAGATGAAGAGGGCTGATCTGAGTTGAATGCTAAGGAAATAACACTTGGACTGTATGAGGTTCAGAAGTAATAATTAGGATAAGATTGCTGTGAGCTAGAGAACCTGGAACAGTGGTGGAGGAAGGACCATGGTGAAAAGCTGAAAGGAAATTATATTGGATGAAGAGACATTGAGGGCTTCTGTAACTCATATATTGGTCAAACTGAATGAACAAATCAAAGAGAAGTCGAGACTCACTGACAAAAATTACTGAGACTAACAGAAGGAGATGACCACTTTATTTCTTGCACATTCTACAATACTCAGCAACACTAAGAGTGTCTTTGAAACTGAAAAAGTGCAAATTAATTACATAGAGAAGTGCTATTTTTTTCATAGATTAATTAAGATTGGAAAAGACCTCTAAGATCATCAGCCCTGTTTTGATACATGGGTATCAGATACACAAGCACTTGCCATGTTCATACGCATAACAGGAATGATCTGATGTTTCTGATGATATTGTTTCTTGAAATTATTAACTATATTAAAAAAGCTTATAGTGAGGTAACCTCTTAGTATTGTGAATGTACAGGGAGTTTCTGTTGACTTGCTAAGTTCTGAATTCTGAATAAGGAACTTGGCAGTGGATGATATAAAGGGACAATGTCTCTTCAGGGAATGTGCCATCAGTGTGAAAAAAAAAGGTGACATTACTTCTCATTTCTTTTTTGTATTGATTTTTTTTTTACCCAATTTTGATCTTTCAATCCTGTTTATATTCTGGAATATTTTTTCTGACGACCCAGAATGTTTTTCAGCATTGATGTGGTTTCATTAACAATTGGTTTCATCATAAAAAAGCCTTTTTAATCTGATTGCTGAGCTTCCTGCTATGCAGCACTGATGATTTTATTTTGATGTGGTGCCTATTTATTGTTGGATCTTGCAAACGAGGAGGAAGATGTATCATTTCTGCAGTCTGTTGTGCTTGTACTTTCTGACCTTTTAATCTTTGTCACAGTTGTGATACAGTCCCCAATTTACACTGCAAATGAGCACTGAAATATTCACAGCTTACTCTGTTAATGCTGGTGTGCTAATGGAACTGGATTGCGTTTTCTTTATTCCAGTTTCTCATCACTGCCTGATCAGTACAGGGTCTCCAAGGCTCCCAATCATGTCCTTTTCAATTTCTAGGTTAGAAGAGCTTGTTGTTACCAGTAAAGAAGAGGCTGCCAGGTGGAATTGCTGAATATGGTTATGTTGTTTGCAGAATTCTTGAGTGACTGAAATTATTTCCTGCTTCCCTTTTTGCTTAATTTTGTGATTGCAACCACAAGACCCTCCAATCCTATAAGCAGAGACACAAGACTGGAAAATACAGAAAAAGTGAAAGTTTTGTGCTTTGTTTCTATTAAACAAGAAGTAACCAAATTTGAGTCACTGAGCAAGTAGGGTTTAGAGGTAAAAATGAAAGCATCTGTATGTTGTGTGTATATCCCATCAGGAGGATCTGGCAGTAAGACCCCCTTTGCACATGGTGAGCTCTTTACCATTAGGTGCTGCTTTATTCACAGCTGTTTGCACTTACTGTTTGGTTGAGCTGCTAAACAGGGCCAGCTTTTGAAAAAGGAGCAAATGCAAGAGCAGAATATTGGGCTCTGAGAGTAAAGCTATCTTAGCTAGAGTTCCTGCCTATTGCTCACTTCAAAAAATAAGGTGATTTTTGTACCTGTAGCACAAGTTTTGACCTCTGAATATTTGAGGACCTCTTGTTGAACAGATGCAGATGGACAAATCTGGTCAAGTAGCATATTGCGTTATACCAGGTGGGAACCTGCCCAATGTAAGTCCTGCCTTGTCTGTTATGTTGACCTGAATGCAGCATGAGGTGGTTGCTCTTCCTGAAAACTAAGATCTGAAGGTGATAGCTCGTGTGTAATTGAGGCTTTGCTCAACGAACAAGTCATCTGCTTGTAAATGCTGGGAATGCCTCTTGGCTCTCCATCAGCTTGGAGCAGGGCAGGGGCTAGTACTTAAGGAGGATAGCTGTGCCTAGGTATTCCAGTGATGTATGGAACTGGACATCTAGGATCTGCTGAAGAAAAGGCTTAATTGGGCTGTATAGACTATTAGCCCCTTACTCATGCAAATGTTTGTATGTAAACTGGGCTGGAATAAAAACCCTGATGGATCCTGTTTCAATGATATTTGAAAGATAATATTAATTTCTTTAAAAAAATATTTGAAAATGTAGAATTTGTTATACTGTAGCTAATGGTGTGCAAATGGAACTGGATTGTGGTTTTCTTTGTTCCAGTTTCTCATCACTGCATTTGGGATTTTCACTCAAAATTGGTTGTCCATGTCAAGTGGGTAATTAAGTAAGATCAGATGCTGTGGGTATGGAAGTTTTTAATATTTAAATGAATAGGTGGAAAGTATCAAGGCTTAAATATTTCTCAAAAAAAATGAACTACCAGTAGTTTAAAAACTGGTGTGTTGTGCCACCAGTGCGATGGAGTAAAACAGCATTAAAGTATCACTATAGTGCATGACAATATCCATTGGCATTTTATAAAGTTGTGAGATTTTTTTGTATACACTGACAGCTCTCTGCATTTTAGATATTTATCGTTAAAGCCAGCAGCTTGGTTCCATTAAAAAAGCCTGAAAAACCAGAAGGGCATCTGGATAGAAATAAACTAACAAAAGCATTAACCTTTTTTTCAGTGATGTTTTTTTCTGGATTGATTCTTCTGGTGCTTTGGGAAAATCTTGTCCTCTGGTGTCATCCTTTTTGGCAAGATGGCATCAGTCAGTGTGACTGGAAGCAAATTTCTCACTTTCATCTCTGTTTTTTTCAGAAGTACAAATTTATTTCTACAGTAATGTGTATAATCTGTGCATGCAGCTCTTAGAGAGGATAAGAAGTGATTAAAAGTGATTTGAGCTGCTAATTCAAGTGTAGCTGCTGAGTACAAAAGTTATAATCTGATCAATTGTGAGGAGCAGACAATTACAAAAGGCACCTGTTACTTGCAAGTAAATAATAAGAAATCTGGTAAAAGCAACTCAAGGGATGCAAATTTTCACTCAAGGTTCAGAATTGCTCTGTGCATGCATTATCTGTCCTGTTTTGTCATGCTGAGTTTCACCAGGGAATAGTTTTCAAGGAGGAAAAATTGGGATAAACTAAAGGAAGGACAGCTGTCTGCTGCACATCAACTGAAAGCAAGTAAGTACATATGGTAGCGCAGCTATTAGCCTGTAAAATGTGTGCGGACTTGCTGTCTTTCTTATGTTGAATACTAATGGTTAAAATTTTTGTCTGGACTTGAGCAGTAGGATCAGAAAGAATACCTTTTTTCTTCTAGTTACTTCACTTTCTTTAAGTCATCCTGTTCTAGGCAGTCCCAGGTTGATTTTTTTTCTCTTTTTAAAAGAAGCAGTTAGGAATAATCTTTGATGTTAATAAGAGATTAACACCTACATTTTTGGCTTTTTGGTTCTGTGGGAGCAAATCTGCAGATGGTTTTACTGTTGTGGCTTTAGTAGCGATGTACTCTTCTCCCTTTTCTGTACTTATATGGGATTCAGATGTGTTTTGCTGGACCAGTAACCAGAGCCTAGAGAAAGCCAAGTATAATTAAAGAGAAGACGTTACTTCATTTGGACATCTTTACTGTGGCTGTTTCATAGTAATGATGCAAACTATAAATTGAAGCATTACTTGTTGAACAGGAATTTGATGGTAATCATAGGACCATTTATTCTCCCTAACCTGTGGGGATTTTCACTCAAAATTGGTTGTCCATGTCAAGTGGGTAATTAAGTAAGATCAGATGCTGTGGGTATGGAAGTTTTTAATATTTAAATGAATAGGTGGAAAGGATCAAGCAGTCTGAGTACGAAAAAGAATTGCAGTCATGAGAGTTCAAGTACTTTATAAAATCCATCAAGGTGAAGGTGAGTTTTTGTTCAAAGCTTTGAATGTAGCTACATTTTAATTTTTTGTCATACCACAGACCTTGTAGTTCTTTTCTATAAAACACAATGCTGAATGTCTTGTATCCAATGTTAAAACTATATATGGTTGAGGATGATGTTATTCGAAAACATTGGTCATGTTTCCTATCTTCCAAAATGTTGTGAGAATGCCTGAAATTCTAACTAAATTGAAGAATCAGGCACATTGCTCTCAGGTCTTTTCTTTTACATAGCTGTTTTTTTTTCTGTTGCTAAAGGTAAATACTTGAAGGATCAGATTGCTTTTATTATGTATTAGCATTTTATTAGCATTTTTCACCATCTGAAGAGATTGCATGGGAAGGAAACTCCCCCCTCTTTTCTACAGTTGCTGTTTCTTGCAAAAATTCATCATATTTTAGTTGTCTTTTTTTCTTCTTTAAGCCTCAGGATCCATAGAGAGGATTATTTCTTCTTTAGCTGTAATTTTTGTGGATTTTCATTATGAAATGGTTTCATTAGATCATATATTCATAATGGCTTGCCTGCATTCTTTGGGTAGTGTATCACCAAACAGTTATTGGGGAAAAGATGGATGGATGGATGATATTGGTTCACAGGTCTTTGAGGCTTTTTGTGGTGTGATCTATTACAGCAAACAAATGATTGTGGAACCAGTATGATGCTTGTGATCAACTGTTCCGTATAACAGACTAACTTAAAGACCAAAGTGGTTTTCAAAGTAGTGGTAGAACTTTTAATCTTGCTCTATAATCTTTTAGTTAAATAAGACAAAGTAATGGCAGAGGCTATTTGAGCCTCTTTGGCTTTTAAGTAGGTAAGATCTACAAGAAATAATTTAAGCAATTTAAATTGCTTAAAAAGTCCTTTGATTAGAGTTGGCACTCACTCTAAAGGCATGTTGACAGTCTGAATGTCATCTTAGGTTTGGAAATAATTATGCTGAAACATATTTTATGTCACCAAATGCTTTTAGAAATCTGTCAGCATTGTCAGTGGCTTAAACCTTTTCTCGGATTGACCTGAAGATACCAATTCATCCTTTTATTGCACCACAGATTTATAAGATTCGTTCTGATAAGTATAGCGCAGATTATGTGCAAAAAGCTCTCATCATTCATTTTTTTTTATAAACAACCATGACTGCTGCTTGGAGAAAATACCTTAGAATTTGGGAAAAGTTAGGGACCTGACAGCTATGGCAGTGCTCCTGGTGAAGGCAAAGAAATTTTGTACTCTGATTTTCTCTGCTATAAGAAAGGATGGTGGATGTGATATGAGATATGTTAGGGGCTGTAAACCTTGCTCTGAATTTTGGCCAGTGTAATTCAACAGCCCATGAAAGGCGAATGACTTTGCCCATGTGTACGTCTCCCATCTGATTAAGAATTGGCCAGAGAAAATGTGCTTACCAGAGCAAAAACCCAATAACTGATTCACCACTCTTACAGATTATCAACACAGAGAAGCTTTTAATTTTTCTGTCTCATTCTGAGACTTATTGAGCTTCATCTGAGCCCTGAAGTGGTATTTTCTTAGGCTACGTAGAATTGTAATTTAGGTTTGCATTTGCCTCAAATAGCTTGTTTTGCTGTGAGATGGTTTGTAATAATCTATGTGAGGAGTTGTCTATGAATTTGTAATGACCTAGTGACAGATTCTTATTAATATTTTCTATTCGAGTAAATAACTTTTAAATCTGTACTTGGAAGCATCACATGCATTTGCCTGAACTTTTGACTGCTAATTAGTCACTGCTGTTAAATTATTCAGAATTCTTGTGTCTACAGACAAAGATGAACTCTGCATTTGATGGTTCAACTAAACCTATAATACCTTTTGTCCACTTCATGTCAGGGAAAACTTGGAGAAGTCATTATTTTGTACTCTTTGCTATGTGCTTTCATCTTGTAAATTTCAAACTTCGCTTTTCTTATGATTGAGTAAAGGGAGTGGTAACTGGTGTGGTTCTGCACCAATAATTAGTAAAGACATGAGTCAGTGCCATTTGAATTGCCCACACATTAGACCTGGACAGTTGCTACTAACAGAATATTTATCTCAAAATAGTGTTAGATGAGTCATGATTTAAAGAACCCTGAGACTTTAAAGCAATTAAAATCTTTGCATGTTTAAATATAGGATTACAGATTTAATTGCTAGATGTCTTGTTAAATATGTGGATTCACATATGAATCTAAAGGATCAGTATTACTAATATAGTGATTTTTGTAGGTCTGGCATAAGAAGAAAAATAAGCCGATCTTTTTATTAACCAGTTGCCTCTGTGTTATCTGAACCCACATAATGTAGCATGGCAAATACTGGACCCCGTAAGATAGAGATTTATGGAGCTGGACACCCTCAATTTTCATCAATAGAGAAGAAGAGATAAACAGGAAGGATATCTGGAATTGTAAAGATTAATTTAAGTGGCTTTAAATATTAGCTTTAAAATTAAGATAACTCTCTCAGATGAGTCTAATGAAGGCAGTTCATAAACCTGAGAATGGTTGTATGAAGAAGTAGATTTTAGTAGGGTAGGATCCCTATTTCTTGGTGATGTATTAAGAGTTTGGAAGGATTTGTTTTGTAGGGATTTCTTCTTTCATGGGCAAGACATACTATGCATTGACAAAACTACAGCACTTTATGATGCAGAAAAACAACGATTACATGACTAGAATTAAATAGTGGGCAATTATTTCTCTGTAAGAAGAGCTATGATTTGTAGTGAAAGGCACTATCTTTTTACTAGAACCACTTGAAACAGCTGGAAAACTGGATGAACTTTGGGCATAGCTGAGGGAAGTACTGGTTTACCCAAAATACTGTTGTTTTTCTGATTGTATTAGATACTCAAAGACAATTTGCTTTTCTATGATTTTCCCACTTATATTCTTCTGCCATCCTGAATATAAAAGAACTATTATTAGGCCTTTCTATGAAATGTTTGAACCATCTTGCAAATTTTGAGATTCATGTTTACTCTTTCATAGTAAAGCATTAAAAAGTGTGTTATTTTCACTTAATTTTTAAAATGAGATTTCCATAATGATATGGTGCTGGATCATTGTTCAAATATGAAATACAGCATGAAGGCTGGAAGTGTAAAACCCACCTGTGCTGCTCATGTATTTCTTTATTATTTTTTCCCCCAGCAGGTTTCATGTTTGATAGCCAGAGCACCTCAGCCTTAGTTGTCCCTGTGAATAGTAACTTATGGGGGTTAACTAGAAAGAATCCTTCTATCCATTCTGAAAATATGTGATCAAATTTAGAATAAATACATTTTGAGATATGATTCATAAAACATAATGAAGCAGTAATGATTTATCAATCAAGAAAATAACTTGCAATATATTTGCTTCCAAGTTAGACATCCCTTCTTTAGGTTCTGGCTGGCTGAACAGGTTGTCTATGCTCTGCAGCCATTATAGAGCAATAGAGGTGGTAGTCAAAGAGACAACCATGAGGATTTTCCCTTAGAACTAGCATTAAAACAGAGACTGGTGATATTCAGCTCTCATTGGCATGAGGGAGTTTCAGAACAACCAATCGATCATGTTTGAGTGGATAACTTTACACTGTGGTGCTCTGTGAACCCTGTGTCTGACAGAGTTGTGAAGCCTGTGCATAGATAGGAATATATAAACATATTTATATTATTATATATCCATCATAAAACTAGCTGCAAGTGCGAGTTCCCTGTGAGCCAAGATGCAAGTGACTGTGAGCAATATGCCCTTGTTGAAGATACATGATATGTGGATCTGGTGCTCAGGAACACAATTTAGTGGTGACCTGGCAGCGCTGGGTTAACGATTGGACTTGATGTTAAAGATTTCTTCCAGTAAAAGATATTTTGTGTTTCAGAAGGACAATAGTTATGTCATGGCAGCCTGCCACTGGCTGGCCGTTTATTCCTGTGTTTCTAACATGGTTCATATGCTGGATGTAAACATAGAACTGCTTCATTTTCATCCTCATCCAGCAAGTTCAGGATTTTTCAAAAGATAGATTTTTGTCTTGTACTTCAACCACCCATTTCTAATGATGGGATGGAGGAATGAAGTACTGAAAGCTGTTGGAAGACATGAAAGATTACCAGATGCTTGTTAGAACAGCATGTTGCTAAGGATGCATGCAGAGAAAGGATGAAAACTTCAACTAAGTCCTCTGTGAAAGTGCTCCCACAGAGATCTGCTCATTAGCTAGCACCAAAAAAAAAAAAAGAGGAGATGAAAAAGCAGATGGGATAGTGTATGTTTTATCGATGAGGGACCACTGGACACAGAATAGTGTGTTCTGGCTCTGGGGATGTTATCCCTCTCCCTGGCATGTGGCCTTTGGAGAACTTTTAAAGAGAAGACACCTACCATAAGCATCCTCTGAGTGCTTAGGAAGCCCAAGTGGGTGTTCTTCATCCTGTGCTGGCTGCCTTCTCCAGCACTCTCTTCTCTCCTCACCTTTTTCTAACATCCTTTTCATCTCAAGTTCATCTACACCCACCTTTCTTGTCTCCTTTGACATCTGTCCTCCCTCTGAACTCACCTGGAAAAGTCATTACAGAGCTAACAGAACACCCTGCCAAGGAAAGCTGCAGTCTGCATCTGGATGAGGAAGGGGCTTTGAAACAGCAAGTGATACCATTTGGAGCTGCTTCTTTTTATTGCAAACCATTAAAAAAATCTAGAGTTTGCTATAGAGCAGTTCTAAGCCCCTAATAATACATCTACCCCATAATACAGTGCATACAGCATGAGTGGCAACACTAAACTAAATGCTAAGTCACAGAGAAGTACATTAAAATCTGGAGATTCCAGAGAGAAAAGCAGATGTGACAGCATTTGACTGTATAGCTGCACACAGCTAGAAAATCTGTGCGTAAGTGAGATAGAATCATAACTAACCATGAACATTTAAAAGTAATGCAAATATGATGTGTTGTGTGAAGTTTTGTGTCCTGAACCTATAAACACTTGTGTGTTTGCCTGACTTGAGGAGAGCACGGAGGTTCTCTGTGGGTCAGTACCTTGGGGAACTTGTGTGGAAAAGGGATGATACCAAAGCTAGGAGAACACCTGCCTGATGTTACAGCTGGATCCTGGATTTGTGAATTCAGTGATGTTTAACCCCAGAATTTTCCATTGCTGTTTTCAATTTATGATGGAGACATATGCTTCTTAAATCTTTCTGTAGAGGTGACATTTTGTGCTTCCTGACAGGCATTCTTTGGCAATATTAATATAAATTAAGTTAAATACACTGGTAAAAATAGTAAGAAAATTGCCCCTCAATCTGTGTAGATGTAGTTTTACTGAAACTATCTTTATGGTACTTGGCTGTACTTGATTTCTTCAAATCAATGCCGTTTGGGTTTTCTCTTTTACCCATTAGATTGTGATGAATTTATTTGATACTGCTGCTTTCACATACCTATGCAAATACTGGTTTTCATAGAAATTGTTAATTTCTAATGACTCACTGGCTTTCAGTCTCCTTAAAGCATGTGAGTCCAGCAATCAGCTGTAATGTGCTTCATTGATGGCTCAGTTGCTAACTCTACTTAACTATTTTTTGGACATTTTCCACTCAAAACTGGTGGCTTGGTCTGCAGCTGCTAAGTTCAGACCTTTTGTGCTGCTTTGATTTCTGTTTTATGAAGAAGCAGAAAAATGTCATGTCCAGTCTGGCAGGGTACTTCTGCACTGGGAGGGTTTGGGGACTTTCTCTTGCCTAACAATTCAGTTCCTGGCAGCCACAGGTATTCCCATAACGTTCCTCAAGTTGCTCAGAGCTAGTGGGAATCAAAATAATGTAACTGAAACAGCAAAAGATGTCCAGAAGGAGATGTTTTGTTGTATGTAAGAATATGAAGATGTCCTGGTATTTGGCTATGATGCCATGGCTCAGCCATGCGGTGCAAAGAATAGTATAGCACAATCTGTTATTCAGTATTCTCTAACCAAGTTCTCTAAGAATTTAGTATTTTCTAACTGAATGAATTATGTGTGTTTGAGGGTATGAACATATGTTTACACTTACATATTTGCATGAAGGTTTTAAATACATGCATGCTGCCATCTCTGCAAGCAGTGTATGGCTTTACCTTTTACTAACTTTGGTTTTGCTTCCAGATGAGTAAGTGTATGTTTACACCTTTTGTTTATGTAGGTTGGATACTTCTTTTCAAATTAATGCAAAGAAGAGATATATTGTATATGAATTGTATACCTAAGCTCTCCTTCTGGGTGTTGTTTTGAGTGCTACTTCAGATATAGCTGATATACCCTGGTAATTGCTTAGGAAATGTCCATTGAATGCATTTGAAGAGAAGCAAAGACAAATGATCTTTTTAACCGGTGTAAGGGAAGACACCTTTAAAACCTATGGTGTCTGCAGTTCCAGTTTGTAGTGAGGTAGCAGATGGTTTCACAGCCAAATGGCTGCACGCAATGGCTAGGTGACTCAGTAGCTTGTGGTGTTGATGGGGTGACTCTTTTGATCCTCAGTTCTTTGCTCTGGTACTTCCCTGCCTGGTGGGAGGCAGGGTCTGTGGCACTTTGTACTCTGCAGTTTTGTGCTTTGTAAAACTCTTGATTGACAAGAAGGCTTGACTCCCTAGGAAGACTTTGAGTGATAGCGGGTGGGATTTTGGATGCATATTATCAGCCCCTTTGAGAACAGTGCAGTTTTATGTAATATCTATAAGGTATTGGGATTTTTTGAAGTGCTTGAGCAGGGTTCTAGCTTGTGTACATCTATGGTAGAAAAACCAAGTATATCCGCACTCATAAGATACTGTCTTAGGAACTTTGCGGAGCATTGGTGCTGTGGTCAGAGCACCCAGCTAAGTACTAGATCCTAGTCTGCTTTCTAGTCAGAGACATTTTAATTTAACTAAATTTTATGGGGCTCGAGACTTTCTTCCTCTTTCAGAGTCAACCCTCTGAAGGGGGTGTTGTGAGAGGAGTGTGGGAGCAAATAAAAGAAAGCTAATTCAGTAACTGTGGGTGAAACAACCCTTCTGCCTTCTTTTTTGCTTTCTGCTGTTCATGTTCTCCCTTGTTTTGAGCCTCCTCAACCTGAAATCTCAGGTCACTTTTATAAAAGATGCAGTTTCTTCCTTCATATTAGAAGATAACAAGCAACACAAAGATAGAGGTAGCCATAAACAGTTACATGGGTAGTAAAATCATGGGACAGTGAGTGGCCAAACCTCTCCTTTATGCCTGATTAGAAATATGTTTTGGTGGGGGGGAGGAGGTGGGGAAAAAAACGCATAGCTTCCTTAGGAAAGGCAGTTAGCGATGTGTCTGGCTTGCTTATTGTGAACAAACAGCATGGAGAAATTTAAACAGCTGATTTGTTCATAGGGGAGCTCTTACAGGAAGGAGTTTCATTATAGTTTGTATTCTTATTACAGAAAGGCCAGGGTATATGTATATCCAGCCCTGAATTTGTCATATGTATGAGAAGATTGCAAAGAAATCTTTGTTCTCAAATCAGCTTAAGAGTGGCAGGGGCTAAAAAGGGACAGCAAGTGGAAGCATGAGCCAACCCTAAAAATTTGATTTTAACTTCTTTCACATTACTTACGCAGTTTCTCCTGGTCTTACACCATTGTTACAGGAAGGCCTAGATCCTAAAATATGATGCCAAGAAAATAAATTAATTTTTCTGTTGTCTAAATGCTGCCATGTGGAAAGTTGATGATTGACTAGAGAAAACTTCTGGTCTGAGGACATTTTAATGTGAAATCCTGTTTCCTGGACTGAGTGGTTCAACTGAGTGATCAGCTTGTGTGGTAGATTCTAGGTACTCAGTTCATCAACATGATGTTAACAGTGCTGTAGGAAGGATGGGTTGTTCACTAGATTTTTGTTAGGACTTGGTAGTGTTTACCAGGAGTTAATGAGTACAGGGTTGCATGGCACAGCTGAGGCACACAATGTGGTTTTTGGCTGAAGAGGGCTGAACTGAAAAGCTCTGTGCCTGCTTCTGTTAAATGCGGATTGTATTTCTCCACTGCAGAGATCAGATTTATGATCTTTTTTTTCTTTTTTGTTTTCAGTGCTACTGATACATGAAAATGAGCATCTGGAGACTATTGTTCAGGGTAGAAGATGTAGCATCAAGTGGATTAGTCATATGCAGTAGAATTTTTTTAAATGTGCAGGAAAAGACTGGTACATAGAGGCAGTTACTCTCTCTGTAGTATTGAATGCACTTATTTCCAGCTCACAGTACATTCTTTGCCTGGAGAAGTATTGGGAAGGGCAATACCTATTCTGAGACAGCTAAATGTACAGTTGAAATGCTTCTAACTTTCTTTTTTGTCAACACAAATCTGAAAATAGATGAACAAACCTTAGTCTCAGAGGTAGGTTATTTTTCTAGAGATATCTGTAGAAAACTGTTATACTCTTCTTGTGGGTGATTTGCATTTCTAATTGACAACAGTCTCCTCAAGATAAGGAAGGTGATTCATGAGTTTCATGATCAACATCTTAGCATGTCCATGTACTTAAGCATCTCATCAAAACAGGTAACCGGAATGTTTCCTTCCAAAACTGTCTGGTACTTTTTTCTTTTGAGGGTGCTTATGTACTCATGCTGAGGATTCTGATTTTCAAAATTTGATTCCTTTATTTTTTTTTTAGCTTCAAGAAACTAAGACTGGTTCTTCTCTTTCTGTGCAAACCCATGAGACCTATGCTCATTATGGTCTGTGTGTATTTCTAAACCTGCATGTGTAGATTCTGAAAGCAGTGTTCAAAGTTTAGTCTTGATAACTTTTTGGAAAGGCATTTCTTTATTGAAACAAATGCATTGATATGCATTTGCAAAAATAACTGTTACTGTATTTCTGGGCTGCTTTGGTTCAGTATGAGCTAACGTCTGGACCAATTCTCTTGAAGCGAGTAACAAGAGGGAAAGGCACATCTGTTGCACCTAATTAATTTTGTGTGTGTGTGTATGCTGCGTGAATATAATTGAAGACACAAAAAAGACCAAAACACTTTTATGTAGAATCTTTGCATGTTCTCTGTTTCTTGAGTGCAGCTGTGGGCGAGTCCTGTGCTTATTTTCAATAATGGCTATTCCAGTTAAAGACAGCTTTGGATCATGCAGCTCTACCTCTAGAGGACACAAATAAACACTTTATTCCAGAAAAAACCCCATATTTGGCAACATTATTTTTTCAGAGGACAAGTTTAATCCATAGATGTTTCATGGAGCATTTATTTCTGTTAAAAACTTTATCTATGCTGACTCTTGCCAACTGACTAACTGAATTTAAATTACATTTACATAAAATTGTTTAGAAAAAATATTTTTTAATCTGGTTATTCATCATTTTAATGCACATGGTGATGCAGTACTTACCTACCAAGTAACCTAAATTGCCACCAGTCACATTTGGAAGGACTGTTAAACTGTTATTGAATTCATTCACTTATAATTCTTGCACCCCTTTTCTGTGTGGTGGCCGTACACTTTTGTTGTGCTCTGAATACTAAAATGCAACTTCAGATTGATTTCAGAAACTAGAGTATAGACAGCCCTTATCTGCCAGAGTTTCATTGCTTTGATTTGAACTGGTGTGTACTGGGCTACAGAAACACACACAGGTAATTTTGTAGTCTGATTTGGGTGGGGGGAGGGGGAAACCCAAGTGTTGGCCGGTATTCTTTTAACACCTGGGATGCAGTAGTGATTTTATTAAGGTCTTAATAGTCAGTTGAGAGCCTAAATAATTTTTTTCTCTGTGTGAAAAGTAAAAAATATAAAATTTAAAATCCCAGATGATAAGTATCGTAACATTTGAATGGAATTAAAGATTTACACTAATGAACCCCACTGAGTCTTTGGGATATGAATAGACATCATATAATTTAGTTTCCAATTGTTTACACATGAAACATAAAATAACTATTTATTTAATGCTTCTTCTACCAAGACTCACGACACTATGCTGAACAAAACCCCAAATTGGAACAAACAACTTGTTTCCCATTTTTGTGTTGTCAGATGGAGCTGTGAGAAACCAAACTGGCACAGATTGCTCTTATAAATAGTTCTGGTCCCAGAAAAGAAATCCTGGCTAAAGCAAGCTAAAAATAGGCTTCAGTTTATAATAGCTTAATTACTTGTTGGAATATTAATTGTTATAATCAGAGGATTATGATGTTCTTTTGAATAGTGTCCAGTATAGTCAGGGAATGGTAGAGTAAAAAAATTAATTTAGGCTTTGAGAATGAGTATTTTTAAACACACATTGTTTTCCCAGTTATCGTCTATTAGTTTCCATTCTGGTTGCTTGAGGAAGATGAGATCTGTAAGTTTGAGTAGCAATCTTTCCCTGATAATTCTGTACCAGTTAAATAGGAGACGATTTTGTTTACCTATTTGGACATAAACTAGCTGCTTCAATTTCCTTCTTTGAGATGAATGCAAAGGAAAATAATATGGAATGGGGAAAGTGTGTGTGTATGTGTGTGTGTGTGTTTATATATATATATGTATGTTTTGGGTTTGCTTCCACTGATGTTATGCAGACTTCTGCAAAATTAGCTATCATTATTTGCCAAAAAATTTGAAGAAACTGATTTTCAGCTTTTGACTTCTTAGAAGCCCCTCAGTGAGACAGTTGCGGTTATGTTAGTGTGATTTTTTTGGGTTTTTTTGTTTGTTTGTTTTTGGGATCATGTATTCCTAGATACAAACAGAAACCATTGGACTGTGAGCAATATGCCCTTGTTGAAGATATGTGATGTGTGGATCTGGTGCTCAGGAACACAATTTAGTGTTCCTGTAGCACCCTGGACTCGCAATGTCTGGGTTTTTACATTTTCCCATCAGGACGGCATGTGAAATAAATGTCCTTAGCTTGCATAACTGCTGTCTGCCCATATCTTTATATGATTTCATGTTTTAGGGCAAATGGAACTATTTTATTCAGGAAATTATTTTCCTTGTCTCAGTTCACAGAGATATTGTTCTTTGGATGAAAGGGGAGCTTTTACAAGATGCACTGACACTTAAGGAGATACAGACTAAAAGAAGTTACTTGATGTTTCTATGTTAGAAGATGGCATCGAATGAAGGTGTTTTATTCCAAGTGGGAAGTAGATCAAACCTGCACCATTAAACCAAAACATTTTACATTAAGAGGCATCAATTCACACTCCCCAAAGGTGAAACTTTTCACTTTTATGACTCCATTTTGATATTTTGCAGTAGTATTGCAGCCCAGGTCTTGGTCTGCTTGCCTGATTTATCATTTGCTTTCATGTCTGCTGTCAGAAATCAAAAGCAGGAGAAACTTCTGAAGAGCTTGACTCTGTGCAGTGTGAAATTCTCTCCAGTAGCTTTGATTTAAATAGGACAGCAGACTGAGTCTCCATGAGGACCTAAGGTTAGGCAGTACCTGAAAGCCTTTTGGTATGACTGGGGAAGACAGTTGTGCTTTCTGCCTTACAACCATGAGGGACAGAAGCATTAAATGCTCGAGCAGATGATCGAGCTTTTCAATGTCAGCTTCGCAGATTACTTTCATTTTGAGTTTTCCCTTTGATTAATAAACTGTTTTTTTACTGAGTTGTTGTGCTTTGTCTGACTGACTATTTCACACCTAATTCGAGGAGACTACATATATCCCTTTGTCCACGCAAGTCTCTGATCTGTGTAGAGTCAGATGCAGTAGTACTAACTTAGCTATTAGTATTCCAAGCTCAGGACTTTGGCTGGTGGGGAAAGTGAAGTAGCACTTCAGAGTTATCTTTACATGTGGTTAATTTTTACGTATATTTATTGTAGTGTTCCTTTTACCCTGTGAATGGAAATGCAATTATATGAGACCTTTACCTGAAAACGTTCTTTTCTGTCTCATGAAGTACTCTGTCCCATTGTGAATTATTAACTTATAATAAGGAGGTAACAGGTGAGGTAACTGGAGGTTTTGAAAAGATTCCTCTTTCTTCGTAAAACAAAAAAAACATACCCTTCATTTTTAAAAAACAGATGTAAAGAAAATTATTACTTAGGATTTTGCAGAAATTTCTGTCCACTGTACGTCTTCCAAAAGCAAATATGGATGTCCCCCCAAAAATAGGTCACTGTACTGAAAGCATAAACTTTGGAATTCATTTTGCACTGCCCAACAATAATCTTTGTAATGCTTTTACAACATGCACAAAGACTTTTTATATTCAGTAACTGCTCTCTTAGGAACTTCTGGTTAGAGTCACAAACTTCTCTGAGAAACTTATCTTTATTCTTTTCTATAGATCTCTATCTTTATAATCAGGTAACAATCTCAAAATGCCAAAGAACCAAGATCTCTCTCCACAGAGATAGGCTTGGGTGAAGATGTACTGAGGGTTGGTAGGAGCCACAGGTAGGTGAGCCACGGGTGAAACACCTTCTACTGCCTTCTGATGAAACTTTTTCACTGCAGAGGAAGAACCCACACACTGCATAACTTTTAGTTGCTAAAAATTGAGAACTGTGGAAGCAGCAATAAATTTTTGCTCCTTAGAACGATTTAAAATATTTTTGCAGTCTTGTAATTGCACTTTCGTCAATTGCTTGGTTAATGACATTGTAACAAAAGATTTTTTTGATACAGTGTGAAATTCTAGGGAATTAAAGAGCTCCTGACAGCACAATTTCCAGGATTGATTTCTGCCACATCACGGCAGTGTTAAAAATCTATGAAAATCACTTATGAATTTCATTTAGCAAAACAAATATGTTTGTTCATCTTTGCAGGTGTATGCTCTGACACAGTGAATATTCTTTCAGATATTTGTTACCGAATAGAGATAAATATAAACATGTTTTAAATTCAGTTTGCTACTTGTTTTGCTGAACAAGAAATATAACACATAAGTAACTGGAAACTAAAATGTGAAGTCCGTAGAAGTTACTTATGCGTGGTTCTTCAAATATTTCCATTGTATAGATTGCTCCAGGAAAAAAACCTGACATAAGAAATAGGAGAATAATCTCACACTTTCAGGTGCTTCAGGGTGATAAAAAAAAATTTTGTTTTTAAAGAAAATAATGAATATGAATATTATTTTTCACAATGAATGAAAATTGTGAGCTTTTACTTTCAGGAACTTGGCCTCTCTTAATTTTTTACATAATTGAGGTTATTATTCTTGTAATTGAGGTAATTATTTTGAGAATGTGCTAGTATAAGTTAGGAATAACTACATCAAGAGGTGTTTTTAATAGTAATAAAATACACACTATTTTGCACATATTGTCAAATAGCTGTGTATACAGACATTTTTATCTAGAAGGGCCCTCCTTCTTGCCTGTATTATTAAGAGGATGCATACTTAAATATGGGCAAGGGAGGAGGTTTTCTTTCTTAACAGTCTCCTTGCCTCCTATTTCCCCTGGACTACACTCACTTCTCCGTAATTTCTCTGCCTATCTCCAGTTCAGGGCAATGTGGATACATACATATTTGTAGCTTATAAGCAAGAATACAGAAAAAACCTCTGAGAAGGCAAAATATTTCCATTTTTTAACACTGACCTGGCAAAAAGGTCTTCATGACCACCTCCTTCAGGGTGCATGAAGAAACATTTAAAATCATGAAGAAGATTGTAGCTTTGTAGGTTATGGTACCTGCCTCCGTTTTGTCCAGTTGTATCAGCTTAAGATGATCTGAGTTCTGAGCCTGCTGGTTGTAGATTTTTGGGGTTTTCAATTCTTGTTTTACAATTGAGACTTCACTGAAAGCAGTGTGTTTGCACACTACCTGTGCTAGCAGAGAACAGCTTTCACAAGAGAAACTGGATGGCTTTACCTCCGGTGCTGCTGGAGAAAGAACAAGTGCTGGAGACTTGGCACATTTTAGTTCTTCATGTCTCATTTGTTGCTGTAAGTCTGCCATAGTTTTCATTTGCTAATGCTTTTCTACAATTTATTATTTCTAGGGAAGACAGTAACACATACAGGTGGGGTAGTGTTTAACTCTGCTGGAAAGCATGGGGTCTGCTTTGTGCTTGGGATGCAGAGGCCAGCATGAGCTTGCTTTCTCCAGTGCCAACAACTGATTTATTTGTAAACAAAACCCCAAAACTGCATCAATTGCTTATGGGAAACAAAAGAAAACAATAGCACTGCCAGAAAACTATTCAAAATATTTCAGATTTTCATCAAAGTAGAAAATTAGAAAAATTGTTCATGGATTGCTTTTGTCAGCTTGTCTAAAATTCACAATTCTTGCTTTTCCATGGATCACTTGGATCTCTGTTTTGTTGCTTTGTTGTGTTTGATATGTGTTTACACTTGATAGGAATATGTGGGTGGTAAAAGTTCCATGATACTTTGAACTATTAGATTTTTACTTTAAAGTACATTATGTTATTTACAGGCTGTGTTAGCCCAGCATCTTTCTCCTGTGGAGCAATCTCACTTCAAGGAAAAAAGCAAGTGGGATACTCTGAGTTTTGGAGCTTATTCAGTTTTGTTAGAATAAGAATTAGAGATAAAATGATTGCAAACAATAACAACAAAAAAAGAAATAATTTAAAAAGGGACAGAAGATCTACTACTGGGGCGATGTAGACACTGGGGAAAGTGACAGCTGTATGAAATGAAGAGGCTGCTCTGGGAGGCAAAGCTATCTGAATTGATGTTTAAGCCTTTTAAACATCTTTTAACAATTTTTACCCAGTTCCTTCAGAAATTGCCTTAGCAACTGAATATGAGTTATTAAATACTGCAGCAGCTTCTGTATCCATACAGACTTTCTTCACAATGCTCCTTCACCTCTCCACCACAGCACTTTGACATGAAGGAAACTTCTTTTCTATGAATATTTATAGCCTGTTCTTTTAAAAGAAGTGTTATTGGTTTGATGACTGCTCACACAGAACACAGATGAAAAGAAATCACTGAAAAGAGATCATCTTCTGTCTTGTCAGTTCTTGAATATTACACATTTTGATAGTGTCAGTCTAGGTTTTCCCGTTATTATTCATCATTGAAAGAGAGAGGTGCTGGTAATTGAGAAGTTTTTTTAATAAAATGTCCTTTTTTTCAGGCTTGAGCCAGTACATTATATCCTTCAAATTAATATATTGACATTTCTGTGACTCAGAATTATGGGTTAGCGCTAACAATCACAATTTTGTAAGTTTGAGACCCAAGGGAGTGCTGTGCTGAGGAATGATTTAAGTAAACAACAGTACTTTGTGACAACATGGTTTCCAAATGACTGAAAGGATTACATTCTGGAGGCTACAGTGATGATAAAGAAATGGTACCTAACTTGTGTGAAGCAGACATTTTCAGTTGCTTAAAAGACTCCAGTTTAAAAACCCCATCTTTATCACTGTGTTACTGCACAGGGCACTGCATTCAACCAGGTTCATGCAATTTCAACAGCTGCATGTAAAGTAAGTTTAAATGAAAGTATTAAGCTGGAGGAGGAGGAGGATTAGCTGTATAACTGTAATGGGATCCAGAGGCAATGCCTATGAGATACAGTTAAGCATAGGCATGTGTGAAGAGAATCATGTATACACGTAACACAGAGTACTGTGCTTTCACTGCAAGGATGTTCAACTCATTCAAGCATTCAGGTTTGGAAATAGTCTTTTCCTTATTCAGCTTTCACGTCCTCTCACCTTGCTCAGGAATACATGAACGTGTGCATGTACATGAATGTTGGCCCAGAGAATAGGAGAGTCCATAGATTTTGTAAGACTTTTTTGCGGCCTCAAACAACCTTTGACTGAGGTTCTTTGACGATTTCAGATGTCAAAGTTTCTCTAGGGTCAGTGTAACGTGATTATTTAGTCTTCAGCTAGAGATTTGAGTTGTGGACTTGAACAACAGAGATTTTTGGATATTCTTTTGCTCTGTTATTTGTAGAAAATGGAACAGGAATTCTTTAGCTACATTGTGATGTTGGGATGGAAGTCACATGGAAGACAAAAAATGCCCTTGTACTGTTAATAACCAAAGTCATAGTACTGTGTGAAGTCATTATTTGTAAATATATAACTATATGAGACCAGGCATATTGTAAATGTGCCAGTTTGGGGAGTGTGGGACAGAGGTAAGAAGAGGAATCTGTGTTGCACACACTGAATACAAACATGCAAGTTGCAGTATTTTTGCAGTGTATGCAGAGATTTTGATGCACCCAGCATGGGTACATCCATTGCCTTTTTATGTAGTTACTGTGTCCAGACCATTTATGCTAAAAGAGGTATCTTCTGTACGAAGAAGGGCATATCTTTGCCTTGGCACTGATGGGCAGACATGTAATTAAATAATCTACTGAACCCAAGTGGAAAAACTTCTTATCGACTAGAAATTCAGTGAGGTACCTTTCATAAAGATTTTGTCAGGTAGCTCCTTAGGGCCTGTAAAAAGCATCTTTTGATCTCTTAAAATCAATTTGACATTCATTACCAAAACACATACATGCCCTTTTTAAAAGGGTAATCACTGCAATTGAGCTGCACAGGCAGGGTGGATGTGAACCTACAGCTATGCTGCTGCCACTTGCTCACAGTGGACGGTGGTTGAAGCCAAGGGCATAGCAGCTCTTCACTTGACTGTGTCCTTGTGGGATTCAGCAGCCAGGGGCTCAACCTCTGTTCTGATTCTGTGCAATCATCTCCGTATCAAGATTAATAATCCATTTTTGTGTAATTAAGACAGTGCATGTTCACCAAATAATTTATCTTTCTGTACTGAACTGTGTCATCGATTGCCCACGTATCCAAACCCACAGCTGAGAGTAGTTTTTTGTATCTGAAAGTATATGACATTATTTTAGTATAGTTTTCACTGTTTGCTACTTGACTCGTATAATCTGAACTATGTCAAAACAAGCGAGAAAGCACTGTCTGGTATTTGAATTTAGAATTTCTTGTTAAAATGTTTCAAAACTTCCCAAGACCTTTCAAGCCCACTTGAGCTGTTTGATATAAATGAATCATAAATGGTGACACCCTTTTCCAGTCAGTTTTGCAAGTACAATTTAGTCCTAGAGCTCCAAGCACCTATAATCTGTCCATGAGAAATACTTAATTGCAGCAAGCTAGTTTCACTAAATGCCATGCTTTGTGTTGGATTTTTCCATGGAAAATACATTTGGAGTCTCTATTCTTCTAAGACTGCTTTGAAAATGTGGATGTAAAAAAGGTTTCTGAAACACTGAGATACAATAATACGGTCTCATCAGCTGAACAAAAAATGATTTGTCAGTTGTGTGAGACTTTCTAGCATTTCAAACTTTTCCTATCTGCAGTATAATCTACCGTTTGCTATAGTAGGGGGCTGGGTGAGAAATCCCTACCTGAGCTTTTGAGCTTTGCTCAGAATCAGGAATCTTGATAATTATCAGTCACTAATTTCTATTTAATAGCAAATTATTTCAGACATGTTCATCCTCAAAGAAAAGTCAAAAAAGGCGATTTGAATATAAAAAAATTTCTATAAGGTATTTTAGGCTTTATTTTTTCTAATGTTGATGGAAGCAACTGAGGTTCCCTTTATTCTTAATGCAGTCAGGGGTTGCTGGAAGCTCCTTCCAAAATGTATTTCTCATCCATAGTTGCTTGTCAGAGACAACCTATTCTAAAGATGTAAAGTCCTTTGAGCATTAAAGGCAAGGTAAGATTTTAGTGGGATATGACAGGAATTTGGTGAAACTAGGAGCCAACTTGTGCCCCAGGTTTGGAAAGTGAGGTGGGGAGGGCTGGGAAATGATGGTCTGAAAATGGTGCTGGTGCTTTCTTGGGTGAAAATGAAGTTGCATTTTGTGCTCTGTACTCTTCATTGCAGGTAATGCTGGTTGAAAGTTCTTTGAGAGGAAACTATCTCATAAATGCAGAAAGGTTTTATCAAGTGCTTTCCATGTTCAGAATCAAGTGTGTTTACTGTATGGAAACGAATTGGTTGTAGGAACCGCCTGTTTAGGAGAATCAGAGAATCAGAGAAAAGCAGCAAGGACTGCAAGTGTGAAGAGTAACAGAGGTGCTGAGGCTGCCTTGCCTGTCTGATTATGGCTTGTGCTGTCCCCATCCCCTCTAAGTCAGCAGTTCAGAGGGATGGAGGAGGCAGTTTGATGTAGCTGATTCCCCAAGGTTTCTCAGTCAGCAAGACAGTCTTTTTAAAGAAGACTTTATTGTGACCTCTGGAACAGAAGTGGGAACTCCTGGAATGACAGCACTGTGCCAGGGAACTGCTGCACTGGTGTTGGGTATTCCTGCCCCCTACATGAGTAAGTGCTGTGTGGTGGTTTTCCTGTGCCCATGTGCTCCTCTCCAAACACAGGCCTCAAAACAAAGTTTTCCTTCAGTTTTATCTAGTTCCTAAATTCCCCCATTTATTTATTTATTTTAAAGAAAGGTATAATACTTTTCTGAGACAAAACCTTCAGGAATTACATCAACCACATGAAATATAAATACCTTTCCTCTCCCACTGCATAAATGATGGATTAGCTTTTCACTGGAGAAACCGAGAGTAGGATGTAAGGACAACTTGCATAACTCATAAAGTAGGCTGTGCAGTACAGCAGCAGACTGTTATAAAACATGACACTGCAGGAAATGTGATTAGTGTCTGATGGAAACCCCTTGGCAAATCAGTTCACTAAAGTGCATACGATGTCATGAGAGCACCATGGTTGGTATTTTGTGTGCTGAACATCTGGACAGAGATAAAGTACTACCTGTGGAAGTATTATTTTACCGAATAATGTGTTTGAGGTTAGTTTAAAAAGTACAATTAATAATACAAGACCTTCTATGTTTATGAAAGAAAAGTGTTTTTTCATTTTTCAGGATGAGAGGCAAGAATTTGTGAGTGCAGTAGTGAGAAGCCATCATTTTCTTGGGCAACACACAGCTGACTTAGGGAGGAGCACACAAGAATCTGAACTCGGTGTCCCCATATCAGTTAGCAGCAGATGAGATTGGTGTTGCAGCAGCAGTTGTCCCTGTAATAGCTGAGGGATACAGAGAGAAATTTTATGAAGCCAACCAAGTAAAGCTGCCTGCTTGGCATGTGCTTTACTGGGCTGGGATTTTGTCACCGTTGTAAGACTTCACTTTTGGAGAGCAAGTGAATACAGCTCTTAACAAAAAAAAAAAAAAGGAGGGGGGGCGGGGTTTGAGGGTGGGAAGAAACAATTTCCAAATCTCCTAGTATGAGTTTTGTAAGTCTGGTGTATCCAGACCCCTGTTTCTGAATTGCATTAGGACCCCTCAGGAATTACACCCTGGCAACTACTAAAGCTCTTCTTGTTGCGTAAACAGGCCTGTTTAGGAAAACAGAGTAACTTGGATATGTTTCTCTCTACTTTTTGGTTGGTGATGAGCTAATTTTATTTTAAAACTAAAGAATCTTTTCTGCTTTGTACATGAAGAGTGAGCTCAGAGGAGATGAAATTTCCTGAATTATAATAATCAGTACATTTGGCTCTGGCTCTTGCTTAGGGAAGGATCTGAAGGTACCGAGTCTTTTTTCCACTTGCCTGAGTCAAACTTCTCTTTCATTATATTAGTGCAGGGAAGATTTACAAAGTTGGAGGATTCTGCAACCTATAATTGATATTTCCTGTAATGTTGTCCTTTTTGTTTAGTTTGACAGGGTTTGAGTCTTGATTTGAGGAAAATTGTAACAAATTTATTACTCTTAAACTGAACTCTATCAGTATTGCCCTAATACTGATATTAGGGCAAAACATCTAGGGGTAAAATATAGTTCTTAAATGATTTATTTTAATGTTAATTGAATTTGAGAGAGGGAGGTGCTTTGTCTCCTATGTGCTGAAACGAAAAAATAGTTTTGACAAGTGTTTGGCGTCACCTACATCAAAGCAGACCTAAAAATTTAGCTAACAGTTTTCATAAAATCTGTACATTAAACCAGCATGATCAAAATAGTTAAATACAGATTCTGACAAAAAGCTGATATTCATTATATTGTAGAAGCTCACATCATGGTATGCAAAAATAGTAGGCAATTATACAAAAATTCTCAACAGAGCTGCTAAAAATTGTCTGCTTTTACTTAGAAAATTGGATTTTCTTTGAATGCCTTTTGTGTATGTGAAAAATTTCTCATGCAATATTTAAGACCCTAAGAAAAATCTTGCTAAAATCTTTTTGTTTTTATTGACAAATTACTCTTTTTTTTTTACCAAAAAGATAGTTTTTGTTGGTTTGCCTTCTTTCTTTCCTAAAAAGGCTCATATGGAATTTCTTCACTGAGAATAAACTTCTTTCTGGCAAGTTCTCCCTCTAGCCTCCTTCAAAGTGGGTATTGTTGTGCTGAAAATTGAAACTATGTGGAAAATGCTGGGGTGTTTCTGCTACTGCTCCCCAAAACTATGAGCGATGTTTTGGAGAAAAACCTTTGAATTAAAACTGAGGACTGGAGCTGATGAAGCTTGTCTGTAGGGTTCTGCGCAAGACACCTTGACCAAATCATTAAAATACAAATGCCAAGAGATGTGTTTGAGGGCACTTTGCAGTGGCTGGGGTCATTGATTTTGTGTTTCTTTTTCTCTTTTCCAAGAGGACCATCAGCAATTGAGGTGTCACAAGCCAGTGAGGACAAAATTAATGTCACCTTCAAATGCGCAGAAACATGAACCATATTGCTTTGTTTGCAATGCTGAGAGAAGCAAAACCTTTAATAATGAAGACTCTAAGCAGTCCCATTTATGCCAGAAATCGCTGCTTTACTCATCTAAGTAGTTTTGGTTTTTTTCACTTTAAACACAGCAGATCTAGAGGAAAATTGTATGTTTACAAGTTCTGCAGCCTGACAATTACAAATCCAATAATAGATGTTTTCAGACAATGAAGGCTAAGGCATAGCTTGGCCAATTAGTATTAACTACACATAGTAGGTAAGAAAAACTTGTAAGTTTTGAGGAAATTACTTATCTGAGAGTGTTTTTCTTTTGCTGTTCTCCATAGTAAACATACCATATAAATAAGTTGGTGATTTTTCATCAGTTGAATTGTAGCTCAGAGAAGGTTGTATGACCTATACTTTCATCTGATTTTTCACAATGTTTGTGTTGTGGATCTTGTTTTAACCATTCTGTTATTGCAATCCTATTGAATGGTTATAATGTAATATGTGTATCTTATTAAACATCTCAAGTTGTTTTGTAATTTAGGCTTTGGAAATATCTCCCCACGCACACAAGGTGGAAAGATATTCTGTATCATCTATGCCTTACTGGGAATTCCTCTGTTTGGTTTCCTGTTGGCCGGTGTTGGAGACCAACTAGGGACAATCTTTGGAAAAGGCATTGCCAAAGTAGAAGATACCTTTGTTGTGAGTATGCCAACTTGCTCGTTTACTGGTCTTGCTGCTTGTTGTTCTGAACTTAACAAGTGAAATGAAAAGGCTGAAGGATAGGATACACCTGCTCATCATTCTAAGCAGGTGTATAGCAAAAGGTAGAAAGGACTTTGCCACGTCTGGACATGTTACTGAGCAACTCTAATTGAGAACTGGATGAAGTCAGTGTTTTCTACAATAATTATGGTCAGTAAGAGTAACAAGATAAATGTATTTTATTTTTGTGTTGCCACTATAGTACTCCTGAGCTTGCAGTGGTGCCTACCCTTAAAGGTTTTCATAGATTGTGGTAGGAAGTCAGTGACTCAGAGATGGAAGAAGGGAGCTGCAGGGCTACATGGAAATTATTACTGCTTCTTTGAATTGATTTGCCAAAGTTTGGTGTTGGAGGCTAAAACAAAATTCTTAAAATCTCTGAGCAGATATCATCATATCCAAGGAAACGCTTCCCATCTGTAGGCAATTACATTTCCAGAATTGTAGATCTGTAAGTGACTAAAGCTTTGGTTAGCAGAATCAGGACAGAGCCTGCTGATGTTTCCCTACATTGGACTCCACTTTGTGGTCTCCTAATTAGTCTCTAGGTTGTTCTACACTTTAAGGTATTTTCAGCCTCTTCTGCTAAATGCTTACTGCAGCCTAGGGGTTCATGCCCTGCATTTTCTTTGGCTCCTGAGCTTTAATAATTCCTCCAAAGTAGCACAGTTTCAGTATGGCAGAGACCTGGCAAACAGACTGGAAGCTTGTGTCGATATTGATGAAGTTCAGCCATACCCAAATGTTCTTAACTGAATGTCTGGAATTCTAACAGGAACACTTAATACTTAACTTAGTCTCTGTTTCACACACAGAGAAGTTTATTAACATTTTAATGCAGTTATTAAAAATGTATTTATTGTGGGTTTTGGAGCATCGAACAAATGGTATAGTTGTCTTTCTAATCTTTAATAAAATATTGTTGGTTTAGCTATTGCCTGGTGTTCAAAACACATAAGAAATCCCTTTTCCCTTTTGATTTGTAGACTGTATCGTATTCAGTGTTTACTGAGTAAGCAGCCTGAAAACTTGTTGCTCTTTGCATCAGTCCTGCCAGTGTTGGAAGGATTGCTTTTCTGCATTTAGGATGTCTTATATATAAACTCGGTCTACCATGGCTTTATTTTTGAAGCCATGACAATTGGAGCTGTGCTGAGCACTTATGCAACAGATAACTACAAGTTTTAAAACTTTCAAGAAAAGGCAGATATTTCTGCCTTTGAAATATCAGTTCAAGTCCAGACAAGGTACTGGTGAACAACATCAATTTCCATGGGGATTTGTCTAAAAAAGGCGAGAACATTCCACAGGAACTTTTTGTTTTTCTTCTTTCTGGCTTTTTTTTTAATAACTGAATTTTAGTTTTTGCTTGAAAATACAAAAGCTTTGTGGCCAACTTGTGTGTTTCGTGGCCTGTTGCTTATAGGCATAATAGTTTGGGGTTTTTTTGTAATTGACATACCCCTACAGTTTGGGTGGATGGAAAACTCCTTAGAGTCATGTTAAGTGAGACTTTGCAGTGGTCTCTTCTAGTTTTTGTGCAGTTAAAAAAGTCATTGGTAGCTTAGACAACAGATAAAGGACTCACATGATTAATTCTACAGATTATTTCAAGCCTGGGAGAGAGCTAAACCTTGGAGACAAAATTAAAATTCCCAATTATCTTGAAAATTTGTGAAAGCAATCAGGATTCAAAGTAATATATGGAGGAATTGTAAAATATGTAATTACATGCAGAAAGCAGCTGTCGAGGTGCAACTCTGTAGGAATGTTAGCAGATGAGTCCCTACTGCCCTCAGAACATAGGTTAATGCCATACTGCTGTGAAAAAGCATACATCATAGTCAGAAGTATAAAGAGCAATATAAATAAATGCAGGGAAAGCATAAGAATCATAGAATCATTAGGGATCAGAAGGGACCTCGAAAGACTATCTAGTCCAATCCTGCTGCCACACCAGGATCACCTAGATCAGTGCTAGGGACATACCCAGGTGGGTCTTGAACGTCTCCAGAGAAGGAGTCTCCACAACCCCCCTTCCATTCTGTTTTGTGGTATATTTTTTGTATCTAGTTTTGAATATCACACTTTAAAGATGGGTTAGTTTGCTGGAGCCAAGGGATAGCAACAAGAATAGAGATGTGAAGAACAACTGAAATAAATGCAACTATTTGGTCTAAACATATGAAGGAAAGAAGATAACATGCAGTAACATGACTGCAGTTGGCTTAGGAGGGGTTATTTTTGTCATGGGGCAGGTTTTTAAAAAGTAGTCTCTTCATGTCCCTTCAGGCTGTATTTTCTGAGATCGATTACTGGATTTGAGAGAACTGTACAGATAAAATTCACCTTTTTTGTTGAAGTATTTGTGGATGCACAAGAGTAGACATTACAGGTGCCAGACCTACTTGAAGCTCACACAGATAACTACCCTCACTGAAAGCTTCAGCATGATAAGCTGTTAATATTAATTAAAGCTACACCTGCCACTTAACCAGATTACAGACGTGGCCACAATGCTCTGCTCTGAATTTCCTGCTGGAAATGTTTCCTGGAGCAGTCAGGTTTGCTTTGAAAACCTTTTCAAAATAAAAACCTGCTTTGATTTTCCTATTTGTTTGAGAATTGCAATGTACTGTCTTCCTGAGCGATGTAGTGCTCACTGTGGGTGATGGGTGCTTATGTACAGTGGTGCATTTTATTAACGATGGGTTTCCTCTCTTTCCCCTTCCCTTTCCAGAAATGGAATGTGAGTCAGACAAAGATTCGCATAATTTCAACAATAATATTCATACTGTTTGGCTGCGTGCTGTTTGTTGCTCTTCCTGCAGTTATATTCAAGCACATAGAAGGCTGGAGCACACTAGATGCAATTTACTTTGTGGTTATCACTTTAACTACCATTGGATTTGGTGACTATGTTGCAGGTAAGATTTTTCTCATTACTATTTTACACTGCTTTGCAAAGTGATGTGTTTTCTGCATTTTTGTGTTTTGGGACAGACGCAGTATCTGTGGTGCCTCTCCCAGACAAGGGAGCCTGCCCTTGTCTTGGAGGCTGCTGCAGACTGGAGATAGGAGTTGCTGCAGTGAAACACATGGTGCCTTTCATTGCATATTGCTAAATTTTAAAATCACCTTAATTTTTAGGTAGATTGCTTTGCTCTGACAGATCGAGTGAAGTGCAAGAATTAATACCATACTTCAGGCTGCTGAGTATTATTTTTTCAGCTGGAGTTGTATAAAATGTCTCGCCTTGTGAAGACACAGTTTTGATGTGCATCTCTTATTTTCAAAGTGTTGTTCTAGAGCTCTGTTTCTGCTGCTGTTAGATCCTGCTTCTCTGCTTGCTTTCTTTCATTCATTTAGTATATATGTATTTGTCCTTGTGTGTTTTGTAATGTAACTCGAAGGTTTAGAAAAACCCATAGATAACACGTCCAACTTTTATGGTTCTATTAAACCAGATTGGAGTGGTTGTAAAGAACTTTGACATACTGGGCTAAAAAACCCCTTGGGCTAGTTCTCTGCATCAACTTTTTTATCTTGGAAAGGTGTTAGAGATTTCAGAAGTTCTCAGAACAGGATTAAGTATATCTTGTCTTGCAAGGAAATGTATTGATTTGCACAAGTGATGTGTTGAGGGGAGGATTAGAGATTCAGAGCTTTCTGCCATGACTTGCTTTCTTCAGCCTGACCTCACGCCTCTCCTAATGCAGCACTATTATCTCGCTCTTTAATGAGATGTCTCTCTCTCACCTCTGAACTTTATGCAAGGCAGAGGTAGTTTGGAAATGTAGCTGAGAAGGATAGCGGTGATGGCTGTCATGAGGTAGATGCTGTCAGTGAGCTACTCTATTGAAAGGAAGAGTTTCTGGTAGACATCCTCATGGTGTGGGCTACTCCCGTGTCCCATCTCTAGCTAGGTCTGCTACGTGAATCCAAGTGTACCAAGGTGTTCTTCTTCTCTTGGGTAGCTTCTCCTAGTGACTTGCAGGTCTCCCTGAAGTAACTAGTCTTGTCACTGGCAAAAGCTTTTCAGATTGGAGAAGTACCACAGAGCCCTTTGAAGTGTCTGGACTGCTTGGCTTATTCATAAATGGTCTGGATAAAAAGAGAGGAGATTCAATTAGTGTTGAGGATACCAAGTAAAGTGAACTGTTTAAAAAAAAACCCAAAAGCCATGTGAGAAGTTGATAAATATTCTTACAGATTTTGAGAACTGGGCTGTAAAATGACAAATGAAATTTACTTGGACTTGTACATAGCTCTTTGTGATTTTCATATCACATTTGAATGTTCCTCACTGCTTCCTTTTCCTTTCCCGTATTATAGTTCTTAATTCCATCGTGTCTTCAGGAATTTGTGATTCTGGTCACATTCTAACTAGCAACAAATAAAAAATGGATGCTTTTTCCATGCAGTGAGTCTGAATGGTTTAGATTTTTGTTCCTGAGGAGTACATGTCAGGGAATAGAAATAATAGTGTAAGGGCCTGGCTATAGTTACTGTAAAGCATTACGTGAAATGGCCTGCTGGCTGTAACTGGAATGCTGAGTACATTTATCATTACCCTTATTATAAATTTCCACGGATTTTTCTATTTGTAGACCACTTGATATTATAATTTGTTCCCTACATCATGTCTGGTTTTTAATTTCATCAGGAGACATTCTCTCTTTCTACTGAATATCGGTGATTTAGATTATTCTATAGCTTAATGCTTTCCATGGTTTACTTCACATACTTTTGCCTTTTATTTTAAAGGTGTTTTAGAGTAGCCTGCATCAGACCTGACCTGTATTTGCACTAAAGTGTGTTACTGACTTCCAGGTTCAGTGTGTGGGATTTGGATTTGTACTTGCAGAACTGACGCTCAAAAGAAGAGGCTTAGCTGAGTATCTCTAGCATAACTGGGAGGCTGACATTGGACACTATTTTGTCAGAGGCAAAGTGGACAATACTATCTGTGCATGGACTAACATATTCAGGTTATGGCAGATGACTTTGAAGGAATATTTCAAAAGGGTCCATGTGTTTTATTATCATTCGAGTAAATAATTGACTAATGAAATACAAATTCTGGAAAAGAGTTGAGACATGCATTGACTGTTCTTTGCATTTGTGAATTGGTGCATTGGTGTGAATAAATACTAAGCTATTCGAAGACAACCATCAATGCACGCTCTCAAGAGAGCTGATAAACTTGTCTTAAGGGATAGACTTCCTTATTAATACTGGGGAAGCGTAAAGTATCTTTTGCTCACTAACAAACTAGTGCATTGTTTTTTATGACTTTTTGGTTTGCTTGCTCTGCTTTTAGGTGAGTCATAACTACCATGTAAATACCCAGGGCTACTGGCATTTTTGTGGTACGCTCCTGTTAGAGAAGGTTGTGAAAATGATCAGAGGCCTGGAACACCTCTCTTACAGGGACAAGCTAAGAGAGTAGGGGCTTTTCAGTATGAAGAGGAGAAGGCTCTGTGAGGGACCCTACAGCAACTTTCCAGTACCTGTAAGAAGGCTGGGGAAGAACTATGAAATAAGACAGGGAACAACAGCATGAGAGGTCATGGTTTTAAACAGAAAAGGCTAGGCTTAGGTGAGATATCAAGAAAAAGCTCTTTAATCTGAGAGTAGTGGATCACTGGAATAAGTTTCCTAGTTAGGTGATTGAGGCCCCCATCACTGGATATATTCAAGGTCTGATGGGGCTCTGGGCAATGTGGTCCAGTGAGTGATGTCGCTGCTTGTTTGGAGGTCCCTTCCAACTCTTTGATTCTGTGATCTGGAAGTTTAGGAAAGCTGAATGCCATATGCAGAGGTGAAACAAAGGTCTGCAATTGTGACTCCAGAGAATGGCATTCTTGGTTCTGGTTTGTCACAGTGGGACGTGCAGCCAGTAGAATGATGCTTCAGTTTGCTGAGTGTCCAGCTGGCAATGCATTTGGAGAAGAAAAACCTTATACTGGCATTAATACCTTCTTTTTCCTGAAAAGGCATTTTCACTCTGAAGTATTTTTTATCTTCTGCTCAGAATTATAGTCAAATCTAAAGTAGAGCAATAGACACTGATATTTCAGTTTGCAATTACAGTGGAGCGAATACTGAGCACTAGAAATAAAAATGGCTGGTTTTGCAGCATATTGGAGGTCTAAGGGTTATTTCATGGTTATGTATTGGTTTTTGCTCAAAGTTCCCTCAAAAACTGAAATTCCTAAATATTATGGTTGTGATAATGAGTTTTGGGGTTAGAAGAAACACTTCTTACAGTATCTGTAATTTTTCACTAAGATGGAACTCACTGCTTTCTGCCACCACTGCGGATAGGAGCTGAGGAAATATCCTGAAGAACCTCTAGGAGGTAAAGCCAACAGAAAAACTGGGAATGTTAGGAATTAACTTTAACACTGTTAGTGTTAAAGGCTGCAGTCATTGTTGTCATGTTAGAAGTTTTTTAGAGTTCTCCAGAAATTTTCTACAAGATTCTTCTCATTTTTACTGTTCACAGAAACCAAAATGCCAAAGTGTTCCCTTTTGTGCTCAGAATCTAGGTTGCTGTTTAGAGCCTAGGAATGGAAATCTCAGATGCAGTTTCCATCAGCAAGACAGGCTTTAGTGCAAACATAAAAGACCAATCACTTAAGGTTCATGCAAGGAGGGAAAAGCTGAAGAGCCCCTGCAGTGTATATTCAGGAAAATATAGGAACAAAGTTAAAATTTCTCTGTCTTATGAAATTATTTGATGTTTCTAATTTCTGGAAGTGCCAAATTATTGTTGTTTTTTTGAAAAATAAGTAATTTTTTGTCATTGAATGAAGTTTAATATTGTAGTTTTTCAGCAAAACCCCCAAACAAAACAGAAACAAACCCCACTGTTCTAAAGCCTGCATTATCTTGTGACATTTAGGATGTAGTCAAATATTCTCTTTGTGTTTTCAAGAGAAGCTATTGACTTGAATGACAGAAGAAAATCCAGCCAATATTATATTCTGCGAAAGAGGGAAAAAAAGATCTTTTCATGTCAAATGGGTCACTATCTAGTACAATGAAAGCTATGGCTGGGTACTAAAGTCAGCATGGAGGCACATACGTGTGTGTGTGTGTATATATACACACACATATATATGAAACATGACTGGGTATTGTTCATATGTGCAGAAAAATCCATTATCTGCAGTGCAGGTTGGAATTTAGAGTGTCATAATTTCAAAGGAGTTAATCTGACAAGGTTCAAATCTAAATTAGATGAGTTGTCCAGAACTTGACTGAATTAAGCAGAGATGAGAAACATAAATAGAATCTCAGGCGGCTGTTTCACAGCAGGGCATAATGACGATAGAAAGTTATGCTGCACTCAGTCCAGTCCAACTGATCACAGACTTTTGCAAGTCTGACTTTAAAAATGTTTTTTTATTCTTTTTTCTCATGTTTGACTTCTCATGTTTTACCTTATTTGTTGTTTAGTCTTCTGGTCTGTAATCAAATTTTCTGTGCTGCTACTGTTGTATTTGGGTTTGAGCTGCATTGCATCATCTGAGGCCCAGTTTGTAGAGTTCTGAGATATTTTAGCCTCATTTAACGTCACCAAACTAGAACACTTCACCTGGTGGTCATAGCAGCCCGGCTGGTCTGCTCTCGTAATGTCATATTACTTACCCGGCAGAATGACTTCAACAAAAGGAAATTGTTGTTATGCTGAGCAAGAGGTGTGTGTTGAACATCATGTAAGAGCTGTGCACTCTCCCATAGGCTTTGTGTCTCTTTTGAAGCATTTGGAGGTGCACTTTGCCACCTCAGGACTTCATGTCCATAACAGGTTCTGTCTGGTGTGAAATGTGCCAGCTGCTTTAAGGTGGAGTCAGTGCACTCTGTGAAGAACAGTGTAAGGGGTGGTTTATAGCTGTGCTTTGTGCTCTGAAGTAGCTCTCCATTTTCTGAGTGTCATCAAGTAACCCATGTAGCCTACTTACAGTCACTCTTGCAAACAGTGCAGGTGTATCCTATTCTGAGCTGCTTTTCTGTGTCTCCATGCAAGCCAGCTCTTCACTGTTCCTTCTTGCAGCCCTTGGGTAATTCCTTTCCAGCTGCAGGGCGAACATTTCTCTTTCCTTTAAGTGGGACAAATGATGCTTCTGGTTTCAGATTGGTGGCCAGGTTTGTCAGAGCAAGAGGTGATGGACAGCTACTTGTTATTCTGCAATTGAAACTGTTTAGATTTAATCACATTCCTGTACCCAGAAATAATCTGTGCTGCTGAAAAAATATAATAAAGACATTTCCTGATTTGAAGGGCCTTTTTGAGTAACCCAGAACCTTGTGGTGGTGTGGAGTGAAGATACTCAACCCCAATAGCACTTTCTAGTCCTCATTTCTACCTCTGCAGGAAAAATGCAAATAAAACCAGACAATTCCCTAGAAAGATGTTTGTGAGTCATGTAGCTGCAGAAAGAACAGGGCACAGAGTGCCATCATGAAGAAAACTGTTCACTCAATATGTACTTGTTCATTGTAAATATATCAATAAAATTTACATATATTCAGAAGCCTGATCCATTATCTGAGAATCAGAATCTGTCCTAATGCACCCTGAAATCTACTCTAATGCCATCCTTCAGTAAACACAGAACTTTTAAGCTCAGTAATGGATGTGTGTTTGGGCCATAGGACAACCTTCCAAAGTGTTGAAATCCCAAATAATTGGTTAGCAGATGTAAGAGCAGTGGCAGCAGTGATACAAGAGCCTGTGATGAAGATGGATGGGAAAACTCTTTGATTTCTCACAGGGATTTTGGATTAAGTTTTTACCACAAAACATCTCAACAATAAACTGTGGCTGCTCTTTGTGAAAGTTTTGGCAGGCTTCTCCTTCAAGAGTGGGTGAGCTGCAACTGAGAGAGAGATTTTTCTTTTTATTGTGGTTATAACCTCCTTCAGAAAGAGGTCGAAGAAAGTTGGAAAGAATCTTGTCCCTTGGCCCACAGAACTGGTTTTGCCAAACAAACAACAAAATTCAGCTTATGCCTTCTCAGCATTCAGCTTCCTAAAGGGCTATGTGAAATAATCCTCTTTGCAAAGAAAGATGATGGCAGCATTCAGTAAAAACTGTGCTAGGAAAAAGCTCCATGAAAATGTACCGTGTTGAGCAGCTTTTAACTAAATTGCTGGTAAAACCATTAGATGAACTATCTCAAACTTCGGTGCAGATAGTTACCTGGTATGCCATTAAACTGAGACCTCATCTGAGGCATCCTTGAAATTCAAGAACTTCAGAGCTAATGAATTGTTTAGCTGTTAAGCCTTTTCTTAGAGGGTTGTTGACTTTTTTTTCCAGCTTTAGGAAAGCTAAACTCCTTTGGGCATGGTTAGATGGAGCCATCTCCTGGCCAGATAGTAAAGAAGTACCTTAATATTTTCTTAATTGACTATGAATGTACCCTAAATGCAGCCCTGATAATTAATCTTGGTGGAAAGAGGCTGGGTGTAAACTGTGAAGGAAATGCTTCTGGCAGACTGGCAGAGTTACGTTTCACTTGCAGTTTATAAACTTAAAAATGAGAAACCTGTTGAATGCATGCTTCATGGGATGCTTTCTTATGCATTGTACTGGAGTACAACTGGAGAAGCAACTGAACCACTGAGCATAGTTTATAACTAGCTCTTGATAGAGCAAAGGCATGGCAGTAGTCAAGCATGGTGTGAATACCAACAACTTTTGGGTGAATCATTTTCAGAATCCTGCTTTACAGGATTGACGTGAGTTGGATGATGTGAACAAATCACTTCTTGATATTTTGGGCTGTGACAAACTCGGCCCTTTGGTGGTTGGCTGTCATCTGTTACAGACAGAGCCCTGTCTTCTACCTTACTTGTGACTGTGCAGCTGTTGAGGTCTACCTATTTTTGTAGTGCAGATTCATCTCTTGGATAGTTGAGTGAAAGTCTACACGTTGATTGCTTTTATTGACATGAGAATAAAAAAATTCAGTCTATGAGGGCTTCCATACAATGATAACCAACATAAATTCTTTATTTGCATATAATCTGTGATGATTAGATAATTACAGCTGCGAAAAACATTACTCTTCATGAGAGTTAATCTTATTACTGTTGCAAAATGCTTAATATTTTGGGGTCAGTTTTCCGTTCACTATTTCAGCACAGCATGCAGATACACAAAGGAACATCTCATGTACCTGAACAGACTCATGTCAGTGAAAAGGTTTTGCTGCAAAGTCTGTTCTATTGTGGGCAAATAAGCACATCAGACTTCTACTTGCATCAGCCCAAACTGGCAGCCTGATTTTATTTGTTGTAACACAGCTGGGTTGCAAGTTTAAGGCTTCTGTTTTATTGTACTGCAGTACATGAAATGTGAGTTATTTTGTGTTGTCAAGAGCTCTGGATGATCATAACTTTTGTGTGTGGAAATAAGACATCTGTTCTCTATAGCTGTGTTGTACCTGAAAGCTCCATTACAGACATCTCAGAAATTTATCCTTTTTACTTTAATACTGGAAGGAAGTGACTGGTGCATACAGCAATGGCATTGAATAAGGCTGCCTTCAGCCGGCATCTGCTTTATCCACCTTTGTTTCATTATGGTCAGTTCAACTCCTGCACACATCAGTCCCTGCACACTTCTTTCCTCCTCTGCAAAATGGAGATAAAACTGTTTGCCAGCCCAGCAGGGACAATTGTTAATACAGGTGCCGTTCTTCTTTGCTAGGCCAAAGGGCTCATGTAAGTATTGAGATGTGCTTCAAAGTCCTTGCAAAAAATCTGATTCCTTAGGGTGTGACACATTATGTATTCCAGAGCAATACCGAAAAATTTGCTCCAGCATTGTTTGGAGCATGTGGGGAATCCTTCCATGCAAGCTGTCCTAGTGACCTTTATCTTAAATAGTAATACATCAAAAGCTGAGTCAGTTTGCTTTAATTTTTCAATTATTATGAATGACTAGCAATCACTGTCTAATATTTGCATACTCCTAACTATGTTCTGAAGGATGGGTTCATTTAGATTATGGTTTAGTCAAATTCAACAAGCTGTCTTGTTGTGAGTGTGTAAGAAAATACAGGTTGGTGTAAGAAATACAAGGTGGTTTATTTTTTTAGGAAAAAAAATAATTTTAAGCAGTTTTTTCACCTTTTAATTGTAACCCTATTGTTTTCCAGGGGGATCAGATATTGATTACCTAGATTTTTATAAGCCAGTGGTGTGGTTCTGGATCCTTGTTGGGCTTGCTTACTTTGCAGCTGTCCTCAGCATGATTGGAGACTGGCTGAGAGTCATATCAAAAAAGACAAAGGAAGAGGTAAGAAAATTTAAATATTTCAAAAACCTTGGTCACAAGTCAGGTGAGCATATAGCTGTTTATATTGTGAAGTCTGTGCTGCACCTCAAACAGCAGCAAACTTTGTAGACAAGTCAAACATACAGTGACTTTTACACGGCTGCATATAAAATTGGATTAAGTGTATTATTAAATGAAGTGTGTATGTACAGCTGTACCTGGCTTACAGGGGGGAAAGAAAGTCTCCTAAAAGGATTATTTTAGCCAGTAGCCCTTATCTTTTGAGGTAAAAATAATTCTGCTTTGATTATTTCTGTGTGGGGGCAGGCATGTAAAGAAAAACCCTAAATACCTCTGATGTTGTAGTGGTGAGAGTGTATATGTTTCATACAATTCAAGGTATTGGAATGAATTATTTGAATATGCCTGCACTTTACCGTAATACTACAGTGCCATGCCTATTTATTTGTAATCAAGTGCATTGCTTTCAGTTCAAATATATTTTTCCTTGCAAACATGCACTTATCATTCCAGTGATGCTATGATATTTTACTTTAAAATTTCTCATTTAAGAAAATGTCTCCGTTTCCAAAACTGTTAGAGCATAAATGTTTTTTGATTGCAGCTAGCACAGTTAAGGTTTGACTAGAAGTTCAAGGAATCAATTTTGTTTTAAGCCACATATTATTTCCCTCTAATTTAACTTCAGCTCTTCATTTGTGTTACTCAAATATAAAAGCTCTAATTTCTTCTTGACAAGAAGAGTATGTTGGCTACTGTACTGTAGCCTACTGTATTGTTTAAAATAATTTTCCTCACTGTAAGGCATGGCATCAACACCTAGATGTGATCCTGTCAATCCTTGAGTTCCCAAAGACCTTACTGTAAAGGGTAGCTTAGCCTCAGATACCTTCACTCCTTACAGATCCTTAGGGACTCTGCTGTTCTCTAACTGGTGGACAGGCAATGCTTGTGGTGGCAGCAGGCAGGAAGATGTGAGCTGAGCAGTTGGACAGGTTTAAACCCACTTTGTATGGCACGTGGGGCAAGCAGCTCTTTTTTATTGCTCTTGCTCTGCTTGTAGCTCTTTATAGTTAGAGGCAGCATTGTGCAGAGCAGGGTGAGCACGCTTTTGCCAGGCACTTCATAAACACTTAGCTCTGAAGCAGAGGACAATATTTATTTTATCAGTCCATATAAAGAGCATAATCTTTGACTCCTGCGCTGTAAATCTGAAAGGATATTTACAACTTCCCATACACAATGAGCTTTACTAGTGTCCTTCACAGATATGGAGCAGCAGGTATCACTTAAGTGTTGCCACTTGCAAGTTCCAACAGGATCACCATTATTTAATTTGTTTGGTTTTTTTTTTTTAAGTACTGAGGGCATCCTTGACACCCAGCCTGCATGAATCACACTGGCTGCAGGGAAACCAATAGATCACTTCAAATGCCAGTAACCTGCATGGTTTTTCTTCAATACTTTGAACTTCTGAATTAGATTGGTCTAACCAACTTTGCCCTGTGTGCTAGGGAAGAATAGGAGCTAGGCAAGCATGTGGGATGTTTTCCTGTGAACTCTGCTAGTGTCTAACTGTTCTCAGCTTGGGGCATTTCCTTACTGCAGTTTGTTTTCCTGGGTTACTTCTTTGGGGATGCCTGAAAAAAACGTGGTGTGGCTGAGGCACTGGGACAATACAAAAATCCCTTGTTCAGGTTTGGTTTTGCTGTATTACCTCAGATACTGGTGACACAGTGATTTTTTTCACACTACTTTATAGAATTATTCTGGTCTTTTCTCACTTTCCTCATACTGCTCTCACTTACTCAGACAGTAAGACCTCTGGATAGGATGCTGTCTTGACTATATAATTCTACATAGTACTCTTGTTTAAAGTGTACCATAATCCACATTATTATAACGTGATAATATATTAAGAATCTTTAAATTTTATAATATCCCATTCTTCTTTTATACTGAAGCTATTTCAGTGTACACTAACTTTGGAAAAGAGTTAAAGGTCATGATCAAACGCATGGTTTCCTTTAATATATTGAATGCGTTCCTTGTTTTATCAAGTAAAGCTGCAGTTCTCTGGTTATATAGCACAGTGCTACGCCAAACATCATTTTCTCAGGCATCAGGAATGTCCTTCCACTCTTCCTCACCTTTGTAGCCTAAATGGGCACATTCATTTTGTCTGCAGAAGGGAGAACCTCATTTTTGAGGCACATCCAAATTCTCTTGGCTGATGCAGGTATTCAGTATTTTGCTGAATAGAAGTATCTTGTGCATTAGGTCAAACTACAGACAGACATAACATCAATAGTACCATTTGTTAAATTAATCATATCTCTGATGTTAAGAAATGCCCCCCTCTCCCCCATCGGAACACATTGCTCATGTCTGAGAATTCATAACAATGTTTTAGCAGTTTAAAAATGCTATGTTTTGACAAATTGTGGAGACTAGTTTGAGAACTGAACTAGGGCATAACAGAACTTGTGTGCTAGCTGGATAATACAAAAATATATTCCTGTAGTTTATCCTAATGATACTTTGTAGGAAAAAAGTACAAACATGTTGCATCTTGTTATACGATTGGCTGTGTTTGAACAGTAGTGTTACACAACTCTTCACTTTACAGGTAGCATTTTATGATAAAAACTGATCCTCTTAGTTCATCCTTATCAGACTAGGAAAATTGGAATGAAGAAACTGAGGGAGTTGAAGTCAACCAGTCAGCAGGAGCCACAGGAGATTGAGTTGGTTTTATTCTCTATTGGGATTCTTGGGGTACCTCTATGCTTATGATCTGTTCTAACTTCTGTGGATGCACATTGTAGCGTACATGGAATTCAAATAGTAGAATTGAGTGCAATGGAAAATCTTTCAAAGTATGTTTTTAACTGCCTTTTAAGGAGATGGTCTCTCAGGCCTTGGGGAAGCAGCTCATTATGCTTAAAGACATCCTTCAAAGCAAAGACACATACTGAAATCTACTGAGACTGTGATAGAATTTGCAGGGCCATACTTAATGCACTTAAAACTGAAACAGTTTAATGTGTTTCCTATTAAATGTATGACATTGAAAAAATCTTACTTCATGGAACTTACTATCAGAATCAACATTTACAAGGAAATAAGATTTAGTGTAGGATTTGTATCATAACTTTTATGAGAAAAGCAGTAGCCACTTGTTTTATTTACAGAAGGGAGCAGGTAATTCAATATTGATTGGGTGGTTGGTTTTGGTGGTCCAAGACCAAGGGCTGATTAGTAGCCAAATCTAGTGAATTTTGCCAGAATCCAGGATGAAGACAGAGGGTTGCAAGTGATGAAAAGCCCCCCCTGCTCATTTCCTCTCAACAACTATATAAGAGCTGAGGTATTTCTTCTCTCTTTTGATAGGCAGCCATAATAATCTCCTTTCTGTCTTTTCCTGTAGTCTAAGGTAAAAAATAGCTTACCATAACATATTTAGAGTGTACATTGTGAAAGGAAACCTTCATATTCCAGGAAGCAGTCATGCTTATAAGAAAATCACCCGATATCTATAGTTTACAGGAGATTTGGTGATAATAATGCTTTTCACCTTATCAACAAAATACATACTTTTTTGGACAATACTAGCAGAGAAGTTTGTACAGAATTGGAACTGAGACACAAAAAAATCTGATCAGATTTGCACTGATCTCCAATACTGCTGTATTTTGATATTAAAATCCAGATAACCTGAGTGTCTGTCAGTTGCTGAGGTGGCTTTTGTCTTCTGAAATATTCTTGAGAGTTTTGAATGCATCAAATGGGGAGGGAAATGAAAGACAAGTAGACACAAGTGGGAGTTTTAGAAGGAGAGATCTGCTGCTGGAAGCAGTTCATACAGTAAGATAGATGAAGTGTCAGCAAGTCACTGGAACATGCTGTGTGCTGTAATCTTAAGTAGGCGATCTGTCTCTGAAGTTCAGCCTCAGCTGTACTAGCTTGCTTTAAACTCCCTCTTCTTCATTATTCTCTATACTCTGATTACTCACAGCACTTTTAATGTCTTTGATTTTAGTCTCTTTGAAAGATAAAATTTCAGTAGGGTTTTTTTCTTTGTCATGTTTCTTTTCTTTTACTTCAGCATCCAACTGAATTCCAGCATTCCCAGGAAAAAAAATGCCTATCTGAGCAAGAATCTTGGTGATTTTGGATATAATTTTCAAATTCACCTTTATAAAATTAAGTGCTTATATCTCTTGGCTTCACAGTGTTAAGCTCTAGTTCAGATTCCATTCAGGTCAATGAAGATGTGATTCATCTCCAGTGTGTAGCTATCATCTGTCCTAGTCCTCTACATTCCCTTTACAGTCAGTGGAAGGAAATGAATGTGTCTGGCACGATCCAGTTACATTTTTCAAGGCATCTACCACAGGAGATAAATTGTATCCCAGAAGAACCCACTCTTTTCACTGTATCTCAAAAGTCCATGTGACAGACCCATGTTAGACATTAGCTCAGTTTGGACAATTTATTTTCCATGCTGGCTGTCTTCTCTTTTGAATGAAACAATATGGATCCAGCTGTAAAGACTAAAATTCTATGAGAAACAACCTATTCACTTCGTGTGGAAATTCAAGAGCCCATTGTTATATTTGATATCTATAAACAAATTTGACCCGTATGAATTATTGTTCAGTTTAATCTTCTTGGCAGCAGTGGCAGAGCTTTCACTCATGTTTGTCAAAACAGAATTAGGTTTGTTATGATTATGCCATGGAGACTATCACTTTCCCTGTAATATTTGCCTTTTCATTTTGCTAGCTTCAGGCTAGAGAGACTCACCCAGCATGAGTGTTCCAGCTTAAAGAGAACTTGAAAGCATCTCTTATATCCTCCAAGGAGGGACCCTAAATATAAGCTGTATGCATGTGAAGATGAAAAAACGAGTGGAATGGAATGACAAACAGTTTTCCAAGATTTTAGTGAGTTGGACTGGCATACCAGGCAAACAGACAGGCCCTAGAGGCTGTTCAGTGAACAAGGAGGAGAAAGGCCTTTCAAAGGCAGGGAACTCTGTTTCAAGCACCCAAATCTGCTCACTTAGAAATGAAGGTGAAAAAATAACTCTTCAGCCTGGTGATCCCAGGGTGTTTACAAAGATTGGAGCCAACTGTAGACCCATTATGTGCTGTTATAAGTGAGATGATCGGCTTCTGCTGAAGAAAAGAGCTAATTGCCTTTTTATTTTCTTAAAGAAATAAACAAATAAAACTGAATTGCAGGAATTTTAAGACTTGTACTTCCGCAAGTTTAACAGATAGGTCAGACTTACTTGGTGGAAATCTGTTCTTAAAAAGCATTGAAATGGAAATACACATGGTGTGAAAGCAATTGCATGTGAAGTCCTTTAGCAAGGCAAAGATAAATAGGGGTGACTCAATTCTAGGATGCACAAGCAGGGAATCACTGAATTTCTGTAGTAAAGTGCTGTTATTGCTGCAGATGTTATTAAAAAGTATGCTACACCTAAACAGCCCCTAGATCTGAGGTCTAAACTTGGAGAAAACATGGCAAAAGAGCTGTTGGAAGAGAGGTTTGTCCAGATCTTGTGAGATGTACAGCAAAACGTCTCACAAGAACACAAGAAAGAACAGCCATGTTTAAAAAGGAGATGGTTTCTAATAATTTGTATGAGATGAGGAAAAAATGTACAGTCTTTCAATCTTTCTGCAGTGAGCACAGACATAGATCTCTGGTTGAATTTGACTAGGGACAGGACATAAAAAACAACCCACAAATCCCCCCAAAACAACCAAACAAAAAGCCCAACAAAAATTCCCCCCTCCCCCCCCAAAAAAAACCAAAAAAAAAAAATAAGCA
>VZRI01013184.1:72285-131715 GCA_013397515.1 Upupa epops
CCCTCTCCCCCAAAAAAAAAAAAAAAACATAGGCATGCAGTCTGTCCAAAATTCTTCTGATTCTTGGAGGTGTATAGAGTGGAACTGCTGTTAGGAGGAGAAGGCAGAAATAATTGACTAGAAGCTTCTCAAGAGCTTATGGTTGTAAGTCATCCTGATGGTGTTCTCAGTTCTGAGTTTCTGTATCGATCACTCTTACAAGTACACTGCAGCGCTGCGTGCAGTAATGAATATGAAAGAACATGCTGTTTTGAGTCCCAGGCTGCATTTTGACACCTGTTTTGAAATGTCTTTCCTCGTAACTCTGTGTGCTATGGACGTGTGATGCCTGCTTAACTGCAGATTCCGCACACACAAACAGGTATCTGTTACCTTTTTGGGGAGGTTTATATTCATATAATTTATATCATACCTCTTAGCTGGGCATATTAAAGCCCTTCAGAGGTGGCTGCTTTGTTATTACGTATTAGTTACCAGGTCCCAAAGCGATGCTGCTGTGGTGCTGATTACAAGGGATATGCTGCCTAAATACACTTCCATGAGCAACACAGACAGCAGCACCTGCTGAGGGCAGGGATTCTGACAGTGCCTGCCCCTCCTCTCCCACTGGGCTCACTGTGCTGACTGGATGCATCCATTGAAATGCCTCTAGTGCTGGCTACATGCAACCAGGGAGTGATGGTGAGAGCTACTGAATTTTCAAAATTAAATCTAGACTTATGCGAAGATAAATTGACTAAAAACAGCTTAGTTATAGCAGTGGCATTTCTTGGAGTTAATTACCCATGAAGATTCCCTGACTGTATATTATCATGGTTTATATTAGAAAATCTTGATTTTTGGACAAGATGTAATCAATCCTTTTAGGTTACTCTGATAAATATATCTGTGATTTAGGTCTGCTGGCAGATTGATATTTAATCAGGAACTTGTTCAACCCATGTCTTTCTGATTCACATTCCTGAAAAATTCACTTTTCAAAGCTGATTTCAGTACTTGGCTATTATAGAATCATAAAATTATTAAGGTTGGAAGAGACCATTGAGACCATTAAATCAAAACGTCAACCCAGTGTTACCATGCTCATATTGTTAGCAAAAGACACCAAAACACATTAGTAGTACTGAGTGTGCATTTGATAGCTGCGTCTTGGGCACAAATCCCGAGACAAAGCCAGTTCCTCAGAATCTTGAAGATTCAAGAATTTTTAAAGAAGCTGGGCTCACAGTGATGAAAGTGTTTTGCAGTCATGGACAAGAAGGACTGAAGAAACCGTGGAATACTTTCCTTTACAAGGGATATGTGCAGTTGTACTACTAGTATTGATCAAACAAGGCAGAGTTTTAGTATTTCACAAATATCTCCAGATACTGACATTGGAAAGATAAGCTTTTGCTGGTATGCGGCCATGCAGTTACAGTCGCATTCCTTAGTGCCAGCTTCAGAGTCCTCGTTTCATGCTATCGTTATTATGTCTTTCTAAGCTAAAAATGTCCAATGAGTTTACGCAACAGTCATCTCTTTCTTGAGACAGTCTTTCAACTGCCTGTGGCTTGGGTTTCATTATGCTTCTAGTATAATTTTAAAAACATTTGCTATTTCTGGCTGCAGCAAAGTCATTGACTGAACAGTGCAGAGAGTATGTGCTGTTCTCCTGAATCACCTTAGGTCCAGCTCGTAGAGGTTTATGAACACCTAGATAGCATTTTGTGGTTAGTACAGGTGGATGTCACCCTCATCAGGTTGCAGGAGGGCTTAGATGGCTCTCTGAGGTATGTGGAACAGCATAATGTGCATGCTGATTTTGATAGGAAAATGTCAGCATCTTTTTTTATCTTTGTAAGTTATTAATAAAGCAGAACATTAGGCACTGAGATAATCAGGCGAGTAACTTGTATACAGTATAAAGACAGAGCTCTGTGCAGTGAGCAATAGGCAGAAATAACTCTGAGGAGGTATTTAACGTAGGAATGCTTCTACTTTAGAAAAAAAGGAGATAAGAGAAATGTGGTGACAGCTAGTATATCTGCTTTTGGGTTTGTAGACATAATTTTTATTTTGATTTTGTAGGCTACCTGTTTTTATCTTTAGAGCAAAAGGGCCATTTCAGCATCTGCCATCTGTCATGTCTTCACAAAACATATTCCCACAGCTGCCACCTTAGATGTTTTTCCACAAAAAAATATAATCAGAATTCATGGACTCTCTATGTTCCTGTTGCAGAATGCGGTTTATTTCATCCAAGGCATCAGATGTGCCCATGGAAGTTATGTGGGTGAAACAAACAATCATTGCTCACCAGAATGAACGCACAAACATTACTTATTACAGGACTGTACGATCCAGCCTCCAGTGGGAGAGCATTGTTCCCAAAACATTTCTGACCACCATGGCTACAAAAATGCCAGTGCCTATGTAATTGAAATGCTACTCCAGAAGACAGAAATTCCACAATATAGAATATTTTCCCCTCAAATATTTGATTGACAGAGATATGAATACCAGTCAGAGGTTCCAAAAAAAGGATCTCTTATTGCTTCATTTGTGCCAGGGGCTTTGGAACTAGATGATCTTTGAAGTCCTTTCCAACCCAAACCATTCTATGATTCTATGAAATTAAAAGTCTGGTGGCTTAAAGATCTGCTGTGGAACAGCTCTTCGCTGAGAGCTGGCATCCTGACAGAATGAAGAGATAGAAGACTGCGGCTAGACACCTGGGACAGTTCAGCATAGGTATCTCATTAGCGCTTGTTGTGTTTTCTTACTGTTTTAAAGACGAGTAGCACAGTCTTCGCTAAATATGTGCCCACGAATTATAGCCCAGTGGGGTTTGGGTGCTTACTGATAATGCTATAACTGCAGAAACACTAACTACCAGACAGCTGGAGTATAAAGGAGGTTCACTTAACATATAAGGAATGGGCAGTCTTCAACAGAGGTGTCTGTGAAATTTGTCTTTCCTGCTCTCCAGTCTTCTCAAGCCTATAGACAACCAATATGGTGAAAGTTGCTGCCAGCAGTGGTTCAGGTGGGAAGAGGTGGTGAGTTCTTGCCCAGAACTGCAAGAAAATGTAATGGCAGATAGACAAACCTTCCTACCCATGCAGAGAATCACTGCAACCAGTATCTGCAGTATTATACCCATCAACCCTCTCTCCATCTACGTTTTTGGTTTTAACTTTGATTTATAAGTGGAACCTTGAGAACAATTTCTGTAAACGCTGGATGAATTTCATGAAAGCTGAGACAAAATGTTTTGTACTCTACTGCCTAGGTAATGTGACATGTACACGCTCTTTTCAGCTTTGTCTCCTAGTAGTGCATCATGGAGAGGTTAATTGGATATGTTATTTTTAAGTTACAGGGAAAAGTACCTTGGAGAAGAAAAATGAGGTGACAAAACTTTGGAGAGTGCACTAGGGATAAATGCTAGAAATTATATAGAGTGAAGGAAATGTACGCCATCAAGGAAAGCCACTTCTTCCCTAAAATGCAGTCAGATATCTCCATCTAATCTATTTGCTCATTTAATTTAGTTTGCACTAACAAGTTGAAGTTATTGTCAAATGTGTGAGCTCTGGAGGCCAAAGGGAAACAACAGAAATCACAGCTATGAAAGGAAAAGCTGCATGCACAATTTAGAAATCACTTTTTTCTTTTTCTTGCATAGCATATATAATGCTATTTTTTCTTATTTGTGTAATTTAGTGGATTAGTTCTTCCCAAGTAGATCTCATGAATTTTAAGTCATATATCCAAATTCCAGCCCAACAGGCTTATTCCCATTCTTTAAGTCAAAGTAGATTATTAACTGATTATACCAAGGCAAAGTTAGGCAACTGTGCACATTAATTTTGGTCTTTTTGAAAGACATTCTTAATTAGGCTTGAGTGGGGTTTGTTGGTGTTTTCAGTTAGAGCACAGATGTGGCTTAATTTAGAGTGCAGATTACTCATGTAAAGATTATGGCTCCATGGCTTGTGCTTCCAGACCATCCTTAATAGGATCAGTGGTCTTCCCGCATGGTGGGCAGCTTTGTTTGTATAATTATTTGGATATCTGTTGTGAGTGGAGTATCCAGAATTAGAATAAATGAACTGAAGAATGGAGCAGGTGCTTCGGTATCTTCAAATGTGGGTTGTTTGGGGTTTTTTTTCTTTTAAAAGTAGCATCCTTTTGGACACAGCTTCTGGGTTGTGCTGTTGCCTTCCATCCAAGCATGGAGCTTAGCTAGACAGAAAGTTTAAAGTATGGTAGTGGCAGAAATGAATTGAGAGTTTTGGTCTCACCAGTGCTATTGGCTGAGAGCCAGCTTAAGGTCCTTGTTCATGTAGGTGGGTTATGGCAGAAGCAGGTGAAGAAATGGTTGGTTGATGTCCATGTATCTTCCTAGTTCAGTCAAATTCGGAATATCTGTATTTAACTGATGTGTCACATGATGTGTGCGTGGCCTGGGAACTGTTTGGTCATTCAGGAAGGTCATGCAAAAAATCAAAAGTGACTTTAACAGGAATGAGTGCACACACTTCAAAACTGCTCACAGGCTATTCCTCATTGAGTAAATATGACATTTCCACCTGGCTCAGAGGGACACCTTAACATAGACATTTAGAGATGCTGCTAGAGATGAACTAGTCAGATATGATGCAGAATGTATGGAGTATCCAGGCTCATCTGCAATGGCAGCTGAAAGCCAAGCAACCCATGCTAGGCAAGCAATCAAGATAACACTATTTGATAGAGAAGTGTCTAGTTTTTTATGGTGAAGTGCGCTGTGTGGAATGTTTAGTTTTACTGTCATTACCATATTTCTCGAGAATTTGTTGAGAACATACTGGGACCTGTTTTCCCTTGACTCATAAGGCAATAGGGTATTGCTTCATAAATATCTGATGAAATTACTAGCTGCTGGTGTTCAAAGTGCTGTTTTAACAGGTTGGAGATGACACTTCTTGTGGAAAATGTCTGTCTAACACCTTGCAGTTTAACTTGGATTTTGATGTGGAGGAATTAATCCTGGTGCGCCTCTGTTTCCATTGCTGGCGGTATTTCTATTCCTTGAGGGTTAGAAGCGAGCAGCATCACCAGATTAGTGCCGCTTGCTGTATGTTTGAGTCAGGTGCTGTCACAGTGGCATGTTTTTCCTGTTACTCCTGAAATATTTTGTGTCATTCAGCCTAAAGTAAAGTACTTAATTGTCAATAATTTCTGTGACTAAGAGCCCTCCCTCTTCTTCATGTCACATTGGCCCCAAACTATGACAGCTGCAGAGTCTGCAGAGCTGGGTGCTGTACTGAGGCAAGAGAACTGGAGAAAAGTGAACTGCTACTATATGTAGGTATGTTTGTTGGGCTTTTTTGAGCTGCAGAGGCAACTGCTATTTCAAACACTTTGCAGAAGTAATTTTGTGACTGTCAGCCCCCAGATGAAGAGGAGCTGAAATGCAGTGTGACAAGATGTCACACCCTAGAGATTTAGCAATTGGACTGCATTTTTTTCCCCCTAGGATTCTAATATAAAACTGAAATTGTGCCAAGCAGCATCATAGCTCTGGTCTACAGGCCAATAGAACTGGGTCCACCATGTTCATCTTTCACGTCACTGTAACTGGAAGATAAGCCTATTCCCTCCTTTCTAGCTGTCCTCCCTTCCATTCCTTGTAGAGTTTCTTTATGTGAGACAGTGTGTGCCGGAGCTCCTTGCTCAGCCAGGCGGGCCTCCTAGCATTCTTCCCTGCTTTCCTCCTTGTTGGTATACATTGCTCCTGGACACAGAGGAGGTGATCCTTGAATACTAACCAGCTGTCCCAGGCCCCTCTTTCCTCAAGGGCTTCATCCCATGATACTTTGGCCAGCATATCCCTGAAGTGATCAAAGCCTGCACACCTAAAGTCCAGGGTCGTAAGCTTAGAACACTTCCTCCTGAAGATGGGCTCGCAAGGGACTTCTGAGCCTATCCTAGGGGTCACCCAACCTTCCTTTCATCAGAAGCATGGACAGTTGTTTTTTCTTTGCTGGGAAATCATTAAGAGAAGCGGTATTTGAGGTGCTAGTGAAAGGAAAGTTTTAAAAAGCATATGGGAGACCAAGTTGCCTGTAGCTTCCAAATGGTTCCAAGACAGAATTTTAAAGCTACTTCAGTCTGATAACATCCCCCTGGATGATACCTTGAGTGCCAGAGGAGTGTGCCAGAGTGCAATAACTGATCTGGCAAGTGTTCCACAGCTGATGAGGGGTACAAGTGTGTAGAGTAAAGTAGGAACCCATATACTGTCTCTCTGCTCTCCTGGACAGAAGCGTGCTCCAGAACCTTAGTGAGCAGCTTGCAGTTAGTAAAGCTCTGGAGAAGGGCAAAGTGGCCCCAGGTGCTCACTGATACTGCTTATCATATTTTTATTACTTGTTTACCACAAATAAAAATATTGGAGCAGCTGAAATATTTCGGCATTACGGATTTCATTACTTTCAGATCTGAAGTGCAGCGTGTCTGATCCTAATTGCACAATTTAAATACTAATAATCATTCAGCTAGGCGAGTCCTCTGTGTATTGCAGATAATAATCTCTGGTTTAGAAAATACACCTAATGGGTCCACATTAGTCATCTGTGTAATTCACTGAAGCTGAGACCAATGTAATAAAGTGATCCCTGGGTAAAGAGATCTTTCTGGTCTATTTCTGGAGGGGGAAGGTTTTCCTGAAACCCTGTCACTCCTGAGTGAGTTGATTATTTTTTACCTTTCTTATATTCCTGTTTTCCAGTGCACTGCAAAGCTTGAATTAGCCAGTGGCAAATTTTCTCAGATGGTTTATCCCCCTTATTTCTGTATTTTTTTATTTCAGTGCTCTCCAAGTCCAAGCTTGCTTCCATTAATTCTGGACTGAGCTGTACCAATTAGACTAATTTATTTAAGTAGGTTAATTCTTTTGAAATGCTTTGCTTTAGAATTATTCATCAACATCTTCCCTGTGTTTACCTTCCAGTTATTAAACTGCCCAACAAATCACAGAATAAAAGAGACAATACCTTTCCTTTGCAGTTATAATGAGATAATCTCCTCAAAAAGTACCTCCTCTTATAATCTATATAACTTGTTTAATATATAAATAACATGTACATTATGAGGCCATAGGTCTCCTCAGACTATTATCTGGGTGAGCTGCTCATGATGTATCTGAGGACAAATAAGAATAATTTGGAATTCTGTGCCAGCAGTTGCCTTCTTCCCACTCCTTAGCCCTACCTTCCGAGCCTAGGCTTGTGGGATGCTCTAGCTTTCTAGTACTCAAACACTGAACTGGCGGAAAGAAATCCTAAGGAGTGAAAGTTGTGGTAGTTTCCAGTGAAACCAGATCAGCCTGTCAATATGCAAGAATGCAGAGTACAGCGCTGAGCAGGCAGAGTGATCATGTACATTTGTGAAAAGCTAGTGGTGCTTCAAACTAGCACCTTGCAGCAAGTCTGACTGGAGGTCTGTGTGCAGCAGGAACCAGATCTCGTTTCATTTGCATGGTAATTGTGTAGCAGCAGTGGCTGGTAGGCTGTGTTCCTTGGGGTGTAATCGAAAAGGTCTCCAGGTCCTGCTCAGCAATTGTCTTCATGCTGTTCTTTAGGATGCCATTTTCGTGGAGACAGTATGGAAGCAGATACGACGTTGACACAACTGGAGTTGTTGCTCTGTTGGTGCCACACTCGAGCAAGTACAGAAAAGAGACAATACAAGCAGCTGATGCTTCCTTTTATAAAAGCTTTTCTGTCTAAATTTAGAAAATTCTTTGCCAAGTCTCCCAGGGATCTTTCCACAGACAGTAGAAGTACTCATGAATAACCCCACACCCAAGAAGCAGTACTGAACACCGCCTGGATTGCTGGGATTTCAGCATCCTCTGATCATCTGGGTACTGTGCAGCTGTCACAGCTCTGTTGCTTCCCTGGATTGCTGACAGCCTAGAACAAAAGAAAAATCATTTATCAGAAAAAGGTTTTTTGTGTTTTGGGAACTGTTGTTAACTGTTATATTTCTGCTTGTTTCTTTGCCTCGATAGAAAAGCAAGTCTGTGGTGTGAAGAGTCTGCACCAGCAGCAGCTCCTGGCCAGTGCCAAGTCTTGCTACTCTCAGGAGGCTCTTGAGCCTAAACAGTGTCTAAAGTTCTTGCTCTGTAATGTTTCTGGTCTTTTTTGCCACAGGTAGGAGAGTTCAGAGCCCATGCTGCAGAGTGGACAGCCAACGTCACGGCAGAGTTCAAAGAAACTCGAAGGCGTCTGAGCGTGGAGATCTATGACAAGTTCCAGCGGGCTACCTCCATCAAAAGGAAGCTCTCTGCAGAACTCGCTGTCAACCACAATCAAGACCTGACTCCCTGCAAGAGAACCCTGTCAGTCAACCATCTCACCAGTGAGAAGGACATCTTACCAGCTCTAACAAAGACAGACAGCATTTACATGAATGGTTTGACACCGCACTGTGCAGCAGAAGAGATAGCAGTGATTGAAAACATTAAGTAGCCATGACTTTGGATCCTGGTCCTTGGAAATTCTTGGCTTAGACTGACTGTACAACTTTTCTCTCTCCACCCTGTCAATGACCAATGCTAACAGCGTTTTATATGTGTGCATGAGTTCCACAGAAACTACAGCCCAGAGTCACCACTGCATCTCTTCAAAGACACAAAGATGAACGGCACTTCTGTTAGCGAAAGATTCTGGAACAAGCAATGTTTTCTGCCTTTATGTGCCCAGACTGTTTTTCACGTCTCTTAACGTGCCATATGGCCTCAAGAATGATTCACACTTGTTTATGGTAACAATGTAGCTTTGAGGGATCAGTCCTTAAAATTTCAGGGTCTACCTTACTGAGCCTAGGAATGGACCATTTCTGGACTACAACACATTTGTATATGGCGAGAAATTCTTATGCAGCCTTTTACCTAAGAAAGTTTTGTCAGTGCCTTATCTTTTGAAGAAACAACCTCTACAGTTCCCGTATGGGTTTTGTTTATTGGTCGGTTGAGTTTTTGGTTAGTTGTGGTTTTTTGCATGAGAAGTGTATTTCATTTGAGCTTTCATTCTTCTTGATGGTGTGTTAAAGGTGTCTGTTGTGAAGATACCAAACAGCATGAATGAATGCCAAAACTCAACAGTTATCAGATGATGTCCTTAGCTCCAAATTTAAAGGCACTGCAGTTTCAAAAGTTGCTAACTTGTCCCGCAGAAGCATTTTGTTTTACTCAGGTCCAGCTGATACTTGCTCACACTGACTTGTCGAATTTGCAGACTCTCTTCGGGTCTTATCTTTTCAGCAGTTGATTTTCTGTATCAGATGTACCAAAAAATCTGCAGCTTATCTATCACTAAATTATTTGGTAGATGACAAGAGCAATTAATCACTATTTTAACTAGAGGTAGGAGAGGAGTTTAGTTGCTATATTCTAATAACCACATCAAGGAAACAATGCAGAAAATTGCAGCGATTTTTTTAATAAGCTTAAACCTTCTGCAAGGTATTTGCTCAATGAAAAGGATTCTTAACTTCTTAAGTCCCGTCACACCAGACACTGTATGATGTTGAACCCAGGAATCCTGCTGGAGTGCTCTCCTCATTGTCACCTCGTGCAGCGGCTGCCAGTGCCGGAGCTGTGACTACCGCAGGAATGCAATTGAAACTGCTATCACTGTGACTTTCTATATTTCCAGTAGAGGCGGCTCTGACTATAAGTGCAGGCATGAAGAGGAGCTGATAAATAGCACAATCTGAATCCCAATGATTGTTCAGTCAGGATAGGCTAGTGAGAAGCAGATCTAAACCAGTGGGTTTTCTTTACAGTTTGAAGAAAACATGTTCATTTAAATGTTATATCTTCTGTTTGGCTTATTAGGTGTACAGTACTTGAGACTCAAAAGAAATGCAAGAAGGAATGGATAATTTTTGAATTTATGTTTTGCTCTGTTAGTCTGGTGTAACCTGGCTGTACATAAAATCGATAGACCAGGCCTTAAAGAGTAATTTAGGCTCTGTGTAAATTAAAAAAAAAGGGACTTTGCTGATTGGGCATGATTCAAGTGGCAAATCTTACAGCATCTCTGACCATTAGATAACATGCGAGATATAAATGTTAATGTTTTTTGGATGCTTAGCTCGTTTTCTAATACACAGAAGTTAATATGTAAATTCAGCCAATTCAGTGTAAATATCAGTCAACTAACATTTACAGAGAGTATGCTTTTAAAACTAAAGAAGTTCCATGACACAGTACCAAGCAATGCTCTTAGAACAAAGACCCTTGTCTCCCCAGCACAGTGTTCTGAATGTCCACATGGCGAGGGCTCCTCTTGCCGTGTATAAACTGTGAATTGTAATGAAAAAAATAAAAGTTTTTAATGAAAAGAAGCTTTTCTGGATCTCCTGCTTGCTGCAACTGGAATGCTAAAAAATAATTTGTGGAACTGATTTTTGTGCTTTTCTGTGGCTACAGAGTACAGCAGTTTACCACCTGCTTTAACTTAGGCTGGTTTAGCAATAAAGGCTTGATTGGCCCAGCACAGAAATTATTACTATTATTATTATTTTCATGATATTAAAACTAATGCTCGTTGGCTTGCTGTACCTTAGCTTGTATTCTGGCTATTGTGTTTTAAAAACTGTGGTTCCTCCTTTCACGTGCTACAAGAGCTGAAGGCAATTGATTTGTCTTTCCACAGGGGTTGATTTGGGGAGCTGCAACTTGCTGGAAACTCTGTTTAGAAGTGTGTGAACAAGCAGCCAAGGGTAGAGGCCTTTCCTGACAGGGCAGACATTTCTGCAGTAAATATTTTTGCAGTGTTCTCTTTAATTAGGTCTTGGCCAAAGGAACAATACCCACAACTGAGTGGTGGTAAGTGAAGAGCATTTTGTTCTTACATCGTTCTAGTCTGATTTGCAAGGGATGTCTCGGTGCCTTTTGGATCTGCTGAAGGGGACAGGTACTATTTAATAATTGTTGACTGTCATACTCATAGGCGGAATATCTTAGGTCAAACCCTTGTATCACTCTACCTAGTTTGTTTCCATTTACCAACAAGTGTTGGTGTCTACATGGTTTCTTTAATTGTAAAGAAACTTTGGGGCACTTCTCGATGTGCTGAGGAGTACATTTTGGGATCCTGTGCAGCGTTAGAGATATGAGTTGGATATTTGTTCAATATATTTGGCATTTACTTACCCTGACATCTTTAGGTAAAGAACCCCTGCTAGTCTCTCTATAAAAGAGATAGTTTCTTTTTCTACTTTTACAAATGATCCAGATTATCCTACCTTATCAAACTAGATTTTCCTGTTTTGAACAAAGCATTAACAAATAAAAATCTTTCTAAGTTTAATAACTGAAGATGAAGAAAAGATGCAACAGTCCAGATGGCATAAGTAGGTAGAATTATCATGATCCAAATGTGTCTAGTACCATTAATGTTACTGGAATATCTTTTTCTCCCTCTCCACATATAGTGATAGGATGGCAAATGCTAAGAAAAACTATGAATTTACAAATCTTGATGAACTCTGTAGGAGAGCTTTCTTTTCATTCCTTTAAGATCAGATTTTTGTAGTAAAAATCTGTCTCTTTTGCCTCTAGAAATTTTGCATGGCTCACCTTTCCCTTCTAAATATGGAGCTACAGAAGCTTGAATTAGGACTTAATAAAAGCCCATTTGTAACCTCTTTTCTCTCACGTGTACATGGGAGAGTTTCCAGACCTTTAGGATACTTGATACTTAAGCAAATTTGAGAAGATGGTGTTTCAGTGTGGTAAAGCTGGTGTTTTCTTTTGTGCTGCCAATTGAATTCCATTTAAAAAAATTGGCAAAACATTTTGGATGTGAGACAAGTTCTAGCACATTATCTGTAAAGGCACATGTGCTACCTAACAAAATAATGAATTTCTCAGTGTTAGAGGAAACAATATATTAATAAAAATTATCTGAAATCTGTTCGAGAAGTAGCCACTGACAAACTGTATTGTNGTGTGAGATGCAAGGAGGTAGAGTCGCAGAGAATTTGTTTCATGCCCCATTCTTGCTTGAATACTGGGGCAAGAGCTTACTTTGGCATCCCTGCCATGTTTTGTACCCTCAGGCTGCCTGTGCTCCTTTTTCTAATATTTAGGTAGCCTTGAGCTGCTACTGTCCAAGCTGCAGAATGCTTGGAAGCTGTTCCAAACTCAGAAGCTTACTGAATCACCTTGCTTTTTTCTTTTTAGCATTTTTTTAATACAACAGGAAAGCTGGAGGGTAACATAGGAACCCAGAGAAAAGTGCTGAACTTCCAAAGGGACCATCCTTAGTACTGAGGAAACTAAAACCAGGATGGCAGATGGGAGAAAATCTGGTCTGTATGTTTGGAGTTCTTGTTCCTCCAGTATTATTTCTACACCAATGACCTCTAAATAGGAATACACCCCATGGAAGAGGAAAAGCGAAGCTGCTCTACTTAGTCAACGCTACATGCACATCACAAATCTATATAGGTACCTAGCTATTTCCTGGGAGAAAATCTTTCTGTCAGAGAATCCACACATGGTGTTGAAATAGAGCAGTAATGTTTTAAATAGATTGCTGTCATACAGTTACATGGTAATTACCTTTACTTCCATACCCTGAAGTACTGTTTGAAAGGAAAGTATTTTATATATTAAGAGAAATATACATTTTACATGGATTTGTCAAAGTAATTATTTTGTCATAGAAACATGAATAAGATTTTTTTTGTGTGTGCTGCAAGCACAAAAGTCAACAGCATAACCTTACTGCGAATAAAGTGTTCCGTTTGGGAAACATACTGAAGATGCTGATTTACTGTTATTAGAAATAAAAAGCTGTTGAGCTACACAGAGATCTAAAAACGGATGTCTGTTTCCTTTGAGGCAGCATTCTCTGCTTCACAAATTGCTGACACAATTTTAAAGAGCCTGTGTGAGAATTGATTGGAATAGTTTCATTGTATTTTGGAAACTTCGAACATTTCAGCTGTAGGCTGCTGCTTGTCAAGCTTTTACAACTTTTGGAGGATATGTTGAATACATTCATAAACAGGTATACTGCTTACTGTAGGACAACATTATATTACCCTTCATACATAATAGCTGATATGGCAGCTTATACAGCTTTTTATTCTGGACCCAGATATATTTGTGCCTTAAACATGTATCAACATCGTTGTGATATCTGAAATTGACTAAACCCCCCACTTTGGTACATTGACTGTTGTTTTATATAAACTTTGTGCTGCTCAATTTTAAGTTAGTATCTTAGAAAACCAATGGACTTCACAACTTTTTGTGAACTATAGCAGTCTATCTACACTGGTGATGTAATAAATAATATGTTATTTATTGCCTGTTTTAGTCATTTCTGGATGTTTAGCTGTTCTTCTAGTCTAATTACTGTAGACAATTACAGAGAAAGCAACTTGTCTCTCTCTGATTTGTAATTAATGCTCTCTGACCAGGCTACTGGTATTAGAATTCTTTGTGACTACAACTGGGATAATACACTGTGTTTTGTCTCCACTGTTACTAATTATTATTTGTAGTATTCATTAAATGCTCTAGGTGCACTGTTTGGTTTTTTTTTTTTCTGGAGATGTCACCAGAGTGTTTATAGAGACATCTTTAATCTGACTTTGCCAAATGAATGTCCTCAGTGAGAAACCCCTCTAAAAGGATTTACTTTATTAACTCGGTTATTAATTCTAGCTAATTCTCAAGACTAATTATATGCAGCCAAAACTTCTTACTCCAGAGAAAGGCATATAATATGCTGATAATAGAGATGCTGATGGGAATATACTATTTGTCATTAGTAATAAATGACAGTATTCTCCAGAAAATGAACAGCAGCCTTCTAAAACAGCAGTTGTGGGATAGCTGCTTTTTCTTTCATTGCATTATTAATTTTGGTCCTTCAAATTAACAGGGAGGTCTGAGAAGTTTTGCTGAAGAGACATGTATTTGACAGTTTAGTGTACTTTTGTTTGGCTTACGGGAGACAGAGACTCCCTTTGCTGGATGCCTAGAAATCTGAATATATTTATTAACAATTCTCTCGGGAATGTGGGAGAATGCCCTGCTATACTGATCACTCTGTTACACCAGTCACAAAAGTGCTGCTGTTTCATGCAGATTTTGCATTTTCTTCAAAGGTGATTGTATTCAATATTCGTATGTGCCAGAGTAGAGTGGTGGAAAGCTATTCCTGAAGGATTTGTTTCCAAGATGAAGGTTTCATCCAGCGTTTTCCTGTATTTTCTACCATGCACATATTTCCTGGCAGTTCAGTGCCAAACAGGCTATGCAAGTATTGAAGTTTATAGTCTAAACAGGGCAAATATAGGATGTACGCACATGAGGTTGAGTGCGTCCCTGCAGTAGACAATCACTGATCCAAATGCACTAGATCTGGCAGGAAATGTGATAGAGAAAAGCTCAGCCATATTTAGCATAACCTCTGTATTGTACTGAGCATTTACAGTAACTTCACTTCTGCTCATTCTGTAGCGGAGAAGAAAGAATTTTACAGATTTAAAGGTACCACACTGCACATTTGGACAGAATAATAGCCCAGGTATTGCAGTCCCAGAACACTCTGCAATGCAAAGTGAAAAGTCACCAAGTCTGAATTCTTTCTGAATAGAAAATACCTTAGCAGTTTGTAGCAAAAATATAAAGGAGGGTAAAAAATTAGGCTCCACTATGGAAAGTGAAAGTGGGAGTAGGATGTCATATACTATTGTGTGCTTTGTGAAGTGGAGGTGGTAAGAGGCACAAAGACCTTTTCATTTCTCCGTGTCCTTAGAGACTGTCAGAAGAACCACGGTATAGCCTGTGTTGTACCAGGGTACTCCTGCCCTTCTGCTGTGCTTTTTGCAAGATCTGAACGTACCTTAGCTGTAAATGAGGGATACTTTTCTGGGTGACAGTTGACCAGTGAAGATGGAATACTTTGAAAAACTCTTCTCTTGCTCTTACATCGCACAGATGGATGGAATAAGAAGAAATGAGTTTGGCCTTTGTGTGAGAGGAGAAGCCCTTGGAAACAGGCACACCATGGCTGAATTCAAGGTATGAGCTTTTCCCAATTAGAAGCCATGAGAAAGCTGGTTTACATAGGAAAAGGTTGTTTAAAAACCAAAAATCTTATTTGCTCTATCAAGATCAGAGCAGCAGGTGCAGTTTTCTCTCTGAATGCTGCTTTTGCAATTGGCCTGCCTTTTAATGAGCAAGGCTTCAGCACAAAGTCTTAACATGAGAAGTGCTTTCTACTTGTGTAGACTGAAAAGACAAGAAAACAGTTCCTGAGAACTGATAAATTCCTTTCAATTCTTGCTGCTGATTGGTGATTATGGAAATCAGCTTTAAAACTGAAACTAGTTTTTATTATCAGTGCAGAAGAGCTGCATTTGCATGAGTTTAACTCTGCTAACCTCAATACAGTTGCTCTATACTTCCTGTCCTTTAACAGAGCCTACTGCCTCAAGAGTAAAGGATTACACTGGTGAATGTGTAGAGCCCACACCATAAACCTTCCCTCCTTTTCATTGCAAATCATAAGCTGCTTATTCCATACAGAATGCAGAAATGTGTTGCTAGCTACAAGGATAGGTCAGGATATCTTCCTTGTATTCTTTTGTATTCAGTTTATGTCTGCGGGGTATAGTTAAATGACCTTATTTTTAGTGTCATCTTTCATACTAAAAATAACTCATTGAAGCAAATTTATGTTCTACCAGCCATGAACTAAACAGTCCAGTGCAGGCAGAAAGGGCAATTGATGAAAAAACATGCATAAGAAATGGTAAAGATGGGCTAAGCGTGAGATCAGCGTTTTTCCTACTAATATTCCAGAAATTTTTAAAAACCATTTTGCTGTGGTGATTGTGACATGACATGTTGTATGAAGAGGGCATTATCACACGCAGACCTCCATGGGTTGCCATTTCCCACAGCACCTGAGAGCTGTTGGAATTGCACACAACCAAAATGAAGCTGCTTTCCTACCTTTTCAGGCTTGTCTGCCTGGCAGTAATTTTGCTGCAAAAAGAGTTTTGAAGCCAACTTGAAGAACAGAAAGACAGGGATACTGACCTGGAAGGCTCTGAGGGCAGCTGTGGTAATTGCATCAAGTTCTCAAGTGGTTGTTTTTTTTCCTCCACATGTGCCATTTGGTTGCTGTGTGAGATGTAGCTTGACAATTGAAGAGTTATCTCATCACTGCAGATACACAGCTGGGCTTTGAAATTGCCTGTGAACCCCTGTTAAATCTTATCCTGAAATAAACTAGACATGAATTCAAAGAAGCAATGGTGGTTCTTGGGACAGTAATCACCTCAGGAGCTTGTGATGGTCAGGCTGAATTTGAGCTCTATCTGAAGCTAGTGATCTTTAATGCAAGTCCAGAGCATTACAAAGCAGGGTACACTGCAGTCAGGTCCTTCATGCTTGACTTAGTATTCCTCCAACATCCTGCAGATTATGCTAAAAGCCAGGACTAAGGATCATTAGCCTGAAAAATCATTACAAACAAAATCAGTCCAATACTTTCTTTCCTCAGTATTCTACAGAAATATCCTGACACGATGATATTGCCTTTTTTCACTTCTTTTCTCATTTTTTCCTTTTCCTATCTTTTTCTCTCTCTTTTTCCTCTCTTTTTCTCTATTTATTTTTTACATTTGTTGTGTTGTGCAGCAGTTCAACAGGAGTTTGAGAATTAAGTCTTTGCATGCTATTCTAACTTGTTGCTGTTTTATAGAGCACAGGCAACAACCACAAAAAACCCAAAAACAAAACAACCGGGATTTTTTGAACACCTTACAAAAAACATTCTGGAATTGCTTATTGTTTTCTTTTCTTTCTGCTGCAAGATAGTGTCAGCACATGCTTCCCTTTATGCTTGAGAGAAGTTCTTTCCAAGTTAAAATCTTAGTTGAGATGTTAAAACATAGCTGTTTGTGGACTCAGGATGATACTTTAATTCATAACCAGTGCAGTTTACTGGCAATGATTTGTGGCTATGTAATAGATTAATGAGATCGTCAGAGTGAAAATTGTGGGGACCACTGATAACTGTTAATTTCATTTGTCATGTTTATTTGAGAGCACTAAACATCTGTCAAGTCACTGTAATGACAGGCATGTAAAATTAAAGCCAGCGCTTGGGGTCTGGCATTCTCCTCAGAACAGAGCTGTGGGTTCTCTGGAACTCCACAGTATTAGTTTGTAAAGCAGTACTCATTAAATATCACCATTTTTCTTAAAATTAGGCAATACTTGGAACAGGACACTTGAAATAGTGCGGACTCCTGGAAAAAGTATGAAGGGGAGTAGACTTTGGACCTACACTTTAATCTGGAACCATGGTTACCTCCACATTCCCTGTCACAGGAGATGACAGCAATTATTAATTTACTAAAAGCTATTCTGCCAAATTACAGTCAAACACTCGCCACGAGGCTGCTTTGATAAATGAGGTTGGCAGATTGCTGGAGTGCTTCAGAGCTGCGACTCAGGAAATATCTGCGTCTAGGGGTAGGTGCATGAAAAGAAAAACATAAGAGAAAATATGAAAGGAGAGCTTTGCTTTGAGGACTGCTACCAAGCATCAAAACCCCAGGAAAACCCTGGGTTTTATGTAGAATAAACTTCCCTCCCTCTAGCTGTTCATGGCCAGATTGGTTGAGGCCTTGAGCAACAAAGTCTAGATGAATCACAGAATGTTAGGGATTGGAAGGGACCTCGAAAGATCATTCAGTCCAATCCCCCTCCCACAACAGGATCCCCTAGATCCAGTCACATAGGAACAGGTCCAGGTGGGTTTTGACTATCTCCAGGGAAGGAGACTGCACACCCCCCCTGGGCAGCCTGTTCCAATGCTCTGTTACCGGCACTGTGAAGAATGTTTCTTCTGATATTTATATGGAACCTCCTATGTTCCAGCTTGCACCCATTACCCCTTGTCCTATTTTGGATGCCACTGCACAGAGCCTGGCTCCATTCTCCTGACACCCACCGTTTCCATATTCATCAACATTAATGAGGTCACCCCTCAGTCTCCTTTTTCCAAGCTAAAGAGACTCAGCTCCCTCGGCCTTTCCTCATCAGGGAGATGCTCCACTACCTTAATCATCCTTGTGGCTCTATGCTGGACTCTCTCAAGCAGTTCTGTGTCCTTCTGGAACTGAGGGGCCCAGAACTGGAGTCAATGTTCCAGATGTGATCTCACCAGGGCAGAGTAGAGGGGGAGGAGAACCTCTCACAGATTCACACATTTACAGGTTGAAAGGGACCTCAGGGATCATCTAGTCCAACCTCTTAAAGCAGCATACAGTTTAACTGAGCTGGTCCAGAACCCTATCAAGCTCTTGATTTACTAAGCACCCCCATTCTAATCCACCCCAGGTTGCCATTTGCCTTCCTGGCCACAAGGGCACACTGCTGGTTCATGGTCATCCTGCTGTCCATCAGGAACCGCAGGTCCTTTTCTCCTACGCTGCTCTCCAACAGGTCAGTCCCCAACCTGTTCTGGTACCTGGGGTTGTTCATGCCCAGATGCAAGACTCTACACTGACCCTTGTTGAGTTTCATTAATTTTCTTTCTGCCCAACTCCCCTGCTCGAATGGCAGCACAGCCCTCTGGTGTGTCAGCCACTCTTCCTGGCTTTGTGTCATCAGCAGACCTGCTGACAGTGCACTCCACTCATCCAGGTCGTTAATGAATAGATTGAATAGTACTGGTTCCTGTACCAACTCTTGGAGGACTCCACTAGATGCATGCCTCCAACTAGACTGTCCTATTAACCACTACTCTCTGGCTTCTATCATGCAGCCAGTTCACAATCCACCTTACTACCCAATCACCCAGTCCACACTGCCTCAGTTTGGCTGCAAGGATGCTGTGTGAGACTGTGTCAAATGCCTTACTGAAGTCAAGATAGACCACATCCTCTGCTTCACCATCATCTATCCACCTGGTTATGCCCTCATAAAAGGCTATCAGGCTGGTCAAGCATGACTTCCCTTTAGTGAAGCCCTGTTGACTGCCCTTAATGACCCTTGAGACAGCATCCAGGACAAATTGTTCCATCACTTTTTCAGGTGGAGATGAGGCTGACCAGTCTATAGTTACTCAGGTTCTCCTTGTTGTTCTTTTTTGAAGATTGGAGTGACATTTGCTCATCTCCAGTCCCCAGGCAAATCTCCTGTTCCCCATGACGTACCAGAGATGATGGAGAGTGGCCTGGCAATGACTTCTGCTGTCTCTCTTTCCACTGATGGATGCATCCCATCAGGACCCATGGATTTATGCACATCCAGACTGCTTAAGTGGCCTCTAACCCAGTCCTCATCAACCAAGGCAAACTCCTCCTTTGTCTTGACTTCCTGTGGGGCCTCAGCAGTCTGGGGCTCATCAGGACAGCTTCCAGCAGTATAGAAGGAGGCAAAGAAGGCATTCAGTATCTACACCTTCACTGCATCCTCTGTCACCAGGGCACCCATTTAATTCAATATTGGCCTACATTGCATCTAGTGTTAACTTTATCTACAATATATTTAAAGAAGCCCTTTGAGAGGCATCTGAGCCTGGAACATCTCTAAGGTTCCTTCCAACCTGAGTCATTCTGTGATTCTATGATTGAAACTGTCACTAAAGGCAACATGAATAACCCTGCTTCCTATGAGAAGTCAATTAAAGAGATGTCTTTCCATTTGTGTAGAGTATTGGGCCATAGTCTCATCTCTGTATTTCTCTGACTAACTTTGTCCCTGGTCTCCTACCAGAGTAGAGTAAAAGAAGGTAGCTTCAATCCAAAGGAACTAAGACTGGGCAAGAAAATGGGAATACAGCGCTTGTGGAGATAATTTCAATGCTGTGTGCTTCTCAAGGGTTCTAAATTTTCAAAGAAGAGTGCTGTTGAAGTGCTTTTCCAACCATTTTTTCAACCCTGAGATCCTGCCTTTGCCTAGTTTCTGAATAGAAGCAAAACAAATTAAAATATTTTCTTGCTTTTTCTCCTCACGTGTCTGTGCAGTTGAACCTCATACATAAATATCACAATTGCTTCTGCTCCAATAACCTGGCAGGGTAACATTTTCTTTAGAAAAAGGTAGGAGAGCCAGGGCACTGCAGGAAACAGTTTGTTTCAAATCAGTCAGAAGTCTTAGTATTTGCAGAAGCACAACTGATGCAGAGTGGGAGCTTAATACAAGTGCAATTAACTGGAATGACATTGCTAATATGCCTGAATGTTCATTCACCTCAGCCTTTGAAGTCACAAAATCAAGTCACTTCCAGGTATGTTTGGGTCTGCAGCCACCTCAGCTCACTGTCAATGTAGCTGAGGGGCAGAAGGGGAAATATTTGCTACAGATATCTTCCAACCGATCAAACAAGCATTTCTTATGGTTGTCCTAAGACATGCAGACTGAGTCCCTTCAGACATTTTTGTTTGCCGACGACACCAAGCTAGGAGGTTTGGCTGATACGTCTGAGGGCTGTGCTGCCATCCAGAGAGACCTGGACAGACTGGAGAGCTGGGCACAGAGAAACCAGATGAGGTTCAACAGGGACAAGTGCAGAGTCCTGCATATGGGGAGGAATAACAAACTCCACCAGTACAGGCTGGGAGGTGATCTACTGGAAAGCAGTCCTGTGGAGAGGGACCTGGGGGTCCTGGTGGACAACAGGTTGACCATGACACAGCAGTGTGCCCTGGTGGCCAAGAAGGCCAATGGGATCCTGGGGTGTATTAGGAGGATTGTGTCCAGCAGATCGAGGGAAGTTCTTCTCCCCCTCTACTCTGCCCTGGTGAGGCCTCATCTTGAGTACTGTGTTCAGTTTTGGGCCCCCCAGTTTAGGAGGGACAAGGATCTACTGGAGAGGGTCCAGCGGAGGGCTACGAGGATGATTAGGGGACAGGAGGGCATGGCTTATGAAGAGAGGCTGAGGGACTTGGGGCTTTTTAGTCTGGAGAAGAGAAGACTTAGGGGAGATTTGATAAATGTTTATAAGTACCTGAAGGCTGGCCATGAGGGAGGGGACAGGCTCTTTTCACTTGCTCCCTGTGATAGGACAAGAAGCAATGGGTGTAAGTTGCAGCAGAGGAGGTTCCGCCTCAACACAAGGGGGAACTTCTTTGCTGTGAGGGTCACAGAGCACTGGAACAGACTCCCCAGGGGGAGGTCGTGGAGTCTCCTTCTCTGGGGACTTTCAAGGCCCGCCTGGATGCGTTCCTCTGTGATCTGTGTTAGATACTTTTGTCCTGCTCTGGTAGGGGGGTTGGACTCGATGATCTCTTGGGTCCCTTCCAACCCCTAACATCCTATGATCCTATGATCTTCTGTTGGCCCTTCACTGGAAAGATGTATCCTATGTATTGCAGTGACAAACACAGGCTCAAACTGGAAGCAGAATAGTCACATCACTGTGGCAATTCAAGTCACCCAGTTTTTTGGGGGACTTTCTTGGTGTTCAGTAACTTGCCAAGTTTTAGTTTCTGGACCAGTGTTAGTGTGTGTCTTGTGAGTTGCATGGAGATGAGGAAAGAATTACCTCACCAGACCCTTTGATGTTTCCCAGTCTACAGCCAAATCTTTTGAAGATGTGTTTTCCACCCAAGACACTGTACATCCCATCTTTGTCAGTTTGTTACACATAGAACAGGACACGTTGGCTGTTGGGTGCGGTTACAACTGGATTTTTTTTGTTTTATTAAAAAAATGAATGGATGAAGAGGAGGAACTCAGCTTCATCCTTCTGCAATATCACTGATCCGTTTTTCTGAAGATCTTGTCACAGCCTTCTAGCCACTAGAGAAAAGCAAATGTCATGGTATCTCTCATCTAGAAAGGAAAAAAAAACCCCATACTGAAAGAACAGTAAGGAAATCTTCATGCATCTAAGAAGGAAAGAGCACAGTATGTCCAAATTTTGCTTTGCAGACCACATGGAGATGACTTAAGCACAAGAGATGAGTCTGAAATATCATGTGGAGACATGCATCCATTTAGTCTTGCCCTTTTTTTGAATGACCTCTTACCATGGGTTTGGGGGTTTTTTTGATAGGATGAAAAAGAGAATTAACATGCACTAGAATAACATCGAGCCCTCATTTTTATTATATTACAGAACATTTTCCTTCTAATTCATGAGCCTTCAAGTTTAAAAGATCAGGCTTGACATAAAAATATCTAAAATGACAGAAAATGAGAAGAGGCCTCTGATCAGATGAGGGAATGCTAAGCTTTTCAGCAAACATGAAAGACTAATTACCGAGGTGATGCTTAATAATTGATGCCTTCATTCAGCACGGCTCTGAGATTTAGGTCCAATAAAGAATTTATGTACCTAAAAATAGACAACACAGAACCTAATTTCCCAACATTTGGTCCCTAGGAACCTATGCATAATGTTGAGACCCTAAAGCAACAAAGCAGCCAGAAAAATGACTCAGATCATCTGAGAGGAGCTCAGATTAGTGCCCTCAGCTTGTTAGGCTGGATGTGACCCTGTGGAGGATGTGTCAGAGGGGCTGAGGAACAACGGCACTCTTTTTTGCCATCTCATAGAAAACACCAGGGTTTGCTAACACATAGAAATTTTCTTCAGGTCTTCATTAAATCCTCACATCTAAATCTGGTTTTTAAAGTGGAAATGTTGAAAATAAAGGCAAGCATTATGTTCAAGTTTTATGTGAGGATGCTGAGATGTGCTTCTTCCCAACCTTTGTACTAATGTGTCACTGAGGTTTTTGCCTCCAAAAGCATTTAGCGGGACCTTTTAATGCACAGTCAGGGAAGGCTCAAGTAGGATTTGTATCTGCCTCTTTTTACACAATAGCTCTTACTCAGCACGTCTCTGAGAGACTGAGTTTCTTAGCTGGAGAGGAAGAGTTCATGTTTCCCCGAGGAGAAGCTGAACCATGAGGCAACAGGTCAGGCTCTCAAGAGGGTACTTTTAATTCTCCTTGAAACTGAAGCACTGCGTGGCAAATCACAGAGCTCAGGAGATGGAAGCCCTACAGCTGGGGTGCACGCTAGGTATTCCTACACAAATGAGCCCTACTGCTGACCTGCTGCCCGCATAAAACAAGGTTATGGAAAGGTAACTCACTCTAAAGGATGTCTAGCAGTAAGAGAGGTCCCTGAGGACAGCCTAGGGAGTAAGGCTGCTTCTGAAAAACAGTCTTTTCCTAATAATCTGCTGCTCTGGGACTGAAAGGATTGATCTAAGTCTTTTGGTAAAACATGGTGGATTTGTGACTAACAGCAGGATGTTGTCTGGGGCCTCATCAGCCTCTTCCCTGGAAGCTGTTGTGGAGAAGATGCTGATGTCAGGTGGTGGGGTCAGTGGTAGGTGTTTTGAACCAATGGGTTACACAGACTGAACTGTGGCGGAAGGCTGAGGATTTCTGACTTCCTTGGAGAGGGTGATTGGTACATCCAGGCAGTCTGGTGAGTGGGTGAAACAAAGGAGGAGGGTAGTGTGGTTGCTTTGAGAGGATGTTGTGCTCAGGCCATGTTGGAGAAGGAGGTTGAGGTGCTGTCTTGACTATTGGTGTTTTGGTTTGATTGTTTGAACACCCTGGTTTTCTTTTTCTTTTAAAAGTGATGGGTAAGAGGGTATCTTCTCTATTGCTTCCCACGAAGACCATCTGTGACTGGAGAGATTATAGGTCCATGTATGCAAGTGCCAAGAAGAGGGACACTTGTGCAGAGGTAGATTCAATCTAAACAGGAACTGAAGGGAGAAAGGATTTATACTGTTCCACACTTGAAGAAACTAGAATTTTTTTATGTTGCTTCATTTCTTTCAACCTAGAAGTGAGAATTTGTTGGATCTGAAGTTGTCTTGTACTTGGTCCAAGATCGTGATGCCTGCTGTAGAAAATATTATGACAGGTGATGGCAATTTAATATTTATCTTACAGTTGTGGCTTTCCAGGAGAGCTATAGGAAATAACCCAATATCACGAGCTGAGCAGGATGGCAGTGAATCCAGCAGCAACTGTGCTGCAGAGAGACAAATCAAGCAGAAGCAGCACATTAATCAAACGCAGAGGAGGAATGAAAATGTGCTGTGCAAAATCTGATGAGTTGCCTGTTAAACTGCTTCGTGTATTTTATATTGATAGTTTGCTGAAAAAATGCTTTGTCAAGTTTATTGCAGAAGGTTACTTAATGAATATGGGATTTTGCCAAACACGGCTAAAAGAACAAAGCAGTTATCAGTGTGTGCAACTGGATTTTGGGACAAGAGTCAAACAAGTCTGTATTTGAGCAGAGAAGAAAAAAAAGTTATGTGCAAATTAGTTTTTCTTAAGGTCCTCTTTTTCTATTCTGTTTGTCTTTGATCCAAATTCATCTCACTGATGTAGTGTGAAGCAAGACACCCAAAGACACATTATTATTCTCAGTCTTATTTATGTGTTTCCAATTGTGTTTTGTTTTCCGGGGTTTTTGGTCTGGTTTTCTTAATCCTTTGTTGGGTTATTTGTGCATGTGTGTGTGCTTTTGATGGACTGGTTGGTTTTTAGATGGAACAAAACTTCAGGTGGCCAGGCTAACTCGTCTAATTGGGAATTACTGAATATGAATTTGAAAAAAGCAGCTCCATGTTTGGGTGTATAGGAACAGTACTGAAACAATCCAGGCAAGATCATAGAATCATTAGGCATCAGAAGGGACCTCAGAAGAACATCTAGTCCAATCCCTCTGCCACAGCAGGATCACCAAGACCAAGTCACACAGGAACACATCCAGGTGGGCCTTGAACGTCTCCAAAGAAGGAGCCTCCACAACCTCCCTGAGCAGCCTGTTCCAATGCTCTGCTACCGTCACTGTAAAGTTTCTTCTTATATTTATATGGAAACTCCTATGTTCCAGCTTGCACTCATTGCCTCTTCTGCTGTCACCAGATGACATTGAGAAGAGCTTGGCTCCATCCTCTTGACACCCACCCCTCACATATTTCACCACAACCAACCAAATCATTAAGTGTTTTAGTGGCTCTGGCTCATAAAACTCCATAAGCCAGACATTTTGATCCTCAGTAACAAATATATGGATTTAGTGGTTAAAAATTCCCCTGAAAACCCTGCTTATTGCTTTGTTTTATCTTGACTTTGTAACTTGGTTTGAACTTGTATCCCTCTGGTAGGGGCTGTTCTCACTCTTCTTATCCTGAGCATTCAGGTCCTCCACACTCATGTGAGTGTGAAGGATTTGACTGGCTGTGACCTAATAACCTGATCATGAGGGCAAAGAACAGGACACAGAAAGCCATCTGCAGGAGACAACAGTGTCTGGAATTGAGAGCTGACTATCCAGATATGTCAGCCGAGGTACTGTGGGCAAATAATATCAGAAATGTGTTACTTTGCCTCAAGAGAAATGGATTAAAACCCAAACATTGCTAGCTTCTGGTTTGCATCTGCCAGATGATTATGTGCTTGATTATAATATCTTCATTTCTGCATCTGAGAGGAATAGACACTCCTCTTTCCCTTTATTGTAGCCTGCTTCAGCCTGCTTCCACTCCGGTGCTTTCTTTGTACTGACTACACTGTATTTAGTTGTTGCTCTGTGAACTCCAAATGCCTCTCTAGCCCAAGGCAGGTCTCTCCACACAGTCATACTCTGTGCAATGTAGTCTATCTATATATGGGTTACTTTAGCTCATCCACCTTCATCCCTGGCATGAGCTGAGGTAGCTGTGAGCTGTGGCAGTGCACTGGGAGAGACTGTGAATTGCTCATCTGTGTTCATCAACTGGTTCATTTCAGATTTAGGCCAATGCCCAAAATATTCCTGGGGTCACTCTTTGCTGATTGTCTGACCCAATTCCCATCTCTAGATGTAGAGATTTCTAAGAAACATCAGATTTGTCGTAAACAAAGTATGAACTGCAATGTGTCTTTGAAAGCGCTGGAAGAGGATCACACCAAGGGTGCTGCTGCCAGGTCACGCTTCCTAGAAGTAAAACTGAGAAACATGGTTTTTATGTCAAGATCACAGCACAGATGATTGCTTGGTGGAGGTCCCTGCCTCCTAACGACAGAAGGTAGATGGCATTCTTTTCCATGTTAGCCCAACAATAAAAGAAACCTTCTTTTGCATCCTCCCTTCCCTTCTTTCTTAGCAAGAAATCCAATGAACATCAACACTTGTGGGTTTTGCCGTGTGATGCTACCATCTTGATAGAAAAGTGGCTGTACCACTCAGTCACTGTCACGTGCCAAATCTCTTCTACCTGTCAAAGACTTCTTAAACAAAAACTGAGTTTTTCTTGGTTTGTATACAATCAATTAAAAATATTTGGAAATGTATCTGTTGCATGCTTCTGACCATTGTAGATCCAAGGGTTGGGTTTTCCCATTTCAGGCCTTGGCTAGCTGATTTTTTATGTGTGTGTATATATGTGTGTGTGTGTATGTATACACACATTTTATATATATATAAAATGTATTAGCTTGAATATATACTGTAATGTCTTCATTCTGTCCTTCTGCAGTGAAGAGCCATTGAAATTCTCACGTTTAGCTCTCCAATATCCACATCTCTGTATCAGACAAATTTTTTTAAGTTATGTGGAAATGTAGAACTTAGTTGTTGTGGAGTTCAGTGACTTTACCTCCTGCCTACTGTTTCCATACCTGCGTTCACAAAGTCTTTAACAGGGTCAGGTTAAACATCAAAAAGTTAATATTGGAAATTGGTGACTAGTAAATAGTGACTTTCTTAGTGATTTTGAAGCAACAGGCAACACTACAACATAGCAGAGCACAAGTGTGACAGCATGTAAGCATGTGCAATATGTGTTGTTTATTTTCAAACTGCTGTAACATTTAATGAAGAAAGATAGAGGATTGTGTGGAGAACTGCTAAAACTTCATGTTTGTAACACCCATGCTCCTTTCCCTTGACTTTTGATTATTTGTGAGGTTGTTAGCATCTCGGGGGATAAAAATAAACCAGTGCTCAGTGCAGCTCTGAGGAGCGTTAGCACATTACAGATAAATTATTTTGTCAAGAGGAGAGGACAAAAGAGGAAACAACACCAGCATAATGGCCATATGGTCTCAATAACAGCCTGGTTCCAAAAGGAACTACAGCTCTTTTAAGTGTATCTGCTCTAGACAGACGCTAATGTTAACTAGAAATTACCACGGAAAGAGGGTAATTGTAGTTTAATATGAAAAATGAAACAATATGATAACAGGGCAGGGTTTGAAGCAAACAGTCAAAGCAACATTTATGAGGATCATGTAGTTTCCTTTTTACCAAAAGAAAAGAGGGTATTAAAGAACAGAAGTATTGAAGCCTCCAGTAAACAACATCCTATTTGGTCTGTTCACTTTCTACATGATAACCCAATTATTCTTTCTTTGTATAACCTAAAGCTTGGTAACATGTCATCCAAACTTCAGTGACTCCTAAACTCTGCAGTCATTATCCCGTTCAATTCACTACAAGTAAAAATAAAAACTACAAACCTACTTAGCTTGCTGCTGCTCTAAGATGTTAAGTCTGCTTTCTAAGTTCTGTTTTTATTAGCTCAGGCAGACAAGTCAGTAGGAATTAAACGTGAGATCAGTTACAAGCTGCTTTTCTGGGTGTTCAAAAGTGCCGATAAAATCCATGATGGCCTGTGTGGATCAAATGTCACCAGGTGCCAGACATCTTTCACGTCTGTGAGCATTGCACCAGCTTTTGGCAGTGCCTTTGAGAAATCCAAACCTTCGTTTGGAGCTACCATTAGGTTAATCAGTACCAGCAGCAGTCCATCCGTATGGGAGGAACAGAATCACTGAATTATTGAGGCTGGAAAAGAACTCTAAGATCATTAAGCCCAGTCTGTGTCCAGACATCACCACATCAGATAGACCAGTCCGTTCTTAAACACCTCAAGGGATGGAGACTCCACCACCTCCCTGAGCAGTCCATTCCAATATCTGATCATGTCTCCTGTGAGGAAGTGCTTCATAGCATCCAACCTAAACCTCCCCTGGCTCAGCTTCAGACCATGCCTTCGCATTCTATTATTGATTGCTTGGGAGAAGAGACCAACCCCTACCTGTCTATAACTTCCATTGAGGCAGGTATAGAGAGTGAGAGGGTGTATGTCTCCACCACCCCACCACCACCCCAGCTCCCTCAGCCTCTCCTCATCAGACTTTCCCTCTTTCCCTCTAGTCCCTTCACCAGCCTCATTGTTCTCCTCTGCACCTGCTCCAATTACTGAATATCTTTATTGAAGTGAGGGACCTAGAGCTGCACACAGTACTCAAGGGGAGTCCTCACCAGTGCTGAGTACAGGGGGAGATTTACATTCCCTAGTCCTGCTCCCCTCACTTTTCCTGATACAAGCCAGGATGCCATTGGCCTTTTGAGCCACCTGGGCATCGTGCCATCTGGACCCATAGACTTGTCAGGATCCAAGTGGCACAGCAGGTCACTAAGTACTTAGTCCTGAATTACAGGAGGGTTATTCTGCTCCCCAACCTTGTCTAGTAGACAAGGTGACAACTCAGGAACTCAGTTACCCTGACGATGGCCTTTATTTGCTATTTATTATTTATTTTCCTCAAAATTGAGTCTCTGTTCACTTTATCCTACCTCTGAAGAATAAATAAAATGAAGCCTACATGAAGGTTAAAAATGGTCACCTCTTCCTTCACCTAATCTTGATACTGGCCGTTAACAATATTAAACTATATAGATACCATAGCCATTGTTTATGGGGCAAAATTTGGGTTCCACTGAAATTAGTTGGCTTCCAGTTCTTATTTATAGCCTCTTTACCTAGTCAGATTTCTACAGACATGTACCAGTTGTTTTGTTAAAATGCATATATATATTATAAACATATATTCATTATTAAATACAGTATTTTAAATAAGTAAAAATACAAAGCTGTTAGTTTTTATTTTTGTCAAACCCTTGCTTACCCCTTTTAAAAAATGAAGGCTTGCGCAGGAAAAGGAAAGCCTTATAGTACAGCAATTTTGAAACTGCTGAACATTTCAGGCAAAGGTTTGATCCCTCTGAAACAGCCATTGGAATTACTTAGTGAAAACTGCATGCCTTAGAATTTGTATTCTGGATCATCACTTGTGATACACATTTAGAAACCAGATACATGAAGTCAAACTACCTGCCCATGTGAGATTTTGGAGCACGATGAAGAACTGACAGAGATGTAAGTGTCCTTCTGTATTAGAAATTGTAGTTCCTTAAACATCTGAATAACAAACCTCAAAAATCTTTTTCACAGTTGCAATATTTAATTTATCCTGCTCTAGAAGTCTGCACACTCTATACAAGCCACGACCTGTGTTTCTGCAGATGTGCTCCCCAGTTGCATGCTATAATGCTGTGCGGTATGTCATGTAAGTAAACTCTTGTTTAATGGGTCTTCATAAGGACTTCTGCAGGTTGCACAGTAATTGAAGAGCACATTTCTGTTAGGATGGCTAAGGCAGTCTGTGTCCTGTGGACCTCATCAAAGGATTTGTGGTATCACACACTACTTTCTTTCCAGAAATGTGTCTGGAGATGGCAGTTTTGCAACAACTTACTGAAATGAGATCAGGTCTTACCTAAGAGGCTAAAATAATAAATTGATAGCCTAGTAAAAAGTGAAATTTGTAATGCTTTGTCCTCTATTTTGGAATAAGGAATAAAAATATATTGTGCTCCTCTTCAAAACAAGGGAAAAGAGAGTCTGAAATACGATAGGGAAAAGCAGTTCTCAGACACTGCTGGTTGTTTAGAATGTATTTATCATACCTTTAAGGGCTAATGATTCTTAGCTGAGCTCATTTAAAGCTAGTTATTTAGGTTTTCTTTTGTATCTCCTGTAGAGAGGAGGCTTATTTTGAACTACCTACCCAACTGACTTGGATGCAAAATTTAGCTAAACTCTTCTGTGTCAGAAGTTGGGTTTTTTTACAGTACAATACACAGAAATTATGATATAAAATCATAATGTTGAATTAAGTGTACATAACAATAAACTGTGATACAATCTATTTTGCTCAGGAGAGGAATGGTCTCCTTTATTCTGTTAAAATTCCCACTTTTTTGCTGCCATCACGCAGGGAGGAAAAAATGTCCCGCTTTATTTAAAAATTTAACCTACTTGACTATGTTTGGATTAGAATTTGGATTCCCTTAACTTTAAAAGCATAAGAATATCTAATTTTTATTTCATATGCAGCTCTAGAGCTTTCTTTGAAAGCCACAACAGTTTTCTAAGGCTACATGCATTACTGCTTCTCATTAAACATTTGATGCCTCTGCATGGGTTGTTGCTGATGGGTTTATTGCTTAACTACTATTTCTAAAGATCCTTCAGTGAAGACCATTTAATCAAGTCAGTTATTTCCTCTATGGAATTGACAAACAACCCCCTAGCAATTAGCTGGCTGGGTTGCTGACAACTCTTTTGCAAACTGGGCTGCCCAGCTCTTTTGTTAGTCAGGCTTTTGCAGAGTCAACCATAACTTCTGCTACCTAATTAATGTGATCTGAAACCTAAACATACAGTGACCTGTTTAGATAGAAAAAAGTAGAAATAAAACTGCAAATATGAGCACATCATCCTTCTTCCTTATTTATACTACCTTGTTCTTTAGTAATTAAAGACAGACTTAATCAAAGGCATTCTGAATTGCCCTTTATACAATATGAGCTGTGAATGTGCAGCTCTTCAAGTTTTCAAGGGACTACTGTCCTCCATATTTGAAAGTCCTTCTCAAACATGAGAATATCACTAGCGTAACCCCACACCTTTGCTTGAGGGTAACTAAAACTTTTGTAACCCTGTAAGTAAGCGATGGTGGAGATTGTAGGTTTGTGTTTGAAAGTTGATTGATTTATAAAACTCATTTACAGAATTTCCTACTTGCCTGTCTGAAGAGATGTTGCACATGGTAGTGAGATTATCCTTGGGGGTAAAAAGTTAAGGTGCAATTTTGAACAACTTTCTTATTTTCTAGGGAAAATATTTCCCTGGTCATTGTCTTTTTCTGCCATATGTAGTGGTGAAAAACAAAGCCTCCCATAATGGAAGGGTTGAGGTTGTTCTATCTGAAATTTAATGTTTCTTCCCCAAACAGCCTATCCATAAGAGGTTTTACCATTCAGTTAGGGGATTTTTTGTCATCATTCTCTAGACCTGTATAGATACTGTCCCTTCAAAGAGAGACAAATCAGCATAGTGGTGTCTGTATACTTTCCACATAAGAAGATTCCCTACCTTTCTTTTCACTGCATATCTGCATAATCTTGTGGGTAATGGCTAAATGTCTGCAAACTGCAGAAAAACATCACCATTCTGGGAGTAGTACACAAAGAGACTTTGAAGGGCGATTGTGTGCTCAGCTTCATTTTCAGCCTAGTGCATGTACAGGCTCTTGCATAGTCTCAGTAGATTTTTAATCATTGTAGCTGTCAAGGGTCCAGCCAGTCTCTACTAATTACCCGCAAACAAATGATTCTTAAAGATACCTTAATAGGATGTAGGGAGCCTGCATCCTTGACATAAAATCCATAAGGTGATTAGGCTTTTGCAAAGTCATAACTAACTGAAAGTATGGTCTTGGGGAAAGTTCCCTGACACCTCCCATTACAACAGCTATGCAATTCTATAAGCAATCTGGGCTAGGAGTCTGGTAGTGTGTACAGTGCTAAAGACTTGGGGGGAAAAGTTGCTTCTAGATGTTAAAATATGTAATTCTTTGAGCAGGTGCTTGTTCAGGCTTTTGCCAGTTTAGTTTTGTTTAGCCTTACTTGAGGAAATGACCAGTATTTTGTCTCACTGGTAAATTCTCCTTTAAAATATCAAGCCATTCTTTATACGAATGCTTGATCATCTTTGATCATGACTATTTTGCTACACAACACCACAAAATGAACGATACCTCATGGTTCTTAATTCAACAACAACAAAGTGCACAGAATCAAGTTGAGTAGGATTAATGGTGGCCACTCTGCCTAAACACAGAACGTGTCTCTGAGTCATCTCAGGGTGACCATTGTGTGCTTCTGCTTCTTTCTCTGCTCACCAGAGAAGACAGCAGTGGTGGGTGGTGTGCAGGGGAACAAGGCCTTGCTGCTGGGCTGTGCTGTTGCCTTCCAAATAAGAGATCTGACTAATTCATTGACACAGAGCTGAGCTCAGTTTTCCAACTTGCATCAAATTATATTCTCTGTATTTTAGGTTATGTTTAAAATAATAACAGTATATCATAGTAACTGATCTTTAAATTGCAAGTAACTTAAAGCAAACTTATTTCACAGCTAATACACTATTTCTTCACAGCTACTGATGCCTGCTGCTAGGAAAATATTTCTTTTTGCATATACAAAAGGAAAGCATAACTGAACTCAAGGCTCTTTGGTTGAATGTACGAAAGTTAATGGCTTTTAACTGAGATTTGATTACTTGGGGCTGCAGTAATTATTGTTTAAAAAAAATAACCTTGTGTTCATATTCTTGGTCCTTTTCCAGGTCCTGCTGTAGAGCAGAGGGATGTTTGCAAGGTATATTCTGTAGAGTAAAACATTTAGGTATTTCACTTACAGCCTCAATGCGCTCAATACACAGTTATTACATCAGCCTTGCTGATTGTCCTGAGAGCCACCCCTTCTCTGGTATTAGGGCAACCATACCATTTGGGACAAGATAACAGTTGACAGGAGGGTGGTGAGAAGTGCTAAAAAGCTGAGAGGACAACATCAGAAACTTATTTAACTAGGAAAAGGGGGAGATCTAGCTTTGTCTCTGAAGGAACCAGTCAGTAGAGGACAAAGATGCAAAACATGTTTGTAAGTTACCTTGACTTTGATTATCCTTACATGTGGTGATTACTCTGATGTCAGCTGGCAGGATGGGATGGCATTCTTCCAGAGAACTTGGTTTCTTTCTCATTAGCAAGGAAGAGCTATCAGCCTTTGTTTTTCGATATTATGTCTAATTGAAGCTGCAGCTTCTGCCCCATGCTTTTGTTTCCAGCTACTTGAAAGGATCAAGGACAAACTACATGGCCTCCTGTGACTTGCAGAGCATTAAAGATCATAACCTCTGGGACTGAACTAAGATCTTGATAGGGTTGGGTTATTTTTTTAAGTATCTTAATCCTTTACAAAGAAGTGTTTTAGGATCCAAGCCGACAAGCCATGTCTCCTTTTTTCTCTATTTTTTGTGGCTTTTTTTTCTGATCAAAGCAAAATTTCTTTGATGTTTCCCTAGCTCTAGCAGTATTATAAGCAGTTTGACGCAGTAAAAAGGTAAAAAGCATGTGTGGAAGAAATTATTTTCCAAATAAGACGAATTTTCACTCAAGCAACCAAGAAGTGCATGCAGGCAAAGGCTTATACAATCCGGTGTTGTTTTGATTCTGTGCTCAGCCTTCAAAGAGTGGGGCATTTAAACAAGATATTTATTTTATTCCTCCTGGCTTTTCTTCTGGATGTTCTGCCACCTCTCAGAGCCGCCCCTTGCACTGACTGCAGAAACCTTGCTTGTTCCATCCCAGTCCAGGCTTAAACAAGCATGAAGCCTATTGTGAGAGAAAGGAAAATCAGGCCAAGTGTGTTTATACTGGGAGTTGTGAATAACAACAGCTTTTGGCTTTTGCAAAGCACATGTCAGACAGGGAATGCAAAGTGCTTTTAAAACAGCTATTAATTAAGGTTGACAACCTCCACCCTCTTCCCTTGCCATTAAGTTAGCAAGGAGCCAGGAACATTGACTGGCTTTTCATCTCCCTTCCCAAATCCTGCCCCTTGAACAGTGGGGCAGGTGTGCTGGGGCAGGCTAAGGGAGGAGATGGGGCGTCTCCCTCTGCTTGAAGATGGTGCAATATATCCCTGGGAAGGGCTTCTGGCACTGAAAGCCTTACAGGACTGGAGAAGCAAATGGGCTTTGGGTGAATGATTTCTGAGGTGTGTTTTGACCTGTCTGTAGAAGTGGCTGCTGTGCTTTAGAAGTTATAATTGGGACTTGCTTAGTTACTCCACAGTGGGGAAAAATACAGGTTGTTCATGGTGATACAAACTCTTAGGTTAGGCAGCTACTCTTCTCTGCTGGATTTCACCATCTTGTTTCATCTAGTGATTAAAAAAAAATCTCTGAGCTGAGCTGGTATGAAAAAAACCAATTAAAAAACCAAAACAAACCTACCAAAATACAGTCAAAACTAAAGACTAAGAAAGATATTATTTGGACTAGAATTGATATAATTTAAAAATACCAATAAAGTGGATCCATTCATGCTATTTATTTTTGAATGCAAAGGGAACTTTGGGCATTTACACCTACAGAAATTTGTGCAAGTACTTTGCGAGTTAATGTGTTGTTGCAGACGAAGAATATGATGCTCTAGTCTTTGCAAAAAAACTAGGATGAAGTTTCTGTAGACTTCACCAAGCTTTGGATTGGACTGAGATTTCACAAACTTATCTAAGAACTCCTCCCCAGGCACAAATCTAGATTCTTTTATGTGAACCTGATCCTTTCCCTGAGCTGCTTGCCCTAGCTGAATCAATGATAATACAGTCTCTCTACCTTTAAAATGACACAAAAGCATCTGTAGATATAATAACCATATTTAGATCTAAAATGTTTCTTAAGAGCCCAATGTAAAATTTTTGCTATATAAGTTTCCAGATTATTTCAGATTTTTTAACAAGGGAATTATTTTAATGTATTTATAAATAATATACAGAAGAGTAATTCCTTTGCTATTTGTATTTCTGCTTATGTTCCAAACTAAGCTAAGGATCCAAACCAGTGTTTATAATAATTTTCTTGGGAATGGGAGATAGTATTCAATGAAACAAAAGTTACCTCACCATTCTATTGAAATTAATATTCATTTTGCAAGGACAAGTAATGAGTAAGAATTATATTGGACAGAACTAGATTAACACAAAAAACTTAAGTGGTATGCTTTTAACATAGCTGAGCACATCCTGGCCATCTCTTGTAACAGTGTCCATGTTGCATATTTTTGCATGTAAGTAAATAAATAGGGAGCAGACTCACAGTACATTTTGTTCTTCATCCTGTCCCTATGATGTGCCATAACTTCTTACCTCAAAGGAGAATATTCTCATATAGGAGAGATTTTTAATCTGTGTTAGTCTTTTCCCTGTTCTTTAACATCATTATAATCTGTAGCCATCCTGGGGCTTTCATAGCTATGGTACAGTTACATTTGTTAAACTGTATAGGCATTTGTTAGACTGTAGGTTTAACAGGCATTTGTTAAACTGTAGGTAGACACAGATGATTCCTTCTGCACCAACTGAACAATGGATGTAGTATGTGTGTAAACACTTAGAAATGATTACCTGAGTTGCCTCAATGCTTGTATAAATCAGTTATAAACTAGCTCTTTACTGTATTGAGAGCTTTGTAAACACAGAATGAAACTTTTTGTGTCCCAGGTAATTTATATCTATATAAGTCTTCAGGCAAGAGATGCTGATTAATAGATGGAAGTTGCTGAATAGAGATAGCAATAAGTCTTTATTCTCATGATACAGGGTCATACCAAGTTACCAGAGGCTTAACCTCTACTAAGGGTATTGCAGTTTGTGCTTTATGGAACAGTAAGGGAAGTGAACGATGATCACTGAGGTAACTGCGCATATTTCCAGCAAAAGGTGAAGCTTGAGAGAAAGCAAGGAACCATCTGCAACAGAAAGAGAAGGAGTGAATAGGGGAGATAATTCTTCTGTATTGAGACCTGGAAGTTATAGGATAAAGATGTGAGACTACTGTTGATGTGGAACAACATTAAGTGGGACTCAGAAAGAGGGAACACTTCAATATAATTTCCACTTCTGGTTTAATAATAGTTAGACACAAAACTACAGGGACAAACACTCCAAACAAAAATTATGTTGGCAAAATGAGGTTACCTTCTGTGTTTGCTTTTGTACCTCTGAGTATGTTAGCACACCACCTGATAGCTAATTTGCAACCCACTGGTTTGGCAAAATCAATGTCCCAGCTGGGCAGCTCAGCCACTGAAGTTTGTGCTAGAAATGCTTTAAAGCCACAGTTTCAGACAAAGTAGGTCCTCCCAGGCAAATAGGTTTAAGCAGTCTGACTCTGCACAGCCCAGCAGTAGCTGTGAGTGGTGTATTTTCACTGAAAGAAATAACTTTTCAACTTTACATCTAGGAGTAGTTGGGTTTTTTTCTTTCTGAAGTAGAAAAAGTATTTAAAGTATCTGTTTTTATCTCTATGGGGGTTGTGGACAAAACCGTGATTAGAACAAGAGCAATTAAAATGCAAAAAGAAGTTGCATACGAGCAGTGAGGGAATATAATGACTTGATTAAGGAAGGCATGATACCTACAGAAGACCTCTACTGACTTGACTTATTTCCGTGCTGTTACTCCTTAAGAGTACACTTAAGAGTACAGTTGTCTACTCTGTAACTGCTCTTTTAGGTATTCTCTCTTTCATGTTTCCTATGTGTAAAATCTGAATTTGTACTGAAGTTTGAAAATAACAATCATGCTAACAGTGAAGGATGAAGTCCCTGTGGTTTGTTTTCTGCCTTTTACTGAGTAGTGAATGATAATTCATAAAACTATTTCCCTGCTCTCAGTGTGCTGTGCCCTGTATTACTAAAATCATTTGGTTTCGCAAATCTGATTATGTTCATACTATTTCTGAAACAAGACATTTCCCTTTCTGTTATCTTGGATAATACAATTTCCAGTATGCATTTAGAAGATCAGAGAACATCAATGACTACAGCTGCTCCTATTTTTATGGTACGTATTGTTCATGGTTCTCCACAGCTAGAGATGACTTAGTTATGGGCTTCTGATTATTAAACCTCATAATAAAATAAGGCATGCTATACAATCAATTACAATAAATGACTTTATTGCCAATATCTAGCAATTTCCTGTTACTCTTATCTCAATTATTTTCAACAGAACAAATTGTCTAAGGCTGGTTATGGGTGTTTTATTAGTTGATCAGCATGACCTTAAGGCTACAAGGACAATGCATTGTAAGTGGTCTCAGTCATACTTGCTCATATTCGCATATCACTAGGGACAGTAGATAATGTCCACACCCTGGCTGTGAACATCATAATCTTGAGCCTGTATGTACAAATGCTAGCTCTCTAGCAGCTTTTGGTGGTCAAGGAGAGAATATAAAGATGAAGTTACAGCAAAGTCTATCCGCCAATCATGTATAACTTGACTTATGAATCATTAATCGGAAAAAAGAATTTCAATAATCAACCATTTTATTAGTTTTTCTGAGCCTTTTAATATTCCTCTGTAGCAATATGACCTACCACAGTCTTTGAGATTCTACTGCAACCATTCTGCAAAACAGCATGTACAAAAGATCAGGGGATGGCACTGAAATGGTGCTATCACTTGGTGACACCTTGTGCAACATTGGCTCTAAAACAGCAGGCTGAAATCACAGGATCATGCTGTGAAAGGCTATCTGTGAGGGCAAGGAGATACACTTGCTGCACCCAGGAATATGTGATGTGACCTGAGACTGACAAAATATGAAATTCATTTTATAAAAGAAGTTAAAGCAAAGGAAGAGAACTTGTCCGAATCCTTCATGTAACAGATACCACAATGGAGCCCACAGTTCCCTATTTCAAGTTCAGATAATTAACTAAAAAAACACACCATGATGTTTCAGCATGCATAGCAGTGCTCAAGGACACTGAGAATGTAGAACAGCTGAGGATCCTCCTGGCACTCATAAATCCAGTTTTTGTGACTTTCATGGGCTTGTGATACACAGGCAAAGTATGGCTGAGGTCTTTCTGCCTGCCTTGCCCACTTTGTACATGATCTCTATGTTCACATAGTTCTGTTGTGACCTTCACTCCAGCAGAAAACACTGCTCATAAGACATTAGGCCAGTCTGGGATCTGGAAATAGCTGCACTCAGACCAGATTCTTACATGCATAACCAAAGTAGATAACACTTGTGGCCGCTTGCTCATACTTGCTTCTGGCCATAAGAACTGATAATGACACCAGCAGGTTATTCACAGCTAGTAGTGAGCATTTGGGAAACAATTTGTTGGGCTATGATGAACATACTATTTGCTATGGATGCATATATAACAATGCCCAGAGATGACTCTGAAGTAACCCAACATTTGACCCATAAAAAACCAGGACACCTAAATCAATTAATTACTGAAGTTTTTATTCATCATTAGGATGTTTCCATTGGCTCTTATGCTATGCAAAATTCATTAATTTTAATGTGATAGGTCTAATCGGGGAACTTCTTAAGTTTTTTATGTAGTGGTAACTGGGGCTTACATACATTACAGAAATATTTCATCAGGTTTGAACAGGTTTATAAAATATGTCAGCAGAAAAGAGAACAAGCTAAAGAGAAAGTGAAATGGAAATGATTTGCTATTCTTTTACTAATATGTATGATTTATCTGTTTCCACTTGTGCAAGGTGAAGGAAAAAAATGTATAAAATGAAGCAGCAGAAAGTAATACAGTTCAAAGTAAGCAATTTCTGTGACAAAAGGAAGATTACTGTTTGCTTTCAGTTTTCTGATTTATTTTTCAAAATGGAATTGAAAGACCATTCATTGGGAGCTTTTTCTCAATAAGGAGCTCCTTAACCGAGTAAAGAATTTAAGTTCAAAGGGTGTTTTTTGTTAGAATGTGGGGCTTGGTTTATTTTTTTAGGCTATTTTGAAGTGTTATTTCCTTGCATGCATAAAGTTTCTGTCACTTAGTAGCATTCAGTGTTGCGAAAATCAAGGCAGAGAGTGGGCAGTTCTGTTAAAAACTATTTTGCTAAACAAACCATAACAAAAATGTGCTGGAATAGTAGTTTCCACTTAGAAGGCTTTAAGGACCAGGTTCTTTGGGCTACGGTTGGTAGAGAGGTGACATACCTCTCCATCGCCTCTGGATGGTATCTGAACAGACAGGCACCAGGGATCGGAAGCCTGAGGTTCAGGAACTGAGAGACAGATCGGAGAAGTCCTGACACCTGTTTTTTCTCAGGTTGTCTTCAGATGGGCAGCTTCAGTGACTTCAAGTATGAAAATAAAATTTGCTGTACCTATGTTTAAAGGCATCTGGCTTTCTTCAAATTAGAATTAGTTTCTGTAACTTTTATTTTCTGCAAGTATTAGATTAGTTCTGACCTTTGCAGGTGGCAGGTTAAATAAAGTGCTGGCAGTAAGGTACTTTTTGAGGTTCCTATATACCATCTGATCTGGTGAGAGGAAGTCCTTGCAAACAGCACCAGTTAAATGAGTTCATGTTCTGTAGCTCTGCATTGTGATGGGCTCTGTGATTTTTCTGAGAAGCAATTCTTTTCGTGACTCTTAACCCTCCTGTCTTCTAGGCAATAATCAAAAAAACCCCAAGTTGCTAGCAGCTCTATGAGATCACAGAGGAAGGGAAAGTGGAGTGGTAACAATAGACCACATTCTAGCTGGAAAGGCTAAAATTATATTGTATAAGATGGGGACATATTTTTGCTGTGTGGTTCTGTGCCGGATCTTGAACATTTTGAAGTTTGAGCTCTTGAAGGTATTTTTGTACATGAATGATAAGGAAGCTTTGCCTTAGTGAAAGATCTTGGTTAGTCCTACATTAATCCTGTTAAAATTCACCAGTCCATATTTATTTCTCAAACTACTGATATTAATAAACCACTAGATTAATACTTAGTTGAAGCTTATTTCTCCGCTTATCTGTTTTCAAATGTTTTGTTCATTTTGGAACTAAAATTTTCTGTTATATTTGAATATAGGAAAAACTTGATTAGGGAAATGCTGATTTCAGAGTCTCCTGATACAGCGTGTCCTTGAGAGACCTGACTTCCTTGAAATAGGTTCTCTGTGCATTGTTTTGGAGAGCTATTGCCTAGCCGAAAAGCCAGGACAACTATTTCGCTAGTCATTTTCCTCAGGGATGCTGGATATGAGACTATATTCTGTGTTTACAAAGAGGATGTATCAGCTGCTAGTCTATGAAAGCCCTTAGGACTCAGGTTCCCACATTTGTACGTGAAAAGCAACAGGAGGATCCCAGGAAGCCTTTTCTAATGCACCCCATAGGTTTCATTGAACTGTCTGATTGACTCATCATACTTTCATGGTCTAAACCTGCTGTTAACTGCTTGTGAGAGAATGCAGTGGAAAATGTGTTTGATCAACTCTTGCTTCAGTAGGAGGAGATTTAATCCACAGCTCTCTGGTCTTTAGCTTTATGGGTTCAGGACATGAATGTTTTATCAAAGAGTTTCCAAACAGGAAGGGACTTACTGACCTTTATCAAGCTCCTCAGTGATAGAGAAAGCAGAAGAACATGGGACTATTTCACTCTGAGCCTTGCACCTGGAATTTGAGAGCTCATAAACAGATGGGATTCTTTCTCATTGTGGAATCAGCAGTCTTTATGAATCCAGTTTAGACATCCTGAACACCTGGCATTGAAACAACACTGAGTGGACATGAACACATCAGGGCATTTAAACACTTCTTGGCAAGTCAGTCTTTTTGTCTCGCATTACCCCTTAAAGAGCTGAAAGGTGTTCAAGTACCTTTGCATTTCTGGGAAAGTGGAACTCTTGGTTTTAAAATAATTGGATTTCTGCAGTTCAAAATTAGATGTACATAAGACATAAGGGCAGTGCAAGTACATTCATGTGAGTTAAGAAGGTTTTTCATCACTTAATGTTCTCATGGGAGTATTCAGAGATAATTTCCTCAGGTTTTGCTGGATTTAAATCCACCCAATCCCTTGGGATTCCTTTTGGCATTGTTATATTTTTATATTAATATAATCATAGTTCTTTATAGTAATGACACTGAGGACACATTTCAAGTCATGTATGAAAACTGGGATCTGTGTTGTGAGATATCAAACACAACTGTGCTTACAGTCTTTGTGGAAACAAATAGTGAATCTTTTAATTTAGGGATGCTCAACACCTCTCCGAGTACTTAGCTGACAACACAGTAGCTGATAAAATTATGGTGTAGTTATTTCTATCTGTGCCAAAATGAAAACTACTCAAAATAATTACTTTTCAATCTCTACTTTATGTAGATTCTAGCACATATCTTGGTTTCTTAATTACACTCAGTGAATCAAAAGACACATTACTTAATTCTTGGCAACAATCATGTTTGATAATTCTTTCCAATTAATGAAATGTAATTGCAATTGTTGGATGTGTCTTGTAGCCCAGGATAACTTAGTAGACATGCTTACTAAATCAATAAGTTACTAAATAATAAAACATGATCTATCTTCATGCATCATAATCATCCATTGATGGATTAATAGCATCCATCTGTCTGAACATTTACTTTTACAGTAAATGTTCCAGAATAGGGACAGTGTCCTTAGATGACACCTTGCGATGCAATATGTTCCAGAGATACCAAGTATGTATTGTTGCTAGGAACAGCAACAAAAGTTTAGTCTCTTTTAGCAAATCCCAAGCACTACATGGACTTGGCTCTTTGGGTAGGTGATTTCATACTTTATGCTAAAGGACTTGTAAGAACAGAATCATTGTTAATCATCAGATATAAGGTGGGCTGTCAACATCCACCTTATGTTTGGAAATCCCTCCCCTCCACATGAGACTATTCCATAGAGATGCATTTGCAATAAATTATAAACTTAGTGGTCTTTGATGACAGGAGAGTTTCTATTTTCATATGCATTAAAACAGTGAAATCACGTTGAGTATTGTATATATTTTATATATATAATTTCTTACACAAAATCATCACTTTTTAAACTAGTTTCTATGAATTTAAGGAAGGACTTGCTAGAACAAAAATCATTTCACTGTGGCACTCAGCAATGTTACAGCATAGAAGTCCCTGTATGTAGCAGAGTATAATGAAGAATATTCCATTCTTCTACATCATGTCAAGTGAATTCTTCACCTTTGTTAGGTCATAGCTATTTTTACAGTCAATCACTGTGGTTTATCTAATAGACTGCATGAAAGCCTGCAATGAAGCATGTTTTGTTAATATCTTCTGGGTAGAGAACTAACAAAAGGCCGTACACTGCAGATTCAAAAATTAAGTTATTCAACAGCAGCAGCCAATGTGTTTCTGTTAGAAAAGCATCAGAGATGGAAGTGGCTTGTTTGGATTTTATATGTCTTTCAGGAGTCAAAACTTTGTGCTAATTTTCAATAAACAGCCTGCCTTTCAGCTCAAAAGACATTGAGCTTTATTAAAAGGGTGTTGCAAGGCAGCCTGAATATCTCATCTAGCTTGTGTCCCAAGAGGAGGGAAGCCAGAAAACTTACAGGATATCTGGAGTATCAATAGAAAAAATTTACAGAGGATGCCTGTATCAAGGAAATGTATAACATACCTTTTTCTTATGTGAAAGAAGATTCTTGGAAGAAGGATGGTATGTATATTCCTAGATTCTATATGGGGAAAATAAAAGGGGTGGGGTGTAGCACTGCAGCTGCATTGATGTTAATTATTCCAGTGGAAACTGAAAGTCTAGTGAAACAACATACTTGTTCTAGTAACAGAAAAACGGATTAATCGGGCACTAGTAGAATATATAGAATATAGTAAACTTCCATACCTCTTGCGAAAAGTTTTGCGTTGCTTGCACACATTTCAGTGTGGATGGTTTAAAAATAAACAGCAGAGCATGAAGCTAAGGCTGTAATACTCTAGATAAGTCTTCCCGCCTTCCTCTGTGTTTCTATAGTGAGCATTCATCCTTTGAATCACTGTGTTGCTTTTCATCAAGGTTTCTGTGGCTTGATATCAACCTTCAGGATCTTGTGGGAGGGTGCAGTGCTGTTCTGGTGCCTTGTGTGGTGAAAGATACCTCTTAACCTCAATTTCAGATGTACACAATCTGTTTTGAAACAGGAGAAAAACGGGAGGTCTAACTCAGAAACCACCACGTTATTCAGATCCTTTAAATCTGCACTAGAACACTAACAAATGTTATTCAGCTTCAGTTCATCATAATGGCTCTCAGAGCGGCTTGAGGAATTCAGTACAAAGGCTCACTTTGTGGAAAAAATATAAGGCATGTAAACCTAGTCATGTTGTTGTGTGGGTGTCTGCTCACTGCAAACTGCAGCTAATGTGAGATAGTGGCTATAGGCAAAAGGCTCCCTCCAGCTCATCTCTAGCACATGAAACCACAAAACAGTGCTAGCAAGGCAGAACAGGACAGATATAAAGCAGAGATTTTATCTGGAGTATGGTTCTTAAACTGGTTCCATAGTTACACATGCACCAGACAGCCCCAGTGAATCTGGCAGCAAATATCTGTCTTCAGGAAAAACCCTCCTCCCATTAAATATTCAGGAGAATAAAAACGTCATAATAAAATTTTTAGAATTTGAATCAGATTAGAATAAAATTATGTTAGCTTTGTGATCCTTAAAATGAAATCCAGAGCACTCCAAAACAAAACCAAGGACACACAGGTCTGAGCAGAAGCAATGTGGCAGAAATGGGATGTTACTAGTAACAATGTAGTATTTCTAGTCTGGAGATTGCTTTCACCAGAATTAGGATTTGGTACTTTCATATATGTGTGCCATTTATAGATTATCACTCTTAAATTTAATATGTTGACTAAAAAATTGTTACAGCCAGTATGCAGAAAGATGTTCTGTTTATTTAAACATTTGCTCAGGATACGTTCCAGTGCAACTTGATCCAGATGGTCCTGCTGTGGCAGGGGGATTGTACTAGATGGTCTTTCAAGGTCCCTTCCAATCCCTAACATTCTGTGATTCTGTGCTGCTGGAGCAAGGCTCTTCTGAGTTTTGCCCAAGGGCCAATAGGTGCAAGCTGGAGAATAGGAGGTTCCACACAGACATATGAAAAAACTTTACTGTGACAGTGTCAGAGCCCTGGCACAGGCTGCCCAGAGAGACTGTGGAGTCTCCTTCTCTGGAGACACTCAAAACCTGCCTGGATGTGACCTAATCTAAAGGATACTGCTCTGGCAGGGAGTTGGACTAGACAATCTTTCGAGGTCCCTTCCAACCACTAACAATCTGTGATTTCCAAACACGTAATTAAGAATATTTCTTTTACTCTAAAGGAAAATAAGGAACAGATTTTAGTGTGTAAATACACCTGTCACAAATAGCTGAAAGGATTTAACAGTTGTCTTGGCAGGGTGACTGAAAGAAGTCAATTCAGGAGAAGTCTACACAAGGCAAGACAAAGTGAAACATGTCTTTCACCTGTTCTTTATTTCTTTCTTAGGAAAGGACTTTGTTTCCAAAGAGATTAATTATACTTATTTGTGGCCTGAAAACAAGGAGTAATATCTTTAGAGACAAGTGATTTGGTAAGGTATCAGGACATACTGATAATTATACTCATAATTAAAATACAACCAAAAAAACCCTATAACCTGAAAACAGCTGTAATGACAGCACAAAAGGTAAAAGAGCATACAGGATGTGAGAGTTTTAATATGATAAATTCAGGAACTTTAGCAAATATCCTTAAATGCACTGGTTTCAAATTCTAATCCCCCTGATTGCTAGGAGAACCTTGAAGAGTAGAATATGAGTGCGCAGTATTTCTTCAGTTTAGCTACTCCACGTTGAAAATAAAGGAGGAGCAATGCAATTCCAAGTACCAATCAAGCAGCAATCTCAATGAGATGAAGATTTCTGTCCCTTTTCTGAGCCTCAGGCTAGCTGCTATTTCATGATTACAGGACCAAAGCCTCACTAAGCCTGGCAGAGGTACTGTGATATATATCAGAAAGAAGGTGTGCTCTGAATCCCTCATTTAGCATATCAAAAATTTATCAGTTCCAATTCTTAATGTTCAATCATCTTTATATTGTAAGTACAAAAAAAAAATGGATTGAAGTGTAAATGCGGATCAATCATGTCAACATTTACAATTAAGAACTGATAGTGAAAAATATCACTGGTATTCTTATGTCTTACTCTGTGGACTGCCAAGACAGTCAGAATACTTCCCATCAGAGCAAGAAGACAATGCCATCCTAAAATACACTCCACAAATAGATTTTTCTGGAATGTTTTTCCTTCTCAGTAACAGTTTCCTTCTAAACACTCTTATTTTATTTGTTCTATTTCCAAATAGAATAATTTAGAATGAAATTCCACTTGTAGGCAAAGATGCACACGTCACTCATGGTACCTATCCAGGACCAGGTTCAAGGAACATAGTGTCTCAGAGCTAAGGTCAGAGAAAAATACTGTTCATAAAGCACTTCTAGAAAATATACAATAAATTTAAACCCATAAATAATGTATGACATATGTGTGTATGAGTTGCCCAACTGAGTTTCAAACATCTGAAAGGGGTAGTCATTCCTAGTCTCTATGAGCAAGCTTTTTTGCAGGTGCTCTTTATCTTTTTTCTATTATCCATCTGGAATTTCCCTTGCTGCAATGTTCAAGAATTGCCTCTCATTCTGTGTACCACCAAGAGGAGTCTGTGTTCTTGATAGCCTCTGTTTGCAGAATACTGCAAATTCATCACTTCTACACCTCTCAGCTCCATACTCTTTATACCTCTCTATGGAGAAGTCCAAATTGAAGATGTTCCATTCTTACTTTGTCTATTTAATTCCCCACAAATGTTAGTGAATTTATAAAATACGCCTAACTTTATGTATAATTTGGGCGTATTATTCAGCGTGCTAGTCTAAACTGGGTACAAAGGACTATGCTTTGCTAGATTAGCTGCTCAGCATGGTTTTTGTAATTTTCTTCTTTGAAGTCTAAATTCCAAAGTCTCTCCAAGACAAAGATATTATTGCATAAGAAGGACTAACATCTTTTGAAAATGCAGATGACACCGAGATGACAGTCTGGAATAAATATGAGTATGTGATAAAAATATGCAATACAGTCACTCTGTGCTCTTTAACTTAAAGTTTTAATTGATTCTGACCTCTATATAAACTGTGACTGCAGCTTTCTTTTAGTCTCATATAATAATAGTTTTGTTAGAAATGTGAGTCCCAAATTATGAAAAGTTGTCTCAAAGTGAAAAATATAAAATGCAGCCTTGTTCTCTTTGTCTCCAAATGAAGTACAACTATTATATAAAACTGCAAGCACAATTTTAATTACTTGGGCTTCTCAGGAAGCCAGACAGAGCCAGCAGTGCATGTATTGCCTGTGGTTTATGGGGCCCTGGGATTTAGTAAGTCATCTGCTATGGCCAGTTGACAGAAGCCAGTTGGAAGATGTCCAACACCACAAGGATGTGCCAGATCATATTAAGCCTGGCCATTTTGGATGTGCCACTGCTTTGTGCCTGCAGGTGGGCCCTCTGCTGAGTCACATGAGGGATTTTGGTGATAAAAAGACTGTGTCCCTTGCTTTGGACTACAATCTGCACTTACTGGCCCCTTTACCTAGGGCCAGGGGCAGTGATGTAGCAGAGGGATGTCAGTCAGGGAGCAGAGGTAGCATGGACAGGCTTAGTGCCGTGGGATCAGACTGCTTGTATGCATAGGGAGCCATACCAGTGTCATTGTGAGGCCACTGCCATTGTCCTAGTCAGGGCCTATCTCACCACTACAAAAGAACAAGATTACAGCTGTGTTCAAAAAGAGAAAAAAAGGAAAAACAGTGGAACTAGCAGCTGGTAAGAAGCTGGGAAGATCACAATGAAGACTCTCATAGAAGTTATCCCTTCTCCAGATAAGGTGGCTGGGAACTGCCTGCATGAGTTTGCTAAGAATAAATGGTGCTTGTCAAACCTCATTGCCTTCTATGCTGAAGTGACTGTTTCAGAGGATGAGGGGGGAGCAGTGGGCATAGGTTCACTTTAACACTGCTTGCAGCATAGTCCTCTATAGTATCTTTGGGATCAGATTTGAGACATACAGACTGGATGTTATTCTCCAAAAGTGGTGGTCAGCAGTTCTAAGCCAGCTGATACTCAGTTGCTAGCAACATTCTTTAGGTTTCAATAGAGCTGGCAGTGATGTCTAATGTTTTTCCTAAGTGATGGGACAAGGCCAACATTTCCAAGCTCACCAATGACACCAAACTGGGGAACAGGTCAGGGACTCTCAGAACCTGCGGATGTTCAGAGCTTCACTAGCCAAGGCTCTGAGCAACATGGTAAAGCTATTGAATCAGCCCTGGTGTAAGCAGAGTTTGAAACAGATGTGGCAGGGGATTGGACTGGATGATCTTTCGAGGTCCCTTCCGATCCCTAATGATTCTATGATTCTAATGATTCTATGATCTATAGAGATCCCTTGGACTTATCCTATAGCTTTGTACAGAGCATCTGTGCAAGAATCACACATTGGATAGATGCAATAACTATTTTTTGTTGAGGAATGTCAACAAAAATATCTTCATTGTTATGAGAGAGCTGCACAAAGCCTTCCTCTACTGCAACTGTGGCCCTGTGTGAGCAAATGTGTAAGATTTATAATTTTAAACGTGCTTACTCTATTGCTTATATGTGCAGAATCTTCTCATCTTTAAATCATCGTCATTTTGTTCCTCACAGAAATAATGAACCACAAGAGATGCCATTAATAATGCTCCCTCCTAAACGTCCTAGATTTAGAAATGGTATGCAAAAATAGTATTTTTAGCTATCAATCAACATTTAAGCAAGAATCTGTCATATTTTTACAGAAGTCTCTTCTTGTCTCTAAACTCAGTTTAATATAAAGGCGCTGCCTCTGTTAGCTTCTTCCTCTTTGTATTAAATTTATTTGTATTTCAGTTTGGTCCACAGAGATAGGAAAGAGAGTTCATAGTGGTTACATACAACTTGTGCTAGTTTAGAAAACAGTGTTTGTGGGTAAATTGGGGGAGATTTAAATGGTAAGTGAAACTAGCTCTCAGTCAGCAACTCCAGACAAGAAAACATGGTCAAAAACCCATTAATACAGGAAGAAGCCTACCGTGAGAAGTAATGCTCAGCTAATTACTTGAGCATTGTTTATGGAAACTGTACAGAAACTGAGAAAAAAAGAGGTCTTGAGAGGACCATGGGAAATGAGCAGTAGAAAATCCAGCATTTTTATTTCTCTAAATCTCTAAAGGGCAGAAACACAAAGCTTTTATGTAACTGGAGTGCTAAGAAGTATGGGGGCATTTTTCTGGGTAAGGTGAAGTTACTGTAGCTCATCTGAGAAAGAACAATGGGATAATTGATTGTGTGTTGATTACTACTAAGTAGGTATCCTCCATACTCTGATTCATTCAGTGTAGTTTCTCTTTCTTAATTCATACTATAATATAAAAGTTCTAAACCAAATTGTTTTGTTTTGAATATAGTTAGCACTACTGAACAGCTGCCAAAAAGACTATTTTCTCTAAATAGTCTAATAGCAACCTGCCAATGGACAGTGATGTAAATGAGTTGTCCATCATGCAGCACTTTCTTAAATTAAAAACCAAAAAAAGCCAGATCTTGTCCTTCCTGGTTTTGATCTTGCATAAGCCAAATTAAGAAAAGTCACTGCATGTTTATATGTAAGACTGTGACCGGTAAGTGATTGAGGAAAGGAGCCAGAGGTCAGAGAATGTAACAGCTCAAAATCATCTGCACACTTCATTCTGCCAAATTGCTTACAACCAAGAGCAAATGAGGTAACATGGCAGCTCTACTCAGGAATGAGTGTACAAAGTTTGAAGCTTAAATGTCTTAAAAAAATGCATGTAACCCTGTGCCAGAGGATGGATATTCAGGACAAGATCAGCCTAGAACCATGCAAGCAGATCCAGTATTGGGAGCTGGTTCAAAGCCTGACCCAGCAACAGAATGTCTAAATCCTTATCTGTAATGCAGGTAATTTGCTGCAAAATCTTAAGTAGGAAGGCGCCGTATTCAGATGCTATATTTATGTACCTTACGCTTGATTTAATCTGAAAATTCAGTCTTCTGTATCACTGGACCTGGTGGCAGGTCCTTCAGTGTATTTCTTTTTCTGCTTCAAATGCATCAGCTGTGTTAGGTCACCTGCCTCTGTGTTTGAGAATCTTGGTAACAGCCTATAAACAAGCAGAAATGGTTCTTCAGATGGCAAATCCTCCTGTGTCCTGCCCTTACCTCACTGTCACTTTAAAAAAGGGGGTGACAGTGCTTCAAGGTGGTATAGAATGGAGAGAGGTCAAGGTGCTAGATCGAAGTTCTTTCTAAAAGGAAAAAAAAAGGGGGAACGGAACCTCTAGCCCAAAATGAAGCCTCAGGTTTATTTGAACTCTTTTACCTTGACTCATGAATATCTGTCTGGGGGTGTTTCTGATTTCAGTTAATTTTGGCAGAGGTGATGTTTTCCTGCACGTTGGTTGTGTGTGTGCCTCTCTCAGTTGATAGGGTCACCTGGGGTCCAGCATGCTGCTCCCTAGTTTTGTATCACTCCTCCTGCAGCCTTGTCAGGACAGGTCTTATGGGAGCTCCCAGTTGTTACCAGTCCTTCGTTATTTTTGATGGGACAGCAAAGAAACCACACTTTAGTTCATCCCAGTCTGCAGCACCAGCACTATGTCCAAATAAACTTTTTTTATCCCTGCAGGAGCTGGTTTGCTCCTGCCTGCTCTTGGAACTCAGGGGATCCAGGGCAGCCTTCCTAGACCATACAGAAGTAGATACCACTGCAGGAGTGCAATGAGCCAGATTTATATCATTGCAAAGGAGAAATTGTGAAGGAAGGAGTACCTTGGAAATAAAGAGAAGCAGGTTTCTGCTTGCTGTGATTTATGCACACAAGAGTTCAATCAAGCAGTGTGGAAGAAGCCAGGGACAGATCAGAAAGGGGATGAGAAGAGACTTCTTGTGAAAGAGTTCTGGATGCTGATACAAGATTAACGCCAGTTTCTAAGGCTGTTTAATCCAGCATATTAGCAGCAGGGCTCCACTTGGCATGTAGGTTCTTTTAATAATGTCCAATATATGACAATTTTCACTTTCTAATAGATAGCAGACAGCTCTTTACATATCCCTTCTGTGTTCTTAATGTAATAATATTTTCCATTATTGATTTATCAGACCAGCCTCTAAAGAAGACAAAACATTTGCCCATGTTAAAATGTTGAGTTCAAAAAATCTATGACAAATATTTTTGCTCCATAGCCCGTATCACCACAAACAGGCCTTGGTTTTGAGGTTCATGCCCTGCAGGCCGCCTTGGCATCACCAGAAGTGGAAATAAGTGGGTTTGAATGCGACATAAGGCAGCAAAGGATGACTGTGCAGTTTCAAAGTTGCTGGGTACTTTCTTACATGATGCTGTTGCCCTAATTCATTTGATGCCATGTTATCTTTATTCTACCAATGGTTTTTTTTTATTATTTTTTCCTCTCTCTGAAGAGAATGGAGGTTTATGAAACCATGCTGTGCAGAACTCTCATACATTTTTCCTGCAGGCTTTTTGAATCCATCAGTTACTTTGAATACAATTTAATAAAGAGGTTTCACTAAGGCCCATGATAAAAATGTAGGCAGATCAAGGAGAAGAACAACTGTGGCTCTACATATGCAGCTGGAAGGATCTTTTCCAACTGAATGATTCTATGATTCATTCAGGAGTCCAGGCACAAGAGACCTTGCAAAGTGCTCTGCTGGTGGGAAAAGCTTCAGTCAGAACTTGTGCAGAAGACAGCAAGCAGTAGACAGGAATCAATAGGAAATCTGGCTTAATTAGCACCCCTGCTCCTACAGCTGTTTTGCCTTTCCATGTTGCACAAAGGCTTCTTTACACTACAGTTCCCTAGCAAGTCTTCACTTCTTGTTGACCTCATTTTGTCTCCTTTTTTTTCTGACACTCCGTAAGTACACAAACTCCTCCCCCCTTCACTGCAACTCCCAGTTGTTTCCTAGTCTGTTAAGTGTTTTTGACCTTGCTCCTCATTGCATACCCAATTCTGATTACGATGTGGCACACTTGAACAATTTCATTTCTTTTTAAATTTGTTAAGTGGGTCTCTAGCACTTAAAGTTTCTTCAAACAGGCAGAGAGCAAGAAAACAAAAGCCTTTAAAAGCAGGCAGACACCTGAGACAAGCAAGACAAATGGCCCTGATTTTGTTCCCATGCTGTGTGAGATTTGAGGTAAGCTAGATTAACTCTCTCTTCGTTTAGCTACGAATTCTTGCTGATGGCCATAGCAACATCTTTCCTCTCAAGTGAGGAATGAAAGAAAACTCCAGAAGATTTGGAACTAAATGTATTTTCAGTTGTTTATATTTTTAGCTAGCAAGATACTTTAGCATTCACTGTCATTTGCCCTAGGGGCTTAAATTATGAATTGAGGCAGAGGAAATATTCTTTGTTCTGCTTGTGCAGTGCCCAGTACCCTGTGAAGCTGATACATAGATTGTGCTTGGCTAATAAGGACAGCAGAAAGCACAAAGTTCTTACTCACCTTTTTTCCTTCTTCTTTGTGAAACAAAATATATATGTTGAGGCATGCTGCCCACAAGCACAAGAGTCTGGATGCTGAATAACATGGGTTTGCAAAACCACCAGTGTGAGTACTGGTGGCTTTGAGAATATAGAGCTGTTTTTTGGTAATATTTCACTGGAAATGGGAATTTCCAGTTTAATGCACCATTAAGCCATGTATTTCATCTGGCTGTGGTGGAATTCATTTTCCCCCCAGCAGCTCACGCAATGCTATGCTCTGTATTAGAAGCTAGAAAGATGTTAACACACCAGGAGAGTTTGGCTGCTGCCAAAAGGATACTCACACAGCGTTAAGGCAGGTAATCCAACATTCGCCCCTCACTAGTAGGCTGGGGTGTGGGCAAGATCTTGAGAGAGAGGGGACACAGCCCTGACAGCTGACTCAAACTGACCAAAGGGATATTCCATACCAATTGACATCTGCTCAGCAATAAAAGCCAAGACATGTGTCCCTGGATACTTGTTAGTGTAGTAACCATGAAATAAAGTGATCTTTTTTTTTTTCTTTGGCTTTATATTTGGCCTGGGAAGGGTTTTGGCATGTGAACCGCCTTAATACTACTTTCTGCATAAGAATATGTCATGTAAAGGACTTAAAAGTGTAAAGAAAATAATGGAAACATCTACTTGGTGAGTTTCTTACAATTCAGCCAAACTTAGTGTTTGCTGAATTGGTTTTTTAGAAGTAGCAGCAGCATAGCAGTGTAGGACTGTGTCCGAAGACTTAGCTTTCCTCTGGAAGGACACGAGAGTACTTTGCATTCACTATATTTTTACTGTACTAAATCTCTGCTTAATCCATTTGCAGGCAGGGCAAGAAGGGCAGAGACCTGAAGAACCTTCTCTCAATCCAACATTTATCTCACTTACTGTGAAATGTTGCAGAACAACCACAAATAAGACAAGAAAAGGTCTCCCCACACTCATGTGGCACCACATTGTATATTTTCCTTGCATGTTCAAGATGAAACCAATCTAGGGCCAAGATGAAATTTTTTCTCCATGCATCCCTAATGCATGAGCAAGGGTTGCTGAAACATTTTTTGTTTTCTTTTAGACCTTCACTCAGTGCCACCCATTTCTGAGGTCATCTTGGAATGGTGCTAGGAAAATCTGAAAGGGTCTGAAACATGGCATTGCCCTTGGTAGTTTGTGATGAGATGTGGTTGTGAGGCATGACAACTTGATGCAGTTTGACACAACATGCTCAAAAGCTGTTATGCATGGTAAATTGCTCCCAGTCACAAACTCTGTTCCTATGGCTGTGTTTGCCATGGTTCCTAATTCCATTGTGCACCACTATGTTTATGTGTGTAAATGTATGAGATTCTTTAGAACTGGCTTTGGGATATTTCAAATAGCATTTCATAGAAAAATTAGGGATTGGAAGGGACCTCGAAAGATCATCTAGTCCAATCCCCCTGCCACAGCAGGATCACCTAGACCAAGTTGCACAGGAACACATCCAGGTGGGTCTTGAATGGCTCCAGAGAAGGGGACTCCACAATCCCCCTGGGTGGCCTGTTCCAATGCTCCGTTACCCTCACTGGGAAGAAATTTCTTCTGATATTTACATGGAACCTCCTACGTTCCAGCTTGCACCCATTGCCCCTTGTCCTATCACCAGATGACCTTGAGAAGTGCCTGGCTCCATCCTCCTGACACCCACCTCTCACATATTTATAGATATTAAAGTGGTCCCCCTCAGCCTTCTCTTCTCCAAGCTCAAGAGACCCAGCTCCCTCATCCTTTCCTGTTAAGGGAGGTGTTCTACTTCCTTCATCATCTTTGTTGTTCTATGCTGGACCCCCTCCAGCTGCTCTGTGTCCTTGAACTGAGGGGCCCAGAACTCAACACAATACTCCACATGTGGTCTTACTTAGTGCAGAGTAGAGGGGGAGAAGAACCTCCCTTGATAGGCTAACCACCCTCATTCTCATTCCCGCCCCCAGGATGCTGTTGGCCCTCCTGGCCACAAGAGCACATTGCTAGCTCATAGTCATCTTGCTGTCCACTGGGATCTCCAGGTCCCTCTCTCCTACACTGCTCTCCAACAGGTCAGTCCTCAACCTATACTGATTCCTGGGGTTGTTCTTGCCCAGATGCAAGACTCTACACTAACCCTTATTGTACCTCGTTCAGTTTCTCTCTGCCCAGCTCTCTAGCCTGTCCAGGTCTCACTGAATGGCAGCACAGTCTGCTGAGGTGTCGGTGACACCACCTAGCCTTGTGTCATCAGCAGACTTGCTGACAGTGCACCCTATTCCCTCATCCAAGTCATTAATGACTAGATTGAAGAGGACTGGTCCCAGTACTGATCCTTGGGGAACTCCACTAGATACAGGCCTCCACCTAGACTCTGTCCCATTAACCACCACTCTGGCTTCTATTCTGCAGCCAGTTCACAATCCACCTCACTACCCAATCATCCAGTCCACACTGCCTCAGTTTGGCTGTGAGGATGCTATGTGAGACTGTGTCAAATGCCTTACTGAAGTCAAGATACAACACATCCACTGCTCTGCCATCATCTATCCCCCTGGTTGTGCCCTCATAAAAGGCCCTTCTGTGAACAGACTCTAAGTTTAACACAATTTGTTTGGGCTTTGATTTTTTTTTTTTTGTTTGATTTTTCTTTTCAAACAGATTTCTTCACTGAAGTGGAAATTGTTTAGCAAACCTGGTCTCTTGTAGGCAGATTGTGCTGACTGCAAGGATAAGTTTGTGGGCTGTTTTGTATCTACTGAAACTATATAAAAATCCGAGCATGAACTGCAAGCTAAGATGAAGCTGTTGCTCAATTTGCTTTAACTACAAGTGCCTGCAAAAGATCAGACTAATTAAGGCTGCCTCTGAGGACCTGAAAAATGTACAATCCTATTAAAATACTCCTGAGCTTTTAATTAGTTTCAGGTGGAAGTGCAATAGGAGTTTGTGCCTGGATTTTCCTATCTGTAACCAGCTGTCTTAGAGACCTGGCTGGGGAAAACTGCAAGTGCTTCTTGTGGAATTTAAACAGGAGATGGGGCTTCTAGCAAAATTTAAGCAGGAGCTGGGGCCCAGCATGCACCTTAGCTGTCCCTGCATGTAAAAATCTTGTCAGGACTTGCAGCATTAAGTTCCTGACCATGAGATTCCTGAAAGTCCATCAGTTTACAGATGAATCCCACAGTGGCTCAAGAGGGATTTTCAGATTGTTTGAGTTATGATTGCATTACTGAATCATTATATTGGGTTTTAATACTTTTGATCTTTAGTGCAGGACTTAGCATTTCAAGATCTTGTCTTTTAATCAAGTAGAAAAATCAATAAAACTAATCTTGCCTACTTCAAGTAATGAAATACATTAAGATGTTTCTGTTCTCTTATCAGAAATTATAAGAAAAGTGACAAGTAGCATTCTGTAAAACTGATTTAACAAAAAGCCACAAACTTTCACAGATGTTTTATTTTTAATTTTTTTAGCTACCCAAAACTTTAACTCAGTCAGAACATACAGTAAGTCAACAATATGCTTTTCTGTGGCACATCAGTAGGAAAAAAACTGAGTACTCTTTGGTTTCATTAAAGGAAAAAATAAAGCTGATGGTAGACTTGCATGGGTGAAATCGGAGCTGAAGAAGACAAGTCAGACACAAAACCTGCAGAATTTGTCTGTTGTTTTTATTTTCAGTTTCTCTGTTATGCCACTAAAAACAGCAACACGTATTACAGAAGGATAATGTTTTTTCTCAGAAGCATAGTCTTTAAGGTTAAATATTAGCAGAACATTAATCCAAGACATTCTTACTCCTCTCAGACTTGAAATACTTTAACAGATCTGTGGCAGACTAGACTGTACTGAACATGACAGTAACACAGCTAAATCAGGAATTCAGTCTATAAAAATGCAGAACATAGAGAACATAGAAAACATTAACATTCTGAGTAAGTAATTTGCAGGGTTTTTATGAAGGCTGTATCTTCCCTTTTGTGAGGAAAAATATTTAAGAGCATTGAAAATAGAAAGTCAAGTGTAATTTTGATTTAGTGATTTAACTAAACAATTTTGGAGTAAGTTGGAAGAAGCATTTCTTCGAATACTTTTATGATTATTTACACTAAATTGAATGTAGTCAAGTGTTTTTTGACATCAGCCTTTTTTCAAGTCTTCCAGTTTACTAGAAAATATTCAAAGGTAAGTTGTCAAATTAAAAGTATAATAGTTAAACCTAGAATACATGCTGATTAGTTATATTACTCACACTGTAAAAGACACTTACTATTAGTGTGAGACTATTTTTCCAACTAGAGGGGAAAATGTTATCATTTAGTTTAAAACAAAAAAAAGAATAATTTCTATGCCCTTGGAATGACTACTGCCTGCACTAAACAACCTGACTGCTAACAAAGTTCAGAATGTTTGATTTCTCTTCAATGGTAATTCTAACCCATCTGTCTCACTCCCAAGTAAAACCATAAGCATATGCCAATGGGTGAGCATGTAATGACAGCCGGTAATTGCTGAAATGCCACCAGATAGAGTTTAAAGCTATAAAAGAGCTTGTGAGCTGTTGGTTGTGAGCTGAAGTGAAAATGCTTGAGTAGGGAATTTTTTTCAACAGAATGAATGTTTTCCAGAGTGATGAGACATCCAAATAAATAAATAATGAAGTCTTGTTTGAAGGACTGCAGCTCCTGTTTGTTCATGACCAAACAGTTTAGTTTGTTCATGACTAAAGAGGTAGTAGAGAGGTGGGGTTTGGTCTCTTCTCCCAAGTCACTAGCAATATAACAAGAGGAAACGGCCTAAAGTTGTGTCATGGGATGCTTAGATTAGGAAAACATCTTCACTGAAAGAGTGGTCAGGTATTAGAACAGGCTGTCCAGGGAGGTGGTGGAGTCACTGTCCCTGGAGATGTCCAGAAAACAAGTAGATGCGGCCCTAGGGAATATGATTTAGTGGACATGGTTGGGTCAAGTTGATGATTGGATGATTTTGTAGGTCTCTTCCAACCTTAATGATTCTGTGATTCTGTCATGCAAGCTTCACTGCTCAGGCAGGTGGGAGCTATTCTTCAAGTAAAGTCAGGCCTTAAAATCCCTATCTGAAAGCTCCACTATGCAGCCAGAGAAGTAATATCTCATGTGTGATAATAAGATCTGCCTTCCCTGGAACATGGTCTGCACAGATTTCTTGTAAAAATTAAATCAAGCTGGCTGGTTCAGGCGCTTGAACTATATATTTACTAGATAAACATTCACGATAGATTAGAACACAAAGTATTGTATTTCTTGTTATTTCTTGCAGCTCTGTTTGTTGCTTTTCGGATGTCACCAAGAGGCGTGCTCCATGGGAAGGCATGCCTTGCATTTATGCTGACTTCTCCCAGGAACCCTGCTCATCTTGTGTGTTTACCTCATGTGCAAATAAAGCACATACAGGTTTGAACTCTGTCACTTGGATTCTGCTAGAAAGAAAAAAAAACAAGTCACTTTGGCCTGCTCTTCCTCAGAGTTTCAGTTTATTTAGGCTCTTGAGTTGCATGCAGCTTGTTTCTGGATTGCATAGCCTAGTTATATTAATCATAAAAAGCACAGGAGGATACGAGTGACACTGTTTATCTAATTTACAGCTTGGGAATTGTCACCCATGCTTGACACTTCTCTTTTCTCTCAATCTGCTTTGTCTCAGACTCACGACGAAAGCATTCACTTTTTTACACAACAGAAAACTTTATAGTGGAATCTACTACCATGGGATATTATAGAGATCTACCATCTAAATGGATTGCAAAGTTTCTGAAGGCCATGTCCACTGGGAGGTACTAAATGCAACAACTTGATGTAACCTGGTCTCAGAGGCGTCTCCCTGGAGACATTTGCGGTCAGGCTTGATGAGCCTCTTGAAAATCTGGTCTAGTGAGTGATGTCCCTGCTTGGTATAAGGGAGGGTTGGACTAGATGACCTTTGGAGGTCCCTTCCAACCCTATGATTCTATGATTCTCTACACCCCCAGAAACATATGGAAAAAAGAATCTTTTGAGAAATGCCATTTCTTGTATGCTTTTCTGAACATCTAGTGCTTGTCACTGAAACAAGTAGTCATCTCTTAGCTGTTCCAGTATGCCTCTAAGTGAGCTAATGTCAGGTAGACCTACCTTGTTTTTCTGTCTCTTTTTCTAGTTGTTCCCTATTAGGACAGCTTCTAACTGAGCACACTACTTTCTGTAAATGCCCTCCTTAAGGGCATAATGTTCAAGATTTTGTTAGGTGGAAAGATACCCATATAATTGAGGGGAGCATTGCTCTGAGAGACAGAATGAGCTGAGAGCCAAAGGTAACATAGGCAGGACAGTCAATCAGCAAACAGTCCAAAAACATCAGGAGACATGGCTGTGTTATTCTTGGGGACTATTCACATTCCAAGATACGGTGAAGTAATGAAAAAAGTCCAGTGTCTACCCAGGGATGTCAGTCAGGAACACAGGCTGAAGACATGACTACAACTAAGGGCTAAGGTTCACACAGATAAACCATTCAGCAAATCAGAATGGCAAAGGATATTTACACCTACAACATAGATTAAGTGCCTGAGTTTAAATAAGCCATGAGAAGTTGAGTGGGAGGAAGCCAAAGGTGATCATAGACATAATAATCAAGGTTAATCAGTGATCCAGGTTCCTTTGTAGATACAGTCCATGGTGTCAGGTACTGTTTTGGCTGGCTGGTTTTGAGTTGGGGTTTTCTGTTAGTTTTTAATTGCCTGTAGGTTACCAGTATGCGTTTGAGTCATAACATACATCTGTGGTAAGATTTACTGAAACAGATCACAAGGTGAGTAAAAATGACAGGAGATCTGCAGCACTTGGGAAAGAGCAAAAAGGAGAACCCAAGTTTCCTATGACATTTTAGTAGAGCAAGTGATTAGTGTCCTGCTAATGAGTAAGCATTAGCACATACTGTTAAGATAACAGGCACAAGGAAGTCTGCAATAACCAAACAATTTTACTCTCTGAGACTTCAAAGTTAACATCTGCAGCAATAATAAGCAGAGACTAACAAAGAAAATAAACGGAGAAAAATAAGCCAATGAAAACTGTAATCAATACTGAGAGAATGTGCTAAGCCAAGTTCTACACTTTGTTGCAGTCAATGGATTTGCAGGCAAGTGCATTAGCTTAAATCAGAGTAAATTTGGCTTGTCTTTTAAAGAGAGAATGCTATGGTATATTTTGAAGTAAACTTTAACAATCCACTCCGTGTTCAATAGAGTAAGATGAACTTCTTTGTAATGACTAGAGAGGTTTGTGCATCTGTTGTAAATCAGAAAAAAGACAACATAAATAGCTTCTGTCAGGCCCACTACATGATGATTGACTTTGTTTTTAAATTTTTATTTAATAAAAGCACACGCTAAGTTGCATTTTTCCATCATTTTCACAGCCTTACTAGTTGTGTAACTGCTTAGATGTAAATCTTAATTGATTAAGTAGCTTCCACTATATCCAGAATCTTTAAATACCCTGTTGCTTAGCACTAAATATGAATTCGGTCCTGTAGGAAGGGTTCTGCAGAGTGAGATGGTGAGGGTTTTTTAGGGGACACTCACAAGACTGGGACCATTCTCTGGACCAAGTTACACTAACACCAGCCTACTGCTTTGTAATGTCCCTGTTAAATAAGATTGATAAAAGTGCTGTGAGATAGAAACATAGAATTGTGCTTTGTGGTTCACCCAGAAACTCTGCAATTCTTAATTAGAAATATTGCAAATGTTGGGTTAATATCTTTGTAAATTGCCTGTTAATTTTTATATGAGTTGGTGTTACAATTCTCAGTCACTTGGCTATGTTGGTTTTACTACACAAGGCTACAACAGTCTCACACAGCATCCTTACAGCCAAACTGAGGCAGTGTTGACTGGATGATTGGGTAGTGAGGTGGATTGTGAACTGGCTGCAG
>VZRI01013184.1:131913-152681 GCA_013397515.1 Upupa epops
AGAATGAGGGTGGTTAGCCTATCAAGGGAGGTTCTTCTCCCCCTCTACTCTGCACTAGGTGAGACCACATGTGGAGTATTGTATTGAGTTCTGGGCCCCTCAGTTCAAGGACACAGAGCAGCTGGAGGGTGTCCAGCATAGAACAACAAAGATGATGAAGGAAGTAGAACACCTCCCTTAACAGGAAAGGATGAGGGAGCTGGGTCTCTTGAGCTTGGAGAAGAGAAGGCTGAGGGGGACCACTTTAATATCTATAAATATGTGAGAGGTGGGTGTCAGGAGGATGGAGCTAGGCACTTCTCAAGGTCATCTGGTGATAGGACAAGGGGCAATGGGTGCAAGCTGGAACATAGGAGGTTCCATATAAATATCAGAAGAAATTTCTTCCCAGTGTGGGTAACAGAGCTTTGGAACAGGCTGCCCAGGGGGGTTGTGGAGTCTTCTCTGGAGATGTTCCAGATCCGCCTGGATGTGTTCCTGTGCAACTTGGTCTAGGTGATCCTGCTGTGGCAGGGGGATTGGACTAGATGATCTTTCGAGGTCTCTTCTGATCTATAATGTTTCTATGATTCTATGACAGCAGCTTCTTACATAGAGATGAGTTCTGAGAATGGGCTTAAGATTCACCATCCTTCCGGGCAGAGAAGCTGGTCTTCTCATGGGTAATACTAAACAGCATCATTTTTTGAGTGCTTTCAAGATTTACTTATTCTTTTCCTGTGATTATTTTTTTCTTTATAATGCACAACTGAATCCTGACTTCTTATGATGCTTAGGCAAAAATGCAGATACTGCAGCACCAGTAAAGTGAAGAAAGCCAGAAAAATAGCAGTGGTATCCTGATATGCATCTTTCATGTGATATATACGATGACAGGAAACCAACAGTAAACCAACTGAAGATTGGAATAAAACTGACGTAAAATCCTGGTTCTAATGCTGACACGAGTTATTTCCATTACCGGCAGCTGGGGAAAGAGAATAGAACAGGCAGAGATAGAATAATTTTCTCTTGGGGGGAAGGGGTGTGGGGAAATGGGAATGGAGATTGGTTTTATACAGTATTAGCATATCAGGGTTAGTATCTCTGTCTTAACAATGTTGTGTATACAACTGGATCAGAAAAGGCCTGTTAGCTTGGATAGTTTTCCTAATCTTCTTTCTCAGAAGCTCTGAATAATGCCTTAAACACAGATTTTATGAAGAAGTCCTGATGCAATTTTCTTGTTTCACATAAGCATCCTTCAATTTCCTGTGCCATTTTAGTTCTAAAATAATACATTTCAAAGCATTTTCATGTGTTTTTGATAATATAATGATAAAAATTGGCTTAACAGATGTGACGCATTGTCTGGCAGAGACAAATGGGGGGAAAAAAATCTCACAGCTGGTATTGTCTATGCCAGCTCATTGCAGACTTTTGAACTTGCAAGAATAATAACAATTAATGCCTATTCATGCCAAGATATAGCATGTTATTAGCAGTTTATATAACAATCTAAATTCCGTTTTATTTATATGACTCTAAATTTTTGCGTCTGTAGTTATTTTCTATTCTCTTTTGTCACCCACACACAGTCTCCTTTCTGTATTATTCTCAAAGGAGCACAAGAAAATTGTCCAAATGGAAACTGACACTTTCTGTCTAAAAGAAGATTAAATGCGATCCTAAATTTTCTTCAAGAGTTTATACACTTAAAATTGAATAGTATCGGACTCCACTGGAAAAATGAAGAAAATATACTTCATAAGGCATATATTTTCTGCTAAGGAAAAGTTTCTGCAGATTTTGGGATTTTTTTAGTGGGTGAAGTAAAGGAGCAAAAGGGTTTTTATTCTTTAATGCTAAAGTGTGGGTTTTCTCTGAAATGTTTTCCACCTCAAAACTGTGTTTTGCTGAATTTCATTATCCAAACAGTGTTAAAAACATGAGTGACTTTTAACTCAATATGTAAGATTAAATAATAGGCACCAACATTCTCATTGTATTCATGCAGGACCAAGTACTGAAACATCTTTGGAGACCTGGTCTCTCTTGCTAATTTCAGCAAAGCTTTGAACGTATACTTGCGTGAAGCTATGGACTAAACTTGTAAATTGTAAAACTCCAGATTCACACACCTGACTGCTCCCTCATGCTCAGCTTGAATCAGCATCCCTGAACTCAGTATTTGAGTCCCTGCATGGTATATTTTAAAAAGTAGGCAATAAAAATACTGTTTTTAGAACGTCAGTATGTTCAGCAACTTCTTCTAAGGCTTCCCAAGAACTCAGAAGCAGAACTAAAATCCAAGCAGTTTGCTGGGGTTTGGATTGATTTAATGCTAAGCACAAAGGCATCAATAAAACCATCAGCAAACTAAGTGATTGTCATAGAACACTGATAATTTAAACTGGAGAAGTGTATCTTTTACACTAGATGTGTCAGTCCTTACATTAAAAAAGGGAAGAAGAAGAAAAAATAATTAGAGTTGAGGGAGTAATAATTTTTTTACAAAGATATCTTGATAGTGGAAAAAGAACAGCACAAGACTGTCATCTCCTTGTTTTCCTCAGTGCCTGCTACAAAGAACTTGTCTACTGTCTCCTACACATATTTAGAAGAAGGAACTCTTCTCAGGAATATATTTTTTACCGTGTCAAATCTCTAACTTTGCCAAAAGATTTTTGAGTCTGTCTATAGTTTTACCCTGAAATTTCCTTCTTCAACAATTCTTTTTGAGGGAAACATGTAACACTGTGACATCTGTGGCATTTTTGGCTGACAAGAATTACAATAAAACATGAAAAAGCTTCTGCAAAAAAACCCTTTATTTCTGAAGGCCATCAAGTTTTGGCAGCTTAACTTCAGATTTCTGCATTTAGATCAGCTTTGAAAGAAGAATTTCAGTGCTAAAATTTAGTTTTGGAACAGATTTGAAAAAAATACAGCACTGCAATGTATAGAAAAACTCAAATTCTGAGCTGTAGTCCATAGGATAAAAGCCCTTTGGGATAAAGTCTAATGAATAAACATATGGGAGCATGAACACTTTTTTCTTCACAAGGAATTTATGCAGAAAATATTTACTTTTTGTACCTTGATTTAAGCCTGCAGTGATCATCCAGTACTACAGGTCTCTTTACAACTATGACTTTTCTGTGTGTGTCCAAAAGTAGAATTTTTAGGTGTTAAGAATTTTTTAAGGCCTGGTATTTGCAAGAACAGAATTAGAATACTTTTACTTTAGATATCCAGGTAGACTGTGGACTTCAAGGCAGAAACTCCACCTTTATCTCTTCAGCTTCATGTGCTGGCTATACACCTCCATATTTTTAAGCTCTTAGATTTAATAGTTTTGCTTACTTCTCTGCATCTATGCCATAGAGTAAATTCTTTCAAATATCTATGTATTTTTATATTCAATTGTAGGGTCTGGATGTACTTCTGGTACATTCATATGCTAAATTAATTCAATTATTTAAAACCACATACAAATAGAATAATTAACAATTTCCAACAACTACTAACATTAATCTAAATTAAATGGAATTTTAACACTGCAACACTATTTAACTTTATCAATGTTTTAATGTAAATCTAAAGTATTTGCATCCCTAAGGCAAAGAACCTCCTGTAATTTCAGACCACCAAAAAAATCCTCTCTGGCAACATGGCTCAAGGTGCAATTTTCTAGCTCTGTATTATTACTGTAGTATAGTCCCCATAGACAGAGATCAACAGAGAGGATTTCCATCCACACTCAGTGATGTCCTTAAGTCCTTACATTGTGTTTTCACACAAAAGTCTCTGATATACCTACAAACTGTGTCCAAACATAAAGCCTTGGTTTGGGTTTCTGAAACTACCGCGCCATAACTCCAGACTAAGATCATCTTTGTTCACATAAAGTCTTTCCTGTGTGTCTAGGAAAGGTGGAGGAAAGCGGAGACACAAGGCAGGATGGATTTTATTTTTCAGTGATTGTGATTCACTGCCTGGGAGAAACTTAGCAGACAAGGTATCCGATCCATTTTTCAGAGACAATGAGGGCTGGCAAACAGCATGTCCTCTTTGCTATATTCCCTCTCAGCTCCCTTTCTCACTCACCTCTGAAGCCTGGAATCAGGTAGAAGTGAAAATACTTGCAGATAATAGGCTCACACAGGTTGAATGTGAGCCCTGCAGTAATACCAGCAATCTATCCTTCTTGTCTAAGGATGCATTGTATAGAATTAGCTGACAATTGTTGAATTTCTTTCATTTTTACAGGACAGCTAAAGACACTTTGTGCCTGTGGAGAGAAAGGTGGGTGCACTTTTGCAGGCTGATCATGTGAACTGAAAGCTGCTTTTTGCACAGTGTAACCCACAAACATCTGTTTGCATGGGAATTTTAATTGCTTTAGGCACAAGAAAAGCCAGACTTTGTCTTCAATTTCTAAAAGGCATTTCTGCTAGGCATGGTTGATGGGTTTACAAGAAATACAGGTTAAAGCAAAGGAGGTCAATAGATTTTCAGGCTTGCGCTGCTATCTGGTGGAGTCATCTTGGGAGGGAGCCTGTTCCGGATATGCAGGGACTGACAGGCTGATCACTAACTGCTCCCTAGAGGCTTTTTACAAGCAAAATTTAGGATTGGAAGTCATATCTTGATGAGCAGTTCATAAGTACCAAAAGGTAGCAAAGCTAGAAGTGCGGTAGGTATGCCCTTTCCTACTGTTGCAAAGACACTGGTAGCATCCATCATGACAGACATAAAATCATGTTAGATGATGTCTGGCTCTCATTCAAGTGTGTAATGGATAGTGGCCTAGAAGACAAGATGTTAGCTTTGAACTCGGATCACAGACTGTTCCCCTTGCTACAGCATACTATTAAGAGGTAAAAGTCATGAAGTATTCAAATAATCCCTGTTAAGTACAGGAACCCAAAGCCACATTAGAAATCTAATCATTCCTGTTCTCTTCTGACCCCTTATTTGAACATGTGAGTCCTTGAGGCAGTACAAGTGCTGGGGAAGAGGTGTGAAGCTGTGCCCCGGGCCATGTTCCTTGCTGGCCAGCACAGATGATTTCTTTGTGTGCTCCTGTCTATGGCTGATTCTGACTTGGCTTGGTGAAAACCCCTTGCTGAGTGACAGGTTTGGTACTTCCCTTCAGACTTTCTTATTTCCAAGTGGTGATGAAAGAAATGTCTGTTTTGGTAGAAATCCCTTTATCAGAGCTGTGGGAAAGAAGAAGAAAATAGGGCATTTTGAAAGAAAGGTCTCGTGTCACTGTACACAAGAGCCCTAAAAATCACTGGAGGCTAGGAACAGAAGGATGGGGCTGTCAGAGTCTAAAACATGGTCAAGTAGATAACCTGAGAAACAGGGAGATTCATGGACTGGTACTCAGAAGATTAGGCAGTGAAAAGCCTTGATGCTAGATGGGTTCTCATGAATGGCTTTTATATTAAAGGCAACTTCCTCAACTGATGAACTGCTTTAATACAGAGCAGCTAGTCTAATTTTATTTCTGAAGATGAAAGTGTGATAAAAATTATGTGTGTGCAAGCTTCTAGGTTAGTTCAAATTATTTACAACTTTTCACAGTCTAAGCTTCTGTCAAGTTTAATTTCATTGTTTCTGAAAACGATATTCTAGACTGGAGTGCTAAAAGGGGAAAAGCTGTCAGAGAAGGAGAAATTTCTGCTATTCAGTTCCACAATGTTTTCTAAACAAGTTTTATTTATTCTGCTGGAGCTCAGTTTATTTTATTCTGAGAGTATGTGGGATGCATTTGTAACAATACTGAAAAACACCTCATATATATGGAAAACTACTAGATTCCCCCAAATATCTTTCATGCTAGTAATTTTTTATATGAATCTTTGGTTACAGTGAAAAGTGCCTAGTAGTTCTTCAGGAAGAACTGTTTCTCTTTTCTACTATGTTAAAGTCTGAACTTAGTTAAATGTCTATCTAATGTATGAGAATTTTATCAAAGTAGCCGATAACTGTCAACTATTGATAGTCTTACAGAGTCAGGTAGGTCTTTCAGATTATCTTCTTGTAATAAATGTTGCTTTGTTGGATGGACAGATGAATATAAAACAATAAGAGCTCTTCCTGGTTGTGCTAAAATCACTGAAAGCATCCCCGTGCCTTCAGCATCTGCTGAATCAGCTCATTGTCGAGGCACTTCATCAGAAGTTTTGTTTGTGTACTGCGAACAGACAATTGTGCCTGTTCTTTCTCCTTTTGCTGTTTTATGGCAATGGTGGCTTTGTCCTGCTCAAAATCAATTATAAAAGTGTCAAAAGTGGACTGAATATTAATGTAGTCTTATATTAAAGTGCTATCCTTACTTTGCTTAGTAGCAAAGCTTGAGCTTTACCCTCTTCATTCTTACAGTGTGACTTATTGAGGAATTTGGCTCCAAAATATGTATGAATGCATGTATATTTGATAAGGAGAGTTCAACCAGCAAACTCATTCAGATGTTAGATGTTTTTAATGTAAAAATGAAAGCTCTGGTATTTTAAACCACATCTATTTAGAGCTTTTTTATGATACTTATATAGAAATACTGCTGCTGCTTTTGTGCCACGTGCACCCCTTTCACTTACTTGTGTAATTGGAAAGGAAGATGTTTGCTGAGAAAATAGAGCTATTGCTTTGGCTCTTAATTTCCTGTTTACACTTGAATTTATAGGTGTTACTTCATTAGCATCAATAAGGAAGGAGCTGACTGTCTATGAATAATTCACATAAAGCTACAGCAGACTGTAATCCCTGATTCAATAACCAAAACATGCCCATAGGTCTTGGGATAGAATAGACCTGTAGGCCTGGAGATACTAAAAACTCACCTGGATGCAGCCCTCTGCAATGTGCTTTAGGCAGTCCTGCTTTGGTGGGGGGGTTGGACTTGATCTCTTGACTTCCCTTCAACGTCAGTGATTATGTAATTAAGTCTGAGCAAATTGCATGGCCCAAATCTCACCCATAACCTCAATGCATAATGAAACAAAGGAACTAGAAGGCATGTCGAATAAATTGGCCCAAAGTCCTTCACAGGTCTATACAAGAAAAAAAAGCATGGACAAGAGAAAGTGACAACTTCTTGCCATTGCTGTACTGTATCAGTAAGACTGTTTGGAATACACCTTGTCTAAAAAGAAAAAAACCAACTAGTTCCATACACATGCTAGTCCTCTACTTGGCTCTCAGTTATTGTTTTTAATTGATGTCATAAGTAAGAACCAAGAATATGGGTGGATTTCTTTGATTCAGTAGAAATCATATGCAACCATATTCAATAAATCATATACATATATAGGCATGGCTTTCAGGATAGGAATGAATCTGTTATTTTGAAAGCCTCTCTTTCCTTTACAGCAGGAAAAACCCTATAGCTTGCTTAATGGATCATTTCTCTGAGAATCTTCTACCCAAAAGACAACTTATAAAAAACGTGACATGTAGTTAGTACAAAGTGTCACCTGAACCATTTATATAACATTCCTCCCACCGTACTGCTCATAATATCTTCAAAAATGCAGGTGAAGAGCTACAACAGAAGTGATAATGTAAGGGAAAAGCCTGAGATGTGAAGTGACAGCACAAGAAGTAGAATTTATATCACACTTTACAAAACTGATAAGACCAAGGCATTTCCAGGTCATAAAAAACCCAGAAACCCTTATGTAAGAAAAACAGCATCTCTAAGCTTTTGTACCATTCTGAGTACACAGTTACACTGCTGTATACATACAGGCATTAGTCAAGTAATGACGATGTTTGCCCACACTGTAGTGAACAAACTCGAAATATATTCATGTTCATTATGACATTTTTAAATTCAAGTTTAACAGCAAAATTATGGCAGCTGGAAAAGGGTAAACATTGTATTTGTCACCTTCACAGAACATATGTATTAGCAATTGGTTCTCTGTTAATGTTATGGTTATGGTCACCACCTTAACAGGAGTTAGTGTCACTGGATCTGATAAAATGTTTAAAACCTCTTCTGTGTAATTATTATGGTGCAAATGAACTTCCTCTGTTTTCTGCATATTTGCTGCCCTGCATTTGTACAACATTGGGCTTACTTAGGTTGAAAGGGTGCAAGCTCATCTGATCCATAGTTTGTTTACAAGTAATACCTCAGGGTGAAGTACTTATATTAGTCTTAATATCTTACTTTACTCTCCACAGTCAAATTCTGTGTTTTTTCAAAATATTCCTTCACATTCTTTGGGAGCTACAGCCAGGACTTTACGACCATCAGATTTTACCATTTTCTTCTAAATTTTAAGTTCTGCTTTGCTGTTGTAAAAGTAGGAAATAGCTTGATGGACAAAACACTGCTCCATGTGCCACATAAAAAATCAATGTGTTCAATTAATAGAGGAATGGATTTGAATGGTCTCCCACATAAATAAAAGCTGTTCACAAGAGTTAAGGTTTCTCAAGACATTATCCATAGAGTTTAGCTATAATAATGTTTTTCATGAACTTCCACCACTGATTAGAGAATCCAGCATGTCTTGACAAGATTGACTCTGAAAGTAAATGCACCTGACCTGCTACACAACATGACTATAGGGGATTTGCACTGGGATGTCTTTTTGCATTGAAGAGACAACTGTTTGTCAGCAGAGGCACGATGCTGGATGACTTCCTTGCAATCTTTTTTTAATCTTATGATTTGTCATACAGAATGATACACTCAATAAAGCCACTAATTCTGTTCTTGTATCTCCAACAGATGAATCATCAATACGTTTACTGATAGCTAGCTAATGTTTTCTTGTGACATCACCCATAATAGTGAAAATCCAATATAATGGAGAACTGCATCATATATCAAAAAACATCTGAGCTTCAAATACTAAAGCTACAGTGGATGGAGGTATGTTTTCGTTGTTTAAAACCACTTTCTTTTTCTTACTGAGACTTTGCAACGGTGATCAGTTACAACTTCCACGTTAGAAACTCAAACTAACACAAAGGTTGGTTGCCTAGTGTTCCTTATTTAGGTTGGGTAACAGAATGTTTTGAATTGGGACAAGAGCAGAGGGCATTTCTGGTGAAAGATCTTTGTCAATTAAGAAAAGCTTGATCCCCAAGGCTTGGATTTACAAACATCATTGTTACACTGCATTGCAGAATCTCCACTCAGCTCTTTTCCGATTAACAGCTCTAAAGAGAGAAAGTGAGTAGATTACAAGGATTTATGTTATAGTAATTATAGTACTTTTTTAATTATTGGGGTTTTCAAGTTTTTTTACATAGTTCACATTTTAAGAAATCCAACTCAGTAAAAGCTGATGCACAGTGCATTCAAAAGTCTATCATATCTTGCTGATTAAAAGCCTATATTATAAAGGATAGTGAGGAAAACATGCTATATTGCTTGCTTATAAAATTATCTCATTGATTTTTTTTAAAAAAATGCTTCTGCAGAAGTCACATGGATCAGAAATGTTATCATTATGAAAAACTGATAATGCGTCAATATTATAACAATCACAGTTGTAAGCCTCTTGAGATAAAAGAATATTTGTTCTCTAATCATCTTCTGCACCATGCTGGGCCGATTATTCTTTCTGTTCACATTTTTGTCCTTAACTTTCAGCTTAGTTGAAGATGCAGCACCAAGACATACAATCCCAATTATTAGAATCTCACACTGTTTCAATGCCAGCTGTTTTATACTGTTGGGTCTTCTCTGCACAGGCTGTTCTGTTGCTCTATTTTAATTAAGAATATATTATAAATACTATTCTAAGATTCTTATGAAAGTAAGGAGCATTTAGAAGTCAAGAAAATATTCTAATTCCTTCACTGGAATTAATTATGGACTTAAAAAGCCAGTAAGTTTTGGAGTGTTTGTTTTTGATTTGTTTTTTTTTTCCTTGATCTTGCATTTGGAAATACCAGGGCTGGGCCAGGGAGCTTAATGATAGTTACCTCTGTAGTAACAGGATTTGTTATACAGCTGTACCTATACTGCTTCAGTGGATTTGACATTTGATTATGCATTTTCTAATTCAATGTCCAATTATGTACACGTTAATTGGATGTTCAATGACAGATGATTAATGTTTTCAAATGGGGTGTGTTTTATTTAAATCACTGTTCAAACTGGTGAGAAGGTAGTACAGGAATTGTCTGTATCTGATGAGAAGACATGGAGCTTCCTATTTCTTCTTACCCAGGAGAAGACTGAGCAAAGGTTCACTGAAATTATTTTCATAAGTCATGGATACAAAAATTTTCAGAGACTTTTAAGCTTCAGTTGTCTATGACCTCAAGATCACTATTGAATTATCACCCAAAGCCTGTTTCAGTACTTTGTGTGAGTAATGAGGTATTATTATGGCTTATTTCTTTGCCATAGGCAAATTTTTAAAATACTGTAGAAGTAAAGTGATAGTCTAAATAAGTTTCTTATTTATAAAATTTCTTAGGTTGCTACACATTACTGAGAACAATGTCATAGAAGCTAAGCCCTTTTTAGCAAATCTCACTCTTAACAAACAGGGGAACTGTGAATCAGTGCAGGAAAAACTGTGAAATGGAGTTTGGCTAACTCCAGCAACTGGAGAATGACTTCTGGTGTATTTTTACATGCTTGTAAAACATCTTGTACAACATTTCCACTTTCTACAGTGCTTCTGCTCTCTAACAACCTTTTTCCTTATACAGGTATCTTCTTGTCCTTTACCCTTTAACACGCACAATTAAAACCTAGGTTTGCTTCAGCTAGGATTATAATAAGATTTTGATAGCCTGTAAGCAAATCTGTTTTTATAAACTAATTGATACCAAAACTCATCACATGGCTAGAAGACCTCCAAGAAACACACAAGACTAGAGAAGTGGTTTTAGTGATCCAATGGCTTATACTACTCCCTTTCATGTCAGTAACAATCTGCCTGTGGAACCTGGTGTCACAGACATTGTAAAGCATTACCGTTCAAGAACTGTATGTAAACATCTTCCTTATAATGTTTTATAATGCCTTTGATCAGACAGTTTATTTCTCCATAAAAGGGGTATCAACTTTTCAGAAGGGATAGGCAAGGTAGAAGAGGTGGTGGAATGGCTCTCTATGGAGGCATATGAAAGCATAGAGTTTAATGAGGGAGAGGATGGGGTTGAGGTGTTATGGGTAAGAATCAAAAGCAAGGTCAGCAAGAGTGTTTTTTGTGGTGGGAATCTGTTATAAACCACCCAACCAGGATAAAAAAGCAGATGAATTTTTTTATAAGCCTTTGAGAGAGGTTTCAAAATCCCTTGTACTCATGGGGGACTTCAATTTTCCCGATATCTGTTGGAAATACAGTACAGCAAAGAGAGAACAGTCCTGGAGGTTCCTGGAGTGTGTAGAAGAGAACATCCTCACACAACTGGTGAGAGAGCCAACCAGGGAAGATGCCCTCTTGAACCTACTTCTTGTGAACAGGGCACAGTTCTATTCAATATCTTTACTGATGTCCTCGATGAGGAGATTGAATCTCCCCTTAGCAAATTCAAGGAATGACACCTAGCTCAGGTGGATTGTCGATCTGCTAGACAGGAAGAAGATGCTGCGGAGAGATCCAGACAGGCTGGGTCAGTGGGCAGAGGCAAATGGGATGAGGTTTAACAAGGTCAAGTGCTGGATCCTATATTTTCACCACAATAACCCCCAGCAGAGCTACAGACTGGGAGAAGAGTGGCTGGAGAGCAGCCTGTCAGAGAAGGATCTGGCAGTACATGTTGAAAACTAGTTGAACATGAACCAGCACGGTGCTCAGGTGGCACAAAAGGCCAATGGCATCCTGGCTTGTATCAGGAATAGTGTGGCCAGCAGGACCAGGGATGTAATTCTCCCCCTGTACTCAGCACTGGTGAGACCTCACCTTGAGTACTGTGTGCAGCTCTAGGCCCCTCGCTTCAAGAAAAATATTGAGGTACTGGAGTGGGTCTAGAGGAAAGCAATGAGACTGGGAAATTCTTACAAAGAGAGGCTGAGGGAGCTGGAGGTGTTTAGCTTGGAGAAGATGAAACTTGGGTGAATCTTATCACTCTCTATAACTGCCTGAAGGGAAGTTGTAGAGAGGTGGGGGATGGGCTTTTCTCGCAGGCAACTAGTGACAAGATGAGAAGGCATGGCCTGAAGCTGTTCCAGGGGAGGTTTAGGTTGGATGTAAGGAAGGACTTCCTCATGGAAGACATGACCAGACATTGGAAAGGACTGCCCAGGAAGGTGGTGGAGTTGCCATCCTGGAGGTGTTTAAGAAAAGAGTGAATGTGGCACTTAGTGCCTTGGTGTAGCTTGAACCTTGATGATCTCAGAGGTCTTTCACAGCCTCAATAATTCTGTGGTTGTGTGATTCAGTGAAAATAGTTCACAGAATCAACAGTATTTTGCTTTTATCGTATTTTTTTCCAGATTTTGCATTCCTGTCCATGAAGAAAAAAACAAAGCAAGTACTGTGTTGGAAATGATCTGCTTTTTGTGTTTTAATTACAATAAAAATGAAGGATTTGTTTTTTACAAGTGGATTTTCATGGAGCATCCTAAAATTTAGCATGTACAGAAGTTTTCTACCGATTTTTCTGTTTCATAGAAGAGGTTTTAAATTAATCATTTTGACCATAAAATAACTCTGAGTAGGTGTCTATATGGAGGAACAAAATGTACACTGCTTCAACAGAAACATTCTTGCTCAAAGATGCTTTTGCTTCAGGACTTTTTATTGAGGCTGTTGATATAAATGCTGATGGAGCTGTGACCATCTAGAATCAATGAAACACTGCTTCTGGATATTTAGTTAATAAATTAAAAAAGGGCCTTGATGTGCTAAAGAAGTTATATTTTCCTTCACAGTATTTTAGAATATGTCCCTCTATTTCTCTTGAGGCTACCCCATTGCCAAATATATGTCATCATAAAGCTAGATTAGGTTTTATTAATGTTTTCTGTGTTAGTGTTCATCCTGCTCAAGATAAACATTATGGAGGACTGACAGTAATACTTGTAACAGCAAAGAATGGAAGGAAAGATCTATGCTTTTAACTCATTTGAAAAATAGAACATATCTGAAAACTGTTGTACAAGATTCAGTTGCTACAACATTTTGAATTCCAGGGGGCATTCGCAAAGGTATGTGCTCAGCATCACTTTCAGGTGACTCAAAACAAAATACCTGTAGCCTTTGACTTGCACAAAAATCGAAGTTTTCACCTTTAGTTTATGTAAAGCAAAGATAGGGGATGGTGACTGACACTTATAAAACAAGAGGCTGTATTTATACAATAGTTAAATTTTATTTGAAATACTACCACATTTTTGTGCGGTACTTTCTGTATCACCATTTGCTTTGCATTTTCATTGAGCTAGCTCTGTACTAAGAGCCAAAAAGGAAATACTGTGGTCAGCCTGTGACCTGGTTTATAGCAGGGCACAATCCTATCAGTTAACTTCTTTATCCTTTTAGAAAATAAATATATTTTATACTTTTGGTTTTAAATTACAATTTCCAATAAGGTATATCTTTAGATATTCCCATGTTACTGATACTCTTAAGACACTGAGTGGAATGGATTGTAGAATCTCTTCTCTGTTTTTTCACAGGATACCTTAAACTGCTTGTTCCTCTGATGGCCAAAATTACTGGTTTCTAATATAAAAGTATAATCATTTGGATGTCAAAGCAATTCTGTTTTCTTCAGTGGTGAATAAAGTACAACAAAAACAGTCTTGAGTCTCTCCCAGGGAGAATTTTGCTGTGTTGGCTTGCACAAGAACCAAAGTAGTGAGGCTCCTTCAAGATCTTGCTATTATTTTATACAGGATCATATCTAATTAAGAGAGGGAGGAAATATTAGATGAGTGAACTAGAGTTGTCTGGGTTTAATGTTTGTCCTGAACTTCAAATGAAGCATGGTGCAGTATTATTGCTTTACTTGCTTTTGCATTTACTGTACATCATGATGACAAAAGGGTCTCACTTTTTGTTTGACTTTGAAGAAAAAGTTTGTAAAAATAAAAAGGTGCTCTAGGGTAACTGTAAATCAGCATCTCAGTGCATTTGCATTGGTTGAAGGGCATCAGAGACAAGTGATCTTCTTTTCAGGATTACATATACCTCTGAAGGGCATTTCAGACAGACAAGTTCCATGTAACAATCAGGAAACTCCTTGAATTTTACATTTACTCCGTTATAATTGTTTAAGTTTTATGGTTGGATTTTTTTCTTCTATTTTAATACCTAACTCCACCATAAGAGTCTTACAAGGAGAGGCTGAGAGAGCTGGGGTTGTTTAGCTTGGAGGAGACTCTAGGCAGACCTTATCACTCTACAACTATCTGAATAAAGGGAAGTTGTAGTCAGTTGGGGATCAGGCTCTTCTCCCAGGCAACTAGTAATAGCACAAGAGGACAGAGCCTGAAGCTGCGCCAGGGGAGGTTTAGATTACATTAGGAAGCACTTTCTCATGGAAATGATGACCATACATTGGAATGGACTGCCCAGGGAAACAGTAGAGTCACCATCCCTGGAGATGTTTAAGGAAAGACTGGCTGTGGAACTTAGTACTGTGGTCTAGCTGATGTGGGGACATTTGGTCATAGGCTGGACTTGATAATCTCAGAGGTCTCAGTAATTCTGTGATTTTGTGATAATCCTTGCTACCTGTAATGTATTTATGTGTATCTTCAAAAGCACTTCATGAATACTTAGCTAAGGAATAAGGTTAAAATATTGGTAGTATTTATCTGCATGTAGAATAAAAAGAATGAGAAGCTACGCCACCTTCTTCAGATAGCACTACAGAGAATGTCTTTCTACATTCTCAGAATGTTGAAGTATCAGTTCTCAAGCAGTTGTGGATTTTTTAGGGAAAATCATAAAATCATAGAATCATTAGGGATAGGAAGGGATCTCAAAAGATCATCCACTCCAATCCCCGTGCTACAGCAGGACCACCTAGACCAAGTTGCACAGGAACACATTCAGGCAGGCCTTGAACATCTCCAGAGAAGAGACTCCCTGGGCAGCCTGTTGCAATGCTCCATCACCGTCACTTTGAAGAAGTTTCTTCTGATATTTAGATGGAACCTCCTATGTTCCAGCTTGTACCCATTGCCTACAACATGCCCAATAAATAGTAGCACAAATATTTTAAGGCTTTGGCAAATAGCTTTATGATTTGATAGTTTTATTATATATGATAATAATAAACAGGATAAATATCTTAAAATTAGCTTTATAGCCCAATTTAGCTAGAATGTATGCATTTATTTTGGAAATGCAACAAGCAATAATTTTGTTTACAGCCTCATACAATATGCTAATGAGGATATTTTCTTCTATTTTAAAAGGAGGAAAAAATAGCATTAATAATTTATTATTTAGAGTGAAACATGTTAGAAAATATGCTGTAGCCCAATACCCAAAGAGTCTGAAAATCAAGGATGAATTTAAAAAAGCTGTCATTCAGCCTGTGGCTACTTTCAATGCAAGTAAGGAGGTTGAAAAAAATGTGTGCTCAATTTCCTGTATCCTCTTTTATCACCCTCTCAACTTAAATTTGTTTGTTTTCCAGGCTTCCAAAAAAGTGTATCCAAATTTTCCTTTAGATTCAACCCCCCCCACACACAGTGGCATCTGGCTTCCAGCTGATTATTTAATCACTTTTCTCATATCCACTCAGATGGTTCATACATGCTGCCTGTTTTCATGTTACAATCTGCCCATTAAAAATGGTTTTATCTTCTGACTGGTACATGGTGATCACTACTTTTACTATTATGAATGTATCTTTTTTAAAATGTCTAGCAGAGTATGTTCTTAAACAGCAAGTATATTGTTCACTGTGTCAAGAGCTACAGCTTATAAATTCATGAGATTACATGCAAGTAATCAGTATATGTCATTTCAACATTGCCTGGCATTTTTTATTTGCTTTAGCAGTATATACAATAACAAAAAATATTGGTGTGCCCTTTTTTTTTCTCATTCATTTAAATGATATCATAAAGCTTGTATTACAATTATACAAGTAAATGGTTTGTAATTAGCTGATGAATGCCTTCAGAGAAAGGTACCAGTACTGAATAAGTACAAAATACTATATAAAGCTACAGTATATACATTATTTATGTATAAATTATTACATTAGTTTTAAAGTGCAGTGACTTTTCTCTATATTAGTTGAGTATTCCATTTAAATGTGAATTGACTACTAAATTGCATTAAGGCAATATGATTCTATGAAGAAGCCTAGAGTGAAAGAGCACTGCTGGTATTTCATTCCCAGTAAGCTCCTACTGGCATTTTATCTGACATCCTGGCTCTTCACATCCTGTGTTACTAAGCTAACAATTAAGGGAAATCAGAAAAGCCAGTGACTCATAAATTGCTACGTATGGTCTAATATGTGAAGTATTTTTCTGGAAATGTAGGAAATCAAACATATAAAGCTGAAGTATCAATTTAAAATAAGAGAGGAATAAGTAGAAACGTCATTCATTAAATACTTTTTATTAAAGAAATAGCTCATTATCCCTTTGTGTGACTCATGAAGTCACCATCAATCAGCTGTGTAGTCTGTAATTACACAGCATTTCTCTGACAACATGGGTGCAAAAAAATCTATAGCTAGAATTTGATTAACTCTGATTCAAGGAACTTGTAGAGGATATTGGACTTTCCAGTCATGATTTTTCAAAATGACTACTTCATTCCTTAATATCTGAATTTTCAGATGGAGACAACTTCATACCTTTAATCCAGCACAAACATTTTCTTTTCCAGTGTTAAATATTAAAACTATCAGAGAACAGAAAGCCTGCAGCAGAAAATTCTTAAACAACAAAATTATGTGCTAAGGTCCTGAAACTTAATCCTGTTTAAAAGCATGAAACACTAAGTAAACAAATTAATTATTTTTTCCCTTAATTGTTTTATTTCAGATGCATTTTCTTCAGTTTACTTGGCTTCTTATATCTGGCAGTATTTTTTGTATATTTTTATTACTTTCACAAAAGTTTGATAGATCCTCTCAGTTTCTTGTTTAAATACAGTCTTAAACCAAAAACCTTTCAATTTTAAGTGCTATATTCTCTCCAAAATGAGACTTCCAGTGTTCTTTTGCATCCCATATCTTCTCAATTACTCCCTTTTCCCTCCCAAATTCATACCCCCAAGGAAATCTTTCACATTTCTATTTCAATATCTAGTGGCAAGATGAAAAGCAGTGAACAAGGTAAGGATGGAACACTAATTGATGTAAATGTGAAACAATAGTAATGGACTCTGTCTGGGCCGTGGCTGGAGACTTCTGTATAATGAAAATTCTTCCATAGTTAGCATTTTTATCCCTCTAGTAATATTACCTAAGATAATGTTTCAATAGCTTTTTAGAACAGAATTTGTAGCTTTGCTGTTCTGAATTGAAATCTACCAACAAGTGGAAGATTTTTTTTTTGTCTTCACAGCATTTATAGAGCAGGATTTCTTTTTTCCAGAAATACAGAAGAAAATGAAATATTTGCAACCTTCATAGTAATTGGTCCATTTCAGTAAGTGATAAATGGCTTCATTGTTATTCTTTTCTGGTCTGTCAGGAGATTTCAGTAGTTTAGTCAAAATTAGAATACTTTTTTATCAATAAGATTACATGTGTGACTGTAATAGGGAAAACTGAAAATTACCTTTCCTTTACTGAGTCAAACACTGTGACTGTAATATGAAAAGAAAGATGATGCAACTCTGATCTGTTCTGTGATAAGAAGGGCTCTGCCAGATGTTAAAATAATGTAGAGTTGCCTTTTTCTTTCTGTAGTTAGAATTGGATCTTGGATGTTGAAGTTTTCTAGTAGTTTGATATATTGCTAGGGAACTATGTCAAAATAACTGAAGATTCTGCTGTACAACTTGTAAGATTCAAGAAAAAGAAAAATCATCATTAGTGAAGATGAGAATAGACTGAACAAATAAGGGAAAGGTAAAACTGTCAGGAGTCTCCCTGGTGACCTGCCCAAGTCTGGCTCCTACCTGAAATCATATTCCTCTCCGGTTTGAGAAGCAAAAGCCATTCTTAAAATACCCAGCCATGTTCACAGAATCACACAGTGGGCTAGTGGGGGGAAGGGACCCCTGGAGATCATCTGGTCCAACTCCACCTTGCTGAAGCAGGGAGACCCAGAGATAATTGCCCAGGGCCATGTCCAGATGGCTTTTCAATCCAAGAATGGAGATTGTCCAGGACTCTGGACAAACTTTGCCAGGGTTCTGTCACCCTCACACTAAAAAACGTGTTCCTGATGTTCAGAAGGAACTGCCTATATTTGAGTTTATGCCCATGACCCCAGTCCTGCCACTGGGAACTACTAAGAACAGTCTGACTCCACCCTCTAAGCATTCTCCTTTTGGGTATTTACACATATTGATAAGATCTCTCTGTGTCTTGTCATATACCAGGATAAACCGTCCCAGCTCTCTTAACCTTTCTTTGTAAGAGAGATGTTTGAGTCCTTTCATCATCTTTCTGATAAATTTCATAGACTCTCCAGTGGTCCCATGTGTCTTTTTCATTGACCAGACCTCAACACAGCACTCCAGGTGTGACCTCACCTGTGCTGAACAATTGGCAGGGTTGCCCAGACCAGAGTGGCCTTCCTCTTCACACACAAAACTTTCAGGCAAACTTGTTTAGCTATTAAGAAGTAGTAAATAAAATACTTGCTAAAAGGAGCCTTTTCCTACCCATCTAGAATCAAGGAACAATTATATGTAGACACACATACCTACACACAAGTATCTTTGCTAAGTATTGGTGGTCAGTCACTCAGGTAAGGAGCTAACTAACACCATAGGTGTTACTGTTTACAATAATTACCAGTGAAGAACAATGGGTAGGTGTCTGTGTTTACATTTTTGAACCTCCAAAAGTCTCATCAGTGTGTTCACATGCATATGGGTGAATTCAAAACATCATTAAATAAAAGTAGATGCAGCAGTTTGGGACTCTGCAAGAGAAGTTCATGGCACCTTGCTCCCAGGTCAGTGTTCCAGATACCTGGGTGTACTCATCAATTTGATGAGTTTGCAGTGGATAAAGCTGAAAGAACTGGGGATGTGTGTTGCTCCTGGCTGTTTATACAGGTAAGTACATTAAAACAAAGGTAAATAGTATCAGGACTTCAAATATGGCATTTTTGTTGTATTTCTTTTCATTGCTACAGTTTAGCTAACCGTTCAGCTTAGACAACTGTAAATTCCTGTGTGTACAGTATATTTGCTCAAGTCTTCTAAAAGAAAGAGCTGAAAAATACTTTGATCCTCTCACCTATATTACAATTTTCAGGACTCATCTGAGAGCTGTATGTTGTAGTCACGTGGATGAGTGATTTATCAGGTGTCTCTGTTCTGCAGCCAAAGCCAGTACTGAAAACCAATCAATAAGAAAATGTTTTGGCAAAGCATGCCCCCTCGTGCTATTGTATGGTATCAGACTACTGTTTTTAAACAGTAGTTAAGTAGAATATTCCACAAATATAGATAGCTGTAGAAGGCAATTCAGAATTTCTTTGTTAGTAGGTATCTGACGGCTGTAAAGTGCGCATAGACTAGATTGCATGACAGAGTTGGTGCAAATTTTGACCTGTGATCAAGTAACTAAATGCTACTTGAATCACCTGCTTCTGCAGCAGGTTTAATTTTTTGTCGTGGCTGTCCTTCAGCCTTTCAGAAAGATATTTATATCAGATATGGTTTCCAAACATACATAAGAGTCAAGCTGAGGAAGAAAGTGTTACCTGGGGTAATTTTGCTGAAGGTCAAACAAATAACAGTTGTCCTTCTAGTTAACAGAAGTCAAAACAAATTTTGTTGTTCCTGTATTGACTTCACATATAGAATAAGAAGTGCCTGTCAATACCTACCATTATGTTGTATCAGAAAAAAGGAATCACAAAACAACATTGATGGGAGAAAATTGTCAGAAGGAGCATGAAGAGAACAGAACTAACAGGTTTTACTTTTTTCACATTAATTTCAGGATTTGTCTTTTGTTCTTTAAGAAAATCTTTCTTACTCTTCAGTACTCTCTATGACTTTTACAAACAAACCCAGACTGAAGAACAGTCCTTGACAAATGGACAAGATATTACTAAGTATTTGGAGTAGATACATGTTACAGCTTGTGTATGTATTTCATACCTGACAAGTATATCCAGCTATCAGCCTGCTGTACAGTGGTGTCTGCTTACACAGCCATCCAATAGAAATGAAGCTATGCTAACTTACTATACAATTTAACCATATTTCTTCAGGATAGACTACAGTCTTAGGGAAGATATAAAATTATGAATACATATGGTTCATAATACAATCTGGATGTACGAGAAATGTAGACAAATGTAGCTCAAAGAAATTATGAACACAAATGCATACATCTCACACAAACTCGAGATTTTCAGATCAAAGTGGAATGTGCAGCAGTGGCAATTCTTCCACTGTACTGAATGCAAAGCAGGCCAGGCTTTCACCAGAGCCATGTCCTAGCAAACAGCCCCACGCTGTGGACACAGTATGTACTAGTAAAACAACAGATCAACTACTTGAGCTGCCTCTTGTCTCACTCACACAGCTCTGCCAGGATCTATTGAGATTTATCTGGTGGTCATGACTAATTTCTTACTTACTTTAATATTAAATATGTCTGTAGGAGTGGGAAGAGGAGAGGAGGAATTTTTCCCAAAGACATCTGGTAGATTTGGAAGTACATAACCGCCCCCCCCC
>VZRI01013184.1:153070-224653 GCA_013397515.1 Upupa epops
CAGGAAAAAAAATCAACTGCATAAATTCTGGAAGACAAAACTGTGAGTGGTGTGTATAGTCCTGGCATTCCTTGGGGCAGCAGGATTTAGTGGGGCTCTGTAGCAGGATTAGTGGATTCTCCACATACAACAGCTGAGAACAAATGTTGTCCTGGAACATGATAGTAACTTCCCCAAGACTTGTTGAACATGAAAATTTTAAGACCTTTTTATCCAAAAATGAATGTTTAAAGAGTTTTCCAGGGACTCAACAGGTCTGGATATATAGTACTTTGGAGGACATTGCAGAATCTTCCTTCTGCTTCTAGAAACCTGCTTCTTATATTACCCTGGATCTACCATATCCTTTTTTTATTTTAAAAGGGGAAAACCAGGCTGTTATAGTAATTTCTCCCAACATTCCTTTTATTTGGTTGTGGAGTATGACTGCAAAGGGAGCAGGCTTGGTAGCCCCCCACTGTGCAGCACTTCATCTGATGCTCAAAAGAAAGGCTGTTACCCAGTTCACAAGAAAGAACCCTAAGTTCAGGAATGGACTCCAGCTACTAAGTAAGTACTAAGTAAGTACTAAGTACTAAGTAAGTACCTTTAAACCTGAGACCCTTCAAGCAGAGCTTGGGGAAAAATTGAGCATGCATCGACTATTGTTTGTAGTGACTCATAGTCTCATTTCCCAGAGTGACTACATTGGTGAGACTCCAAGGGTCCTCCCTTCAGAGCAGATGGTGGAACATTTTTAATTTGGCATTATTGTTGTATAACACCAGCAATCAAGCTGATGGTTTATAGAAAGATACAAAGATTAAATCCTTGTCACAAAGTTCTCATGTATTGTGAGAAAATAGTTCCAAACAGATGGGGACTTTAAATTGCTGAGGGGCTCCCCTTCCCTTCAAACATGCAAAGTGAAATTTTTTTAAGTAATAGTCTTAGAGAATAATAATGTAACTTATTATTCATCACCAAAATTAAATTCTTACTTACTTCCAAAACATTTAATTGGCTTTCCAAACCAGATACTACGAAAAATAAAAAGAAGAAACAAGTCTGACTTACACTTCACATAAACAGCTAAAAATATATCTCAACCGCATTTAGTATTGATGTAAATGATCAGGAAGGAAGGAGCTCATCCAGGGTGTACTACAGATCTGCTGAAGAGGCTGAGAAGGAATTTATTACCCCACTTCCTGTGGCTCCTTGGGGATCAAATTGTTTCTGAGCTAATAACTTAGCAAAACAGGTACCTGGCAAATGTGCCAAAGTGTAGCAATTCCTCCCTACACTTGTGTTTCAAGTAGCTTAAGGGTAATCGTGCCATTGGGAGTGTTGCTGAAAACAATGCATACAGTAGAATTTGCCTTCCGATGAAGGAATAATTTGCTTCTTGGCCAGAAAACATGATGCATCATAAGGATAAAAGTCAGTAGGAAAGCCTTCCCTGTACTCTTAGCTTAAACTCGTGCACTTAAAAAAATTAGTATGTGCACTACCACATAGACAATGATTCACAGCTTGGGCCTCCTTATTTCCTAAACTGTACAATCACCTCTCATAAGTATTTATGTTTAAAGCCATGTCCACATTTTGGATGGTGCCAAATGTGACCCTTTTCTGACACTTAAAAAACTGAAATCATAAAGATATTATAGCAACCTAAAGCTGTTCTGTATGTTAACTGTTGTGTAATGCTGGTGTGATGTGTGCTTTGAAATGACCTTAGGATTTTATTTTTTATATGCGTTACTGAAAATCACGTATGTCAACTGCAAGGTCAAAAGAAATGGTCTTAAGAAAATGGTCAGGCTGAACAAGACTTACATTTTGGAAGTTGACTTTAAAAACAATGGAGGCATCTAGTGGAAGTGTTTGAGGCGCGCAGCCCTCAGAATGCCTTGGCACACTCGTATCACACTTCCCCATATGAATTTTGTGAATTGAATGAGAAATGCCAGTGGTGTTTATATTTTTAAAATAATCAAATCTTCAATGCTATTTAAGGCACTGTGAGGCAAATGCCACTTTGAAGCCTAACATACACTTTTCCGAAGTAATCTAAGCAAGCTAGCCCATGGAAACATTTATATGCACAATGCTTACAGTGTTATTCCTTTAAGTCACACGGCCTGACGCAGGGTATTTTATAGTCCCTTACTACCTGAGCAATTAGATTTTTTATAAAACATGATTGAATTAGGTTTGCAGAAATGTAATCTTTTATTCAGTTGCCCAAAGGAAACTATCATAGGAAACACTGAGGATAGGAGCAAGTTTTCTACTGTGATAGATTGAAGTTTCTGGCTTCCAAGCATGACCCACAGCCTCAAATTCTTTCTGACATAGGTTTTTCTCTTAAAAGCTGATGCATTGTATCAGGAAGCACCAGTCTTCCTTCCAAATACAAGAAATATCCCTTCCTACTCTCCTATGCTGTACTTTTTTACTGAAAGAGTGATCACATTTTGGAATTGGCTGCCCACGTCGATGGTTGGGTCACCGTCTCTGGAGGTGTTTAAGGTTAGGCTGGATGAAGTGCTGAGTGGCATGATCTAGATGTCAAATGTTTAGCGTTACTTGGTTGGTTTTAGGTTGGACTGGATTATCTTTAAGGTCTTTTCCAGCCTCATCATTACTGTGATACTGTGATACTTCATACCTAGAGGAATCCCTGGGGACATAGAAGAGGAAGTTCAAGTCTCCTTCTCTGCCTGACAGCATATCTGAACTTTTTTTCCCCTACTATATAATCTGAAGAAGGAGCAGACAACTCAGCAGAAATCTGAAAGTGGGGTCTACCTAAATCCAAGAAGAAACCCAAACTATAGTCAGGCTAGAAAGTAGAAGGTCTAAGGCTTGGTAACACATTTGGCTGGTTTTTAATTTTTCTTTTGTCTTAGGCTGTAGGGCAAAACACACCACAGCGATGTTTGTACCATCATACTCAGAACACACCATAGAAGTCTTTGTCAGGTCCGTACCCAAGCTGCACACAGTGTGCTGGGTAGCAAATTAGCCTAAGAAGCCTGACATGTCTGCGTGCTTCTCTGTGATAGTGACACATCCTTGTGACAATGAAAATGTTCCTCCAGAATAAATACTTCCCTGTCTAGCAAAGACATCTTCATAGCTTTGGTCAGTCGGGATCTGTGGTGTATGATAGAGAAATAAAATTTTCCAAGGTATGAGGTGAGGAAGCAGTCCCATAACTCTCACAGTATACCCAATTTTTGAGCATACTTCAACTCTATCCACGGGCCCTTGCAGAGTTTGGACCCTCCCAGCGTGTTTTCAGTTTTTAGGCAAATGTCACTTAAATTACAGTATTGGGCTCATGTTTGCTTAATCAGCCTAGGAATTCTCCACATAGGAATGAAATCATAAAGCCTACTATCACAACTTCAAACCACAATTTTATTACTTCCTCTATTAAACACATTTATTTCCTCTTCAATTGTCCATCATTTATCTGTGATAGACTTCTTCCTCAAAACCTGAGAACTCACATCTCACAGAAACATAGAAGGTATTGGGTTGGAAGGGAACTCCAACAGTCATCTAGTCCAATACTCCTGCACCAAGCAGAGGAATCACTCACTAGGAGACTGCAGAGAGTCCCATCCAGCCTAACCTTGAATGTGTCCAGTCATAGGGTTTCCACCACCGCCCTAAGCAACCTGTTCCAGGCATCCACCGCCCTCTTATTACAGACCTTTTTCCTCATGTCTAAATCTACCCGTTTCTAGCCGTATCTAACTTATTTTTTCCCTTTCATTGGTGAAGAATTCGATTAACAATGAGGGCTGCATCCCGGGCTTTAAACCTCGCGGTGCCACCGCTGTCTTTTCGCCGAGTTTCTAAGGAATTTGCTGTTTCTGCTGTTCTGGCGCGAACTCCACAACCCAGAGTGACTGCGGGCGGAGGGGACACAAGGCCCGGGATGCTCTCAGTAGCAGTGGCAGGCACATTAATTCCGACTTTCGTGGTTCTTCTACCCGGCCAGACGGGATCCTGCGGGGAAACAACGCGCCTACGAACCACTCATCTGCCCTTCCCAGACCCGCCGCCTGGTCCCGCCCCCTGCACACTCGGTCCCTTCCGGGCCCGTCCCTGCCCCTGGGGGGCGTTGACCCACGCTCTCCGCCTTCTTGCTGCCGGTTCCGCGAACGAGCTGAGGCGTTTTGTCCCGCGCCGGCCCCGCTCCCGCAGGTGCTGCCGCGCTGCCATGGCGATTCCCGCTCCAAGAGGGGCGGCGGCACGGCCTGGCTCGGCCTAAGCGGCAAGAACACAGGCGCTGAATCTGCCCTGCCGGTACCCGCCGGCCTGTCCCCGCCTCCTTCTGCCCTGCCGCCACCTTCATCCGTATCCCGCCGCTGCTGCTTCCCTCGACCCTGAGGTTCCGGCAAGAGGCGGCGGCTGGAGAAGGGGGCTGCTGGAGCAGGCGGCGGGGAAGATGGCGGGGAACGGCGGATGCTTTGCAGGCGCCGGCAGCGGGGAGATCATCCAGCTCAACGTGGGCGGTACCAGGTGAACGGCGGGGACAGGTCCCGGGCCCGGCTGAGGGGCCGCTGCTGACCCCAGGGCGGCGGCTGGCGGGTACCAGAGAGTGTCGGGTAGGGGTACAGGGAGGGGGAGCCGGGCCTGGCCGGTCAGCTTTGCTTTGCCTTGCCTTAGATCCCAGACCGTTTGGCAGTCGGTCTGTCCAGCAGCCTCCGAGACTTTTCCTGCTGCTGTCGACCAAAATAAAGAACCGTATTGTATTGCGCTGTGTGCTGGAAGATGCCGTATGTGGATATTTTGGCAGGCTGAGATAGAGAACCGTGGGACAGCTGTGGTCAGAGTCCGTGTGCTAAGTAGTGCAAATGTTCCTGTCAGAGCGCTCAGGCATGAAGTCATGCAGATTCCCATAGCTAGTAATTACTGAAGTAATGCCGTGCTGAGCCTGTGCATGGCATGGAAACAACTATAAGTAGTAGAAGCTACTACTGCTATTTTAAAATTTTTCTTGTATCACTCAGGTGGGCTTGTTCTTACAACCAAAATCTGTGCTGCAGCCTTTCTTAAAGGGTGGTACTGTAAAAATAGGTCCTTTGCTAAAGTAAGGTATTAAGAACCAGGTTCAGTTCAGAGGAACTGCTTGTCACTCTTCTAGGCAAAACTCACCTGTAACAATGCTTTTAGGATAACTTTGGTGTTGACTTGGACCAGACTTCATCTTACACTGAATAAGGGTTTTCAGTGAACCCTTTCTCTAACCTTCTGACAGTTCATCTTTCAGATTTTTGTAACAAGTTGAATCACAGAGATGCTTTTCAATAGATCTTACTTATTAAATGCAGGAAACTCTGTACAGGATGTGAATCAGGGAAGAAAGGCACATCCTCAGAGGACTTGCCTATACAGAGAAGTATGAAGACTAACATAGCATACAAAACAATCATATGTATTTTAATTTGTAGTTGAAGGTCTAGATTCTAATCAACAGGTATGATTTGGATGTAAGGAGTAGGAATTGTGTGCTTAGATATTTTCCTGTTAATAGACATATAGTGTGCAATAATACCCATTGTCTATGTCTTATTTTGGTACTTTTGCAAGCTCTACTTCCCTTGGAGTGCCCATCTTCTTTGAACAATATATCTGATCTAGGTTTTTCTGCTTGCAAAATCAAACTGATAGTGGAGTGGATGATCTAGAAAGCAAATGGGAGCGTGGGATAGTATAAGCATTTCCCTCTCTTCTTTAATTCCTGTTACCCTTACATAGAACTTGAAACTCCTAGTTTTCTTGGTAGAGATGAGGGAGAAAGGAAAATGGGCACTCGCATCCGCCTCTGACAGCAGTTATACATGGGAGCATCCAGTACAGAGACCAGCTTTCCATGTTCTGACATGAGGTTCCCACTGCTTTCTGGGACTGACAAAGCTTTTTGTTGTTTTGATCCAACAGTTTCTAGTCTCATCTTTTGTGGATTCCTTTGCTGGGAGCACAAGGCTCTTGCGAGTTAACATTCACAGAAACTACTGTAACAAATTTAGTGGATTCTGTCAACCCTTTTTTCTCCCTCTGGTTATAAGATAATGCTCCAAGTAATAGGCTGTGGAACTGGGTGTATTATAACTGACACGTCAGCGTGTTTGTTTCCAGTTGCCTAATTTTTCTTTAAAATAACTGTAGGCTGCCATGTGCTTAAGACTATTAGAGGATATTGCACTGGGTTTGCCTTATTTTCTTCATACTCTGACCAATGCATGTTTGCTGCATGGTGCTGCTGGTGCACAGACATGTGTAGATCTTGTTCACTAAGCATCTTTCTTATCCTGGAAATCAGAACTCTTTTGTCTGTTGTTTTTTCATAGACTGGGCTGCATATTTTCCCATAGTTACAAGCAGTGTCTGGATAAGTCTTGGATAACATTCCTGTAACTCACTGGTTTCTCTTATGCACATACTATATAATAGAGTAAAATGAATCTTTTTTTCCTAGAGAAGAGTATTACTGATGTTAAAACCTCTGTTAAGCAATAAATGCACTTAGAAGTCACCCTTCATTGAAATAGCAAACTGCATTGCTTCTCTTTTAAATTTTTTTGGCTTTTGTTTTAATTAGAAAATTCTTTGTACACTTTGTGCTTAGAACACTGATACTATAGATTTTGTGTTAAGAACAGATCTGTCATTGTGCTCCCAGTGAGCAGCTACACAATCCATGTTTTATTTAGGATGGTAGTTCCAAGTAGCCTTTATGTGCCTGCCTCATAGAATATTACTTGTACACAAAAAGTATGTAGTAATTCTTATTTTTCTCTCAAACTGGGAAATATAAACACTAATAAATTATGATTAAGTACTTGTATTCTAAAAAATATTTTGTACTTAGTTATGGTACCAATAAGAGGACACATATAGTCAGAGAGCTGATGTGGGGCATGAACACATTGTCCAAGCTGCTAGTCCCATTGTCTTACTTCATGCTAAACCTATATCAGAACAAATGCAAAGGAATTGATAGTTATTTTGTAAAGTGCTATTTGGCATTATAAATAACACTATAATATGTATTCTTTTATAACAACATTAATATACATATTAAATATTTTCTTTAAACTGTTAGTGTGGGACCTTGGGCCTCTAAGGGGACTCAAATAAGAAAATGTCAAATAAGTTATTGCTAAATATTAACTTGAAGCTTATTGTAGTGTTTTTGAAGTCCACTACATAGTGCTTTTGAGCCCTAAGTAAGGAACACGTGCAATTAATAACAAATGTGGCATATTGTTACTACTGACTTCTGTTTTAGTGGCTGCTTTCCTTGTGTGTGTGTTTTTGGAGTTTGGTTCTTTGGCAAGCATTAATGTTGACAAAATAGTAGAAGCAGAAAATGTTTGAGACAGTGTTACAAAACACTCTTGGGAACTTTGAACAGTCCAGCTTCATGCCTAAGGATAATCTGTGCAATCTGCATCCTCTTTGATTCTGTGCAAGGCATTTACATGTTCTCAAACTTCCCAGACTGTATTGGTATCAGCTGTGTAGAACAAGTGTAAGTATTTTCATAAAGTAAACTGGAGTTCCTTCAAATTGTACTACTGATTCTGAATTTGTAACTTTGGTTTCCTAGGTTCAGCACCTCAAGGCAAACACTAATGTGGATTCCAGACTCCTTTTTTTCCAGGTATTTCTAATAAATCACATCACATTAAAAAAACCCAACAAATTAACAGTAATATATATATATATATATGTATATATATATATGTATTATATGTACTATGATATTTTTACTTTTGGGTAAGTGTAGAGTCTTGTATCTGGGCAAGAACAACCCCAAGTACCAGTATAGGTTGGGGACTGACCTGTTGGAGAGCAGTGTAGGAGAAAGGGACTTGGGGGTCCTAGTGGACAGCGGAATGACTGTGAGCCAGCAATGTGCTCTTGTGGCCAGGAGGGCCAACAGCATTCTAGGGCGGATCAGAAGAGGAGTGGTTAGCAGATCGAGAGAGCTCCTAAGCTACCTAAGGCTCCAAATCTGCAGGAAAGGAGATACCACTGATTCAATTACTGTATTACCAATTGTGATCATGCTGACCATACACAGCACCACTACCTTTAACGTGGTTTTGAGTTATTGCTCTACCCTGAGTTAACTCGGAGTTTGAGGGTTTTAACTTGTAGTGCAGGATCCTTTGAGTTATTAAATATACTTCTGCTAATGTTTATGCCACTACCATTATTACTTTTGTAGGTTTTGCCACTTAGTAATTCTGTGCTGTAGTTACTGTACCTTTATCACCCCAGTTAGTACCAAGCACATAAATGAAAACTTAAAGGCTGGCAGTTTTGCTTCCTTACACATAATTTTTGTACTTTAGACTTCTTTCCCAATGAAAGCTTGGTAGCTGACAGAGACAGGCAGTATTACCAGCTCCTGTTTTAGTGAAATGTTCAGATAAATGGAGTGCAAGGGAAATGTGTCACCTTCTTTGAGGCATGGAAGGAAAGGCACAAGGAGGAAGTTCCATGCTATTTGCCAATCTCTCAATACTAAAGATATATCTGCGGAGACTGTCTCAGAGATAATTATTTTCCAGACTCAGATGAATTTTGAAATGAAACTGTTGATGTTAGTTAGTTTGCCTCTTTACCTGTAAAACAAGGTTTTGGTGTTGTGCTTACTAGATATCTGCAGCAAAAGTAGTTTGATGTGATGGCAAAAAGCCTTTAAGTTTTAATTCTATAAAAATCTCATCCACACCATTCTTGCTTAGAAAGGCATTGCAGAATTGATTGTTTACTATTCCTTTTTACTTCAGCAGCTTTTACTGATTTAACAAACTGCAGCCCTTAGGGTGCCAGGGAAAACTTTCCTGTCCTTGTGTCTGTTTTACTTGGAAATCTGAAGGTCCTTCTGGTGCAACTCTTAGCCTTTCCTTAGGTGTATATGCACTGTTTCTTTAGTTCTGGAGTAATTCTTCCTTTCCGCCCCACCCCTACTAGCGTTCTGCCTTAACAAGGCAGTTTTCTTTGCTCATCTACCTTGTTTTGCCAGAGTGTAACCAGGAATATGTGAAGGGAACAAAGTGTCTGAGAGCACTGCTGTCTTATATTTCTGTTAGAACGTTTCTGCAGGACATCTAACAAAGATTTCCTGTGTTTCAGTTTGCTAAGTGGAAGAATTTCAACACTGAAAGATGAAACTGGTGCTGTGAGTAATAAACCTGATAACTCATCTATTTCATGTTATACTTTCAGTTAGATTCTTTTCTAAAGAATATTCACTCTGGGTGCTAAACTTTCATGGAAACTGGTGATACCGGTGTATTTCTTCATTTTCATTTTTAATAAAGATAAATGAAGCTGGAACAGTGTGTTTATTTTTGTTCCCATTTTGTGTTGTACAGACAACGCAGAGACAGCAACTGTACAATTTTTTATACAGAAGAACTGTTACTTGCTCTATTAAAAAGATATGTAATTTTTCCTAGATAGCTGTTGCATTGTAGTTTGGTAATTCTGACGTGAGAGTGTAGCTCTTGTTGGCAAATACACAGCACAATGGCCACTTTGGTCTCTACTGATACTCTAAAACGGAAAACTATAGTTAGAGCAGTGTTGATCTGTGATAGTTAGGCACACAAGTACTTTGCTAGAAGGGTAGACAGTTGTAATGGTGATTGACTTAATTTAAAGGAAAGTCTAAACTTGAGATCTCATTATATTTACTTTGCTCTGAACAGAGGATAGAAAGTGAGAGTAGCCATTGACCTTTGTGAAGACTTTAGAATGTGAAGAACACATGTATTAAGTGCCATCTATTTGCAGCAGTGTTTGCAAATAGGTCTTTTCAGGATGTTGAATTAGTGGATGGTAGAAGAATAATGATATCAAAGGAGAAATCGGAGTACTTTAGGTACTGTTTGCCAATTGCCTGATCATCAACTCCTGTGTCCCATGCCCAGCTAAAAAAAGCATTTTAGTTGATGGGAGCTCCAGAGGAATACTAAAGTACAGCAGTTTTTCTTTGCAGATATTTATTGATCGAGATCCAGCAGCATTTGCACCCATTTTAAATTTTCTTCGCACAAAGGAGTTAGACTTACGGTAAGACATTCTCATGATTTCAAGTGAAGATTTCTAATGCATCTGAAACTTTTTCAAATAAGGATTGCTCAATTTTACTCCTGTTGGTTGCATAGTATAGGATTCAGCTCCCTGGTTGACTAAGTATGTTATGATAGAAGCAGAATTGCTGGCATTACATTTTGTTGTTTGATTCTTGTAATTTAAACCACTCCTGGCAATGTATTTATTGTTTCTGTATTATTTAATGAAATCAAAACTTGAATGCATTTAGTGGTAATGATGTTAGGTATCCTGATGATCACATTGTATAATACATAGTTGTATACAAGTATCTGTTTTTGAGGTATTGACTCACTTGGTGTGTTTTTGTTGTTTGTTTTGGTTTTTCTCTTTAGGGGAGTGAGTATTAATGTTCTCAGGCATGAAGCTGAATTCTATGGAATCACCCCTTTAGGTAATTTTTTTTTTATAAGTATGAGGTGATCTCATATATTACTGTAGTAATGACTTACTTACAAGTCCTGGGCAGTTATGATTTTTGAACTTGCTGATACAGAAGATTATATGAAGTAGTGTGATGCTTGCTGGGATGTGAAAGCTATAGTCACATCTGATTTTCCTCCTTAGTGAGAAGATTGCTACTATGTGAAGAACTGGAACGCTCGTCTTGTGGCAGTGTCCTTTTTCATGGCTACCTGCCTCCTCCAGGTATTTTTATACTCATGGTCTAGTGTTGCAGTCACTTGCTGCTTTAGTTTGTGGGGGCGATTGGCTGAGGTGGATACTGTAGATGCCAACTGTCCAGAGAAAAGTTTCCTATGTAAAGATTAAGATGAACGGTTAAATTGACAAGGCATGTTGACACGCAAAAGCATTTTCTGTGTCAAAGTTATGATAGGGCTTAATTCTCACAGCAGATAAATTAGACTAGATCAAACATGTAAGTATTATCCTGTCTTTTGAAAGTGAATGAATATCTGTAGTGTTGCTAAAGTTTGTGGAGTGTGACAAGACATCTCTTTTCTTTTATAGGCATTCCCAGCCGTAAAATAAATAATACTGCTGGGCTACCAGCTGATGTTAGAACTGGTCAAAACTGCTCTGACGGTGAGATTCATGGAGGTGGTGTCCAATCTACGCTTGCTGGTACTGGGGAAACTACAGTCAGACTAGGTGAGGAATGTCAGTTTTAAAATCCAAGACAATTTGTGAAGATTATTATCATTGGGAAATAAAACCTGAGTTGCTATTCTGGTTTTAGTCATTTATTCTGTGTTTTGCCTGATGTTAAATTGCCAAACACTTACTTGAACGCTACACCCTATAGAGTATTTAAGGCTCACTGCTGCACAGTCAATACACGAGGCTGAGAGAAGCACTCTGTGCTGTGTCTAGAACAGTAATCCAACCTTGTACCATTTGAAAATAACTTTTACAAAAGAAAGCATTGTCGTGTTGATAACCATCCTGGTTTTTACCAATTGGTTTTTACTAATTTGATGGACTTTAAAACTGAGGCATGTACCTTTCCCTTATGAACACTTTGCATGACACTGACTGCAATAAAATGTCTTCCTTCCATGTAAGAACTATAATTGTTGTAAGGATCATGAAGAGTAATACTGCTAACTAGAATATAGCTGAAAATGTTTCTTGAGAAACTTCATTATCAAAATTTCTGTTGTTTATCCCAGCAGAGAGGTCTGTCCAGTTCTGGATGTCTCTGCTTGTCTTCTAGTATCCATCACTTGACTGACTTCAGCTTTGTTTTTTATTTTTAGGGTTTCCTGTGGACCCACGGAAAGTCCTAATAGTAGCTGGACATCACAATTGGATCGTAGCTGCCTATGCCCATTTTGCAGTTTGCTACAGGTATGAATATAGTTGCTTGTCAAGTTACAGGGATCTGAAAGAGACGTAACTTGTTATGAGCCAAGAAAAAAGTTTGCTTTACTCTAAAATGGCAGTTGAACACATGCATTCAGTCTTCTTCTAAAAGAGGATTTGCTACTTTGTACAATAACAGGAATAGGAATTAAAATAGATAGGAATAGAAATTGAAAGGAGTGCAAATTTTTCTGATTTTTTTTGTCAATTCTTGACGCTGTTGCAAAAGTAATAGCAGTTTAACTGCTTCAAAAGTGTTTTTTTTAAGCAGAATTTTAAAGGAAAATTGGTTTAAGAAGTTCGTCCTACTTCTTTTTGAGGACAGTCTGTGAAGTTGTATGATCGAAGAACTTGGAACATTTCATGGATGTTTGCTACAGAAGTACATAAACTTCAGGGTTTAACAGAACTGCTAAGCACTTGCTACTTCACGTGGCTGGCTGAACAATGTCTTGAAATGCCTTGTAAGCAAACTGGCTATTTTTTAAGATCAATTGAAGTAACACCTACACAATACAAAAGTTTATATGGTTTTAGTTCACATCTGGTAGTCTAAATTTTCAATGAAAAGTGATTTTTGAAGAATAGCTGTTGCCAAAGACAAATACTGCAATCATAGCGTGATTACCTTTACTGCCAAGTTGAAACGATAGGTTTTTCACTATATAGAATACTAATTTACTTGCTTAAACTTTGTAACTTAAATAACATGTAACTTCTCTCTTCTGTTCCGCACAACAACTTGTTTTAATTAGTACTAAATGTAGCTTCTCATGCTCAATGTTCTTGTTTTCGGAGATGCTTAATATGAACTGATTGGTAAAAGAGCCAACGATGTGGAATTGCTTTCCTGATAATTGTCCCCTCCTTAGGATTTGTCGCTGACTGTTTTCCTTAGTGAAAGATTCTACATTTTACTTGGTTAAGTTCCATGGTAAAATGTATCAGTAAGTAGGTTAAGTCATTAGTGATGCATTCAGTGAAGCTCATCAGATTTCAGTTGGTTGCTGAATGAGGGCACAGGTCATGCCAATTTAAAATGCTGCTTTTCTTCAGATTGACTCAAAGTAGCAGTCTTGTCTGTGGTGTGCAAAGCACATTGCCTCTGGAAATTAAGAGACTTTTTCTCAAGTCCTGTGCTGCTCACACTTTTGGCTTTTGGCCCACATTGGTTCATGCTTAGCCTGCCATAGCTGTTTCTGAATCTCTACCCTCTGTTCCCCCCTTTGCCCTTACAGAATTAAAGAATCATCTGGCTGGCAGCAGGTGTTCACAAGTCCCTATCTGGACTGGACAATTGAGCGAGTGGCTCTCAACGCTAAGGTGGTTGGAGGACCTCATGGAGACAAGGATAAGATGGTTGCAGTTGCCTCAGAGAGCAGCATAATCTTGTGGAGCATTCAGGATGGTGGTAGTGGCAGTGAAATTGGTAATTATGATTGCTTGTGGGTGTTTTTTTCCTTTGTGTATGTGTTTAACAAGACAGAAATCTGACCTTATTTTGAGTGTGTGTATGATCAGCAGTGCTTGATAATCAGTGTCACAAAGTGATAAAGCAAAGTACAGGAAGCAGTGTACTGGAACACATTAACTTACATCTTTGTAATGCTAGAAGAATCCCAAATCCAAAAAGATTAATAATAAAAAAGCAGTCTATTTACTGAACAGACAGCAACTTACACTTTTCAGTTCAGCTTGTGTGCATGAAAATGCAAAATAGAGTTAAACTTTTACCTGAGTAAAATTGCATTTGAGTCTAGATCATAGCACAAATGAACTAAGTTTCTGAGATGGAAAGCTACAGATACTGAGAGATTATTCTGTTTTCTTTTCTTTGTCTTACTAAAGCCATATTTTAACACAGAGGTGGTCAAAGTGTTTCAGTTCTCTGTCAAATGAAGGTCCTAAGTGGAACTGGAAGATTAAAAATACTTGATTTCATAGCCTGGGTGTCTAAATAGGGAAAAAGTACACTAGTGCCCTAAGCATACAAGCATTACTGCACTGAGGGACACTCTGTTAGGGATGTTTTAGAAAGAGCAAGAAGATACTTTCAGAAGTAAATATTCCTTGCTGCTGATCTGACTGTTGGTCTGACTCATGGCTGTTCAAATGTAGGGCAAGTTTGGGAGGCAGGGAAGAGAATCACAAAATCACAGAATGTTAGGGCTTGGAAGGGACCTCAAAAGATCATCTAGTCCAATCCCCTAGACTAAGCCACATAAGAACATCTCCAGGTGGGGTTTAAACATCTCCAGAGACTCCATAATCACCCTGGGCAGTCTGTTCCAATGCTCTTGTCACCCTCACCATGAAGAAGTTTCTTCTTGTTATTTATGTGGAACCTACTATATTCCAGCTTACAACCATTGCCCCTTGTCCTAGCATTGGTTGACACTGAGAAGAGCCTGGCTCCTTCCTCCTGACACCTGCCCTTTACTTATTTATAAACATTAGTGAGGTCATCCTTCAGTCTCCTTTTTTCCAAGCTAGAGAGACCAAACTCCTTCAGCCTTTCTTCATCAGAGAGATGTTCCACTTCTGGAGCATGTGCTGGACTTTGTGGCTCTGTGCTGGACTTTCTCATGCAGTTCTGTGTCCTTCTGAAACTGAAGGGCCCAGAACTGGACACAATATTCTAGATGAGGTCTCAACCAGGGCAGAGTAGAGGGAGAGGAGAACCTCTCTCAATCTACTAAACACTCCCATTCTAATCCACCCTAGGATGCCATTGGCCTTCTTGGCCACAAGGGCACACTGCTGGTGCATGGTCATCCTGCTGTCCATGAGGACCCCCAAGTCCCTTTCTCCTACGCTGCTCTCTAGCAGGTCAGTCCCCAACCTGTACTAGTACCTAGGGTTGTTCTTGCCCAGATGCAAGACTCTATGCTTGCTCTTGATGGATTTCATTAAATTTTTCCCCACCCAACTTCCCAACCTTTCCAGGCCCCACTGAACAGAAGCACAATCCTCTGGTGTGTCAGCCACTCTTCCTAGCTTTGTGTCATCAGCAAATTTAGTGACAGTGCACTCTAATCCCTCCAAGTTGTTGAATATATTTAATAGTACTGGTCTCAGTACTCGACCCTTGAGGGACTTTACTAGATGCAGGCCTGCAACTACACTCTGCCTCACTGACCACTGCTCTCTGGCTTCTATCCTGCAGCCAGCTCACAATCCACCTCACTAGCCAGTTTTACCATACCACTTAGAAACTGTAGCCTAATCCCTTGTGTTTGAGTCACTACTATTATGCCAGTAGTGTGTTAAGTCTGGCTGTGGAACCTGTTAACAAAGTATGACAGCAATCTCGTTATGTGGACACTTTTCTATGAAAATTAATGCTGAGTTAATTTGTTACTAGAAGTATCTGCACAGGTAAAGTCATGAGAATTAATGTGGTCATTATATAAAGTCAGAATGACCAAATTCAAGTTTTGATCCATGTGCCTTTAAATGAAGAGGTTACTTGAAAGATGCTCAGGCAATTTCTGCCTATGTTAATGGCTGTTGATTTTTTTCATGCTTCAAGGAGTGGAAGCACCAAGTCAGATTTACAGATGGGAAGAGGCAAAGATTTTGCATAAGATAATGCAGCCGTATCTGCTCTTTCTGTGTGACTTCTAGAGTTCTAGGATGTAATCATGGTCAGCAAAACAAAAAAAGCACCTCCATTGTATTTGCAAGAAAAATAAACCTGAAAGACTTATCTAGCAGTTGAATGTGAAATCTGTATTAAACAAGCAGTAAATATTTTACTTGAGAAGCCTTTCCTTCAGTTTCAATTCCCTTGGCCGAATCTTAAAGGCATGACAGCCTTAAAGCAACAGGTGTTGCTTTAAGAACTGTGCATTCCTCCTGCATTTTCTGGTTTGACTTAACTGCTTGTGCTGCATTCAGATTTGCAATAATGTATGTGAAGCCACATTTTGTCATTTTGAAATCAAATGCAAATAGAGGCAAAAACTATACGTGGACTTGTAATTCAACAAAAAACTTAAAATATGATAATGCAAGCTGTGACTCAACATGGCAACAAAACTGAAGGAAGCACTTTTACTAAATAGGCTGCACTGCTTTGAAGTGACTCTGTGAAACAAAGAAAATGCTACTTGGGGTGAGAGGGAGCACAGAGAAAGGATTTAGTCTGGATAATACTAACCACAATGTACTTGTCCTTTTTTTTTTTCTTTTTGGTCATGCTTCTTGTTTTAGAAAAAGTAAAATATGCCTGTGTTTAGTAGCAATAACTGGAACATAGCTGTCTTGTTTCCTTGCAGCAGCAAACATGTGCAGTCCTGCTTTGTTTTAGAGTACATGGTTATCATCTTGTGAAAGAAACTATTTGTTCCAAACTGTTGTTGGAGCCTGGCTACACTGTCCTCGAAAAATTGTGTGGGCTGGCATCTTTGTGATAGAGCTCTCCCAGAGCGCTCTCTTTCCTTTCAATATTACTTATGTAAGACACTGCTGCTGGATTGCTGCTGTAAGCAGTATTTTACTGAGAGGGACCTCTAAGACAAGAGCCTGTCATTGTGTATAGCATTGTCTCCCCTGTGAACGGGTCTCAAGATTGTTGAGTCTAAGCAGGACTGACACTTCAAATTCCTCCAGACCATTCAAGCTGTCTTCTTTGATTTCCTTGAACCTTGTCCTTCTCTGGAGTAATCAATTCTAGTTGCTTCTGTGGATTTTTTATTATTGCTTTTTTCATGTGCCCTGTACTGCAGAATCTTATCTGCATCAAATTGTACTGTGCCTTGGAAAATAGTTTAGCAGTCTTATTAAAACACAAATGTGGACTGAAGTTCGTTCTTGGGATGTAACAGAGGGCTGTTTCTTGGTTGGGAATGGCTCTTTGTTTGAATTTGTGCAAGACTATATTGGGAATTCTTTAGAAGACATCTATTTGCTGCAATTAAAGTATATTATTAAAGGAGTAATATAAATACGCAGATGGAGCAGTATGGAATAAGAAACTTGGGAGCCAAGCCTTGACACTTGGTAGTGTAATGTGTATCTCCCACAGTAATGACTTTTGATTTTGCCTTGCAGTGACTGTCTGGAATTACAGGGATAGTTTGCTGGACTTTGTACTGGTAAACTTGGAAATTATCTCAGACCTTTTTAGTTTGCTATAAGTTTTGAATATGTTGTACAAAATGTAGTCAAGCTATGCACACTGCAGTTTAATTAGAAATACTCATATTGGATCTCAGTGATAAGACTAGGAAGCTCTAAAGAGAGGACAGATTTTTGTGGAAAAGCTTAGATGTTTAGGTCTGCATCAATGCCTGTCATTTTCTGCAGTGTTTTGATTGTAAAGTAAAACGTTCTTGATGCCACATTCACTTTATTTTGAATGCCAGTATTTGTTAGTACGTTGATCTTCTAGACTCTGAATAGTATCTGATGATTATTGAAACTGGTTCCCTATATTGTTTCAGTTTTAATAGCCTGTACTCTCTGCTTGTGGACTTTAACTTAGAAGATACAGAAATGAAAAGCAAAAGAAGACAAGAAATAGGCTTTTTCCAGGCTGTTTAGCTTTCTGGCATTTGCTAAAAGACAAATCTGCATGTATTCAAGTAGTATCTCATTGGGGTTGTCCACTCTGTTCCTAAGAATAAGGATGGAAAATTGTAGCTGTACCAACTTGTAACTATAAAAGATAATTGCAAACTACTGTGGCACGGATTTGTCTGTCTAGCTAATGTGAAGAAACTGCTGCTTCTTAAATGACATTTGGTAGCCATACGTAAAAAAAACCCATACTAAACAACAACAAAAAAGTCCCATAGCAGGAATTGTTAAAATTATTTTTAATGCAATAGGGTGTATAAAGCCATTTGAAAACTTGATTGCTCTAGAAGAATAAGGAATGCTTATTTTGCATGGGTTCTTCTTCCTACTCTTGCCTCCTTTCTCCTCCACAAGCAATGATTGCATCAGCAGAGATGACATCACGCTGCTATTTAATTTAATGGTACCTGATCGTATCCTTGGATGACATCTGATCTAGAGTGTTGCAAGCCCAGTTTTGGCTGTTCTTCACTTGCTGCTGTAAGAAATGTGACACATGATCATGGTGGAGAGATTGCATTGTTACTGTTCTTTTTCTCTTTATTTTAGATGAACTTCATAGACTCTTCATTTTTTGTAGGAGTCTTCAGTCTTGGAGTCCCTGTAGATGCTCTCTTCTTCATTGGAAACCAGTTGGTGGCTACAAGCCATACAGGGAAAGTGGGAGTGTGGAATGCTGTGACTCAGCATTGGCAGGTGTGTTCAACTCAATTTTCCAGGTCTCTTTTAATAAGCTGGTATGTCTTCCTAGTAAAAAGAGAACAAGATCATCTAAAAGCATGTGTGAAATGCTTGTCACAGGGATTTCAGTCCTGACTTGATGTCTGAGCACTGTGCCTTTGGAGCAGTTTGGTAGGACTATCGAGCATGCTTTTTAGGCTTTCGCATAAAAGGACATAATGTGGTTTGGGGTCACAAATGTTAAGTGTATGTACATTTAAACTTCCCTGTGGATTACTGACTTGGTAAAGCATTGATTATGATGATAGGAAATAAAATTGTGGGGATGTGTGTCAGCAATTTCTGCACCATCTGAAGGGAGAATGAGAACGAGGTAAGGCAGTCTGACATCTAGGCATCTCAAAAGTTGCTTTACAGCGTGAGACCCTCCTTCAACAGCAATATCCATAGTGCTTTAAAGATGTCTGTCTTCCATCTGGGTGCTTCTGGCTGCACTGCACTGACTTTATTCCTGTTGTCAGAGTGCATATTAAATAGAGAGACCCTTGGAGTCTGTATGACTCTGAGGAAACAGTGGAGGATTCATATGAATAACAAAGCTTGTTACACAGGCAGATGTGTGTCTTTGTGACACCAAACCTGGATGCAATAAAAATCCCAAAATTGCTTTGCAAATCTCAAGAGGCAGAATGCTGACCTGAGGCTGCTGCACTGATGACAAATTTCTGATTCAACCCTTAAATGACAGAACTGCTAACAAATAACACATGTATATAAGCACGAGACAGCACTGCCTCTGCAGCAGAGATGAGCATGTTAGTGTGGTTTTGAATCAGAACATTATTTAAAGCCCTATAGATGCCTTGCAAAATCATCTGTTAGGAGACAGTTTAATGCGATGTGACAAGCTGACATTGGACAATATTTTCCAAAGGAGCAAGTAATAAGGAGTAAAATGTAATGTCCCATTCATTGCCTGTTTCCAGGGGAAGAGACAGTAATCTTTCTGATCACATTTAATATTTGCTCAGTTTGACTTACTATTCCTTTGGTGAAAGTATTTCTTAATGAAGAGTAGAAAATCTTTAAGAGAGATTTATGTACCAGGATGTCCTAAAACTTGTCTTGCCTTCCAGCTCCTATGCTGCTTCTTTAAAGTAGCCTGAAAAAAATATCTTTTGAAACCAAGTTCTGTGCCCCAGCTTGTTAGATGCTTTATTTAATTAGGTGAACTTGGTGGGGAGTGGAAGGTACTTAAACAACCATATCTGAAAAAGTATTGCATGAAAGCATCGAGATCAAGAATAGCAATTCTTTTCAGTAATTGGAAAGGATCCTTCTACAGGTCATTCAATCATCAATTATATGGGGAAGTCTAAGTGCTTTACAAGAACAGTTTATTTTTTAGCATTGGAGCTGTGCTGAATTATGGGTGAATGTAAGTGAGAGAAGCATAGTGCATTAAAGAAAGAAAGAAAGGAAAGTGCTGCCCCCAGAAACGTACAGAAGCTCTATTCATGTTGCAGCCTTCTCTGTAATCTAAGTGATTGACTATGTTTTAGTATTTTACAAACTGTCCTTTAGATTAGGAACAGGTACTGGTTTAGAGTGCTGGTTCTTTTGGAGCATTTACTGGTTGTTTTGTTGGCTTTTCTATAACAGATAGATTGTACGGATTTTGCAAATATATTGCAAGTCTCTGAAGCCATCAGATGCTGCTGGTCAGAGGCAAATGAAATGAGAATTGAAGCTTAAATTTCCATGAATTAGCTTTCAGTGTCCATTAAATACACTGACTGAAACTAGAGTGTAAGAAAAATACTAGGATTTTGTGTTTCAATGCTCTGGTTAAATTTGCTCTTGGCTTTCTCTTCCTCAGGGCTGAAACAAAAAAGAATTGCTTGAGGTAGAGGATTGTACTTAGGATAATTTAAACTTTTTCTTTGAGTTCCCTGTCCCACCTGAGGGGATCCTAGAGGGCGAAGAGAGCATTCTAAATTTCTCACCTTAGGTTGTGGATAAGTAAGTAAAATATGATGGAGCTGCCTTTAAATTTACTTAGTGTGTATATGTATTGCAAGTGGCAAATTGTAACAGGACAAGGACCTTTCCCTCATGTGTCTGCTAGAAACTGAGAACTACATAGAGGCTGGCAGAAAGACACGAGAATAGCAGATAAAGGAAGGCTTGGAGAGGCCGTATCTAATTCCTTTTTCCAGCAACCTCTTAAGGAGTTGTTAGGTAGGGAAGAAAAGCTGGACAGAAAGTGTGGAGTACACTCATTCTGGATATTGGAAAAAAAAATTGTCTTTTGAAGATGTACTTTGGCTGCAATGTTCATAGCTTTGTGCCATCACATGGAGAAGTCAGAAGAGCAGTTGTGCTAACTCATCTGCATATTCTGCTGACCACCATGACTTACAATCCAGTCTGATAGGGGAATATGATCTACCAGCAGTACTAAGAATGCCATTCTCTGTGCAAGTGCTTGTACAGCAGCTCCAAACCAGTACCAGTCTTAGGTGTTCTTCAACAAAACATACCTGAATACTGAGAAAGTAGTAACCTGACTGCTTGATATGGTTCCTTTTCTGTTTGTACTAGGTTCAAGATGTTGTTCCTATCACAAGTTACGATACTGCTGGGTCTTTTCTGCTGCTGGGCTGTAACAATGGCTCTATTTACTACATAGGTAAGAAACAGGAGCAGGGCAGCTTTGTTCTTGAACTCTGTAATCAGTTTAAGTAGCCTTGGAGCAACTCTGTTCAGAGTAATAAACTGATATGTCTTCCACACAGACATGCAGAAGTTCCCCTTGCGAATGAAAGACAATGATCTTCTAGTAACAGAGTTGTACCATGATCCCTCCAATGATGCTATAACAGCGCTCAGTGTCTACCTCACACCTAAAACAAGTCAGTATTCTATTACTTTCTCTTCACCCAGAGTCTGTTACAGATGTGGGTATTTTTTCTTTTTTTTAATGGACTCTTTTCATTTATATTTTCCCTTTTTTATATATATTTTTACATTTATGTTCCCCTTATATCTATACATTGTATAAATAGGTACCTGTACTTCTGTATGTGTGCACAGGCTTCTACATTTCCATCATTCACTTCCTGAAGGGAGGAGAGAATGCTACTGTTAAGAACGTGTAAAAGAGCATAGTATGGAACAGAACAAATAGTGGGGGTTTTTGAAGTGGCAAAATGCCCTCTCTGTTAATGGGAAAACGAGTAAAGAGTGCTTAAAATAAATATCTATCTTACTGTGGAAGCTTGGAAATACTATTTTCTACTGTCTCATTTTGTGGCCCAGGAAGACAACCTTTCCTGGGGGAACAACTGTGTTCTTGCTTGCTTTAGGTGCAAGTGGCAATTGGATTGAGATTGCATATGGCACCAGCTCTGGAGCAGTAAGGGTGATTGTGCAACACCCTGAAACAGTTGGCTCTGGGCCTCAGCTCTTTCAGACCTTCACGGTTCATCGAAGTCCTGTTACAAAGATCATGCTCTCAGAGAAGCACCTTGTGTCAGGTAATCTTTTCTGTGCACAAATTTGTATTTGTGGCTCTCCCTACCTCCTGAGGTGTTTGTATGCATTGCTTTATAACATGGTTTGTTTCCACATGTCATAGAAATAAAGTGGACAGATCTGGGGGCAGGGTAGTAGCTAGACTTCCTTAAAGGTTTTGTTTAACCAGATACTAGAACAACTAATCCTTTTTCTTAGTGCCTTATTCCAGTGTTGCTACTTGTGGAAATAGAAGGATTTGAAAGCAAATGTATTCCTGCAACATTATATTGTTGTTGGCAAGTCCTTCAGGACTAGTTTTTTAAACAACTACTTTCAGGAATTTTGGGTTGTAGCAATGTGTGCTCTGTCTCTTCTTGGTCCCTAGGAAAAGCCTTCCTATGGCATCAAAGAGCTATTAGTGTTTTATATTTTTCTCACCAGTCTCACAGTGTTTGTGGTGCTGGCCTGTTCGTCATGTCTTATGTTCAGGGAAAGTGCTTTTGCTTCTTGCTTTCAGGGAAGGTGCAGTCATGCCTCCCTCTGTAAGAATCTGTTTCACCTAGAATCTGGCACCTAGGGCATGGCAGAGAACAGATTTACTTTCTGCTGCTATTCCATTTTTTCCTCAAAAAGGAACAGCAGACATGGTGTCCAATTATACTGCAGACAAACAGCCCAGGGGTCATCTGTTCCTCTGTACAAACCCACACTGCTAAAGCTTCAATGGCATAAAAGAGCACATTTACTTGGTTTTCTACATAGAACTAATGAATAAAATAGAGTTCTTTTGAGTGATGATGGTTCCGCTACCAGGCTGCTCTGATGCCAGTCCAAGCATCTGCACACAGAGGACTGAAGTATGCTGTAGGCTACTAGTGCTGACTTCAGCCAGACCTTAGTGTGTTCCACCTGCTTCAGATTGTTTCTAGAATTTGTGACAGATAACATAGAAAGTAACTAGAAACTAGGACATCAGCAACAATGTGTGGATTGTTAGATAATTGTCTGGATATCCTATGTGACCTGACATTAAAAAATTTTGCCTGATGATTGCTCAGTCTTGAAAAACTCTCATATAGATAGAAATCACTGGAGGAGTTAATCTCAAAAGTTTTGTCATCCCTTGTAAATGTTACTGTATGCATTTTCCTTTCTAGTTTGTGCTGATAACAACCATGTACGGACGTGGACTGTAACTCGGTTCCGAGGCATGATTTCAACTCAGCCAGGCTCAACACCTCTTGCATCATTTAAAATCTTATCCCTGGAGGAGGCAGAAAGTCATGGCAGCTACTGTTCTGGAAATGACATTGGTAAGAGCCTGTGCTGAGCCTATACATTCACTGGTCTCATCAGAGTTTAACAGACCTTCAGCCCTGTAACATATAAGTTAACATATAAGGTGGGTGTCAGCTCTTACATACTGCTTTCCCCTTGAAAATATTCACCTGGATATACTATTTGGGCTGTTGTCCTTTTTTTAGAATTAAAGGCAGAACACCATGAGGCAGATTATTTTTAATAGGAGAATTTTAGAATAAGAGATCAGATGACCAGAATAAAATGCTGTAACTTTGATGGGGGAAAATGAGAGGGATAATGAGAGGAAAGAGGGTACAAGAGGAGTAAGAAATAATGTACAAAAACAATACAAGTACTACAGCAAGAAGTCTGATTAGCCTTTAGACATCCAGGAGCTGAAAGTAAGTACTTGTTATTATACAGGCCTAATGTAGGGTTTGTACTGGTGTTAGTACCTAACTCCTCCAGAAACATGCAGGAAAATAAAGAGTAGTTCTCCTACAGACAGTTCTCCTACAGGTAGAGATACCAACCAGTAGAGATTCTAACTATTGGATACCTTTGTCTAGGTATTAGTCATCTTTAGTTCTCTGATTCTGGTGCTTTAACATTGTAGTGGTCATAGTGTGAGTTGAGTCTTCACTAATCTTTCATTTTTTTTTCCTCTAGGACCCTTTGGTGAACGTGATGATCAGCAGGTGTTCATCCAAAAAGTTGTTCCCATCACTAATAAGCTGTTTGTAAGGCTGTCTTCAACTGGGAAAAGGTACTTCTCTATTTTGGGTTAGCTACAGCTGCTTTTCTTCCTGTTAGGCTTGAGAAATGGAAAGAGATCAGAAAAGATGGTGCATCTCCATTCTGTGGTTTTTACTGTTCTTGAATCTCTTGCCTAATAACTGAATCTTGGTGAAAACGTTGATGTCTTCGGATTACTGGGTTTTGAACTGATGACAGCTTTGTGGGATTGCTGATGTGCTACATTTGTGTATAGTGGAGAGTGTTATTAGATGACTTCTTATGGCACTTCTTGAGTAATAATCTCAATACAAACACCAACAAAACAAATTACGCAGAATATGCAGGGTTCTCATGTAGAGTCTGGCTTAGCAGCTTAGTTTTGGGTTTCTCTCCTCACAGGAGCATCTAAAATAGGGGGGGGGGAAACAATGGAGAGCCATCATATCAAGTGATATCACAGTTGTCTATCATAAGACAAAAGTTATCTATATAGATAGAGACTATACAGCTGAGCAGCAGCATTGCTGGTCATGCAGGGCAAGGGATTTCATCTGGAAGAAAGATCTTTTTCTGTTGGCATGTTTGGTGTGTTCTCAGAAAATTGAAACAGTGATGACTTGACTGGCCAAACTCTGCCAGGGCAGTTGTTTTGGCAACGTGGGGCTTCTTTTTCTGTAGGATCTGTGAGATCCAGGCAGTTGACTGCACTACTATCTCATCATTTACTGTGCGAGAATGTGAAGGATCCAGCAGAATGGGCTCCCGGCCACGCCGCTACCTCTTCACTGGGCATTCAAATGGCAGTATCCAGATGTGGGACCTCACCACAGCTATGGACATGGTTAATAAGAGTGAAGACAAAGGCAAGTTGTGTTATGCCAGGACAATGGTGTGGTTCTTTTTATGTTCTTGTGTGACCATAACTACATTAAATGGACTTGTATACTAAGAGCTGTCCCTTTCAGATGTTGGCGGCCCTACAGAGGAAGAGCTGCTCAAGTTGCTTGACCAGTGTGACCTGAGTACATCTCGCTGTGCCACACCCAACATCAGTCCTGCCACGTCCGTTGTTCAGCCAAACCGGCTTCGGGAATCTAATTCCAGGTAAGTAACTAAGCTGGTAGCACCAGCTTGCTGACACCAAAGATTTTACTCTTCAGGTAGGCAAAGAGATTTGGTGACCTAAATGGTTGTACTGTACCCTTGAATCCATGCCCTAAGCGTCTTGAACTACACACATACACTTCTTGACTTCTGTGTGTGCAGATAAAGTAGTCTGTGAGAATCTGAAAGCCTTTGTTTGGAGGTTGTGATGGGTACGTTACTATTTTAGTGGGAGTTGCAGTGTGGGTGGGAGGAGGTTGTGCAGAACTGGCTGCTATTCTTAACCTAACATCTGCTGTTCTAATCCTTTGTTTTTCTGTTTTTGAAGCCTCCAATTGCAGCACCAGGAAACAATCCATGAAACAGCCACATATGGTTCTGTGCGGCCATACAGAGAAAGTCCGCTATTGGCAAGAGCAAGGCGTACAGAAAGCTTTCACAGCTACCGGGACTTTCAGGGTTTTAATTTATCCAGCAAAAGCCCGATGGAAAAGGCAGCTGCTGCAAATGGGAATTCAAACCAGACAGAGGCTAGGAAGGCAGCAGCCGAGGGCAGTGCAACTGAGAGGAAGGCAGTCCTGACAGCAGCACTTGAAGCGCGAGGCACAGGTATGACAGAGGCAAGTGGGTGTTGCAGTACAGAGGTTCACCGTCTGCCAGAGAGTTCTCTGGATCTGAAAAGGAGAGGGCCAGAAGAAGAGAGCGAAGCCAAAGCAGAAAGCAAAAAGAAAATGGGGTTTGAAGGAGCTGGCTTCCTGGGAAGGAAGAAGGTGCCTCTCCTGGCCTCTGCACCAACCCTTGCTGAAGGTGGGCCTGAATTATCTGGTGCAGCTTCTCCATCACCTACAAAGACGGCTGCTTCGCCACGTCACCGGAAGAACGACTTGGCCTGCCAAGACTATGGCTTGTGAAAATGTGACTGGTGGGAAAGATGAGGTGAAGATGCCCTCTGGCTGGTGGCAGGCATAACATTATTGTGGATTATTGTGTTGTGGATTGTTTCTTGAAAGGGACTTGGAAAGAAAATTGTAAGGTTACAAGAAAGTACCTGGCTGCTGCCAAACCTCTGAAGAGTGTCCACAATGATGTGTAGCTTTATGTCCTGCTCCGAAATGTATGATGGTACTCGGTCCAAAATATAGTTGTGCGTTCTTGCGTAAACGTGGTCAGGCATGTGACATGTTGTGATAGTTTTTGTTTGGGGGGAAGGGAGGGTACTAAAGGAATACTTGGCTGCTCAGTGGAAAACGTCTTTTAGCCACAGCCATATGCTCAGCAACGCTGTGGCTGTCTTAGCTGGATCTTGCCTGATATCCAGGGCTGCCTCTGAAGTCTTGTTTTGTGAAAGGGATCCTTGCTCTGTGTGCTGCTGTCTGGAATCTGAAATGTTTTGTGCAGGTTAAGGAGGAAGCTATTCAAAATAGCTTATTATTTTGCCTCTTAGTCCAAATAAATTGCCAGAGGAGTGGTTGCTTCTGCTTTCTGAAAAACGTGTGGTATCAGATAATGGGTTTTGCTGATTGTGGCTGAGAGGCTGCATAAAAATACGCTTGGCAGACTACACAAGACCTGGCAGTCTCTTGAGGGGCTTTCTTGTCATTTTCTCTGGAAAAAGGACAGAGATGAATATGGGAGTAGGTTTACTGTCATGGTATAATAATTCTCAATTACAAGTGCCTTGACATGATATTTCCTACCTGTGTTGCCCTGACTGCTTGTTGTTTTCTCCTAGTTTCCTCTGGGTGGTGAACAAGTTTTACTGTCTGTAGATGAGTAAGACAGAAACTCAAGGGAAGGCTGTGACAGCAATTGTTTGATAGGGAGGGGATTTGGAGGTCTTCTACCTGCATGCTTGGAGTTAAGCATCAATTAATGGCTTTTTTATTTACGTCATCTGCAAGGGTGGGACAGAGAGAGGAAGAAGACACAAAGGTTAAAGCAATTCCATAACAATTCCTTAATTTATTCACCTGTGCATTACACAGTTTCGTGGTGGAGCTTTGTCAGGCTAGAAGACAGTGCCATCCTATCAGGAAAGGTCCCATTTAGCCACATGCTGCGTTTCAGACAGGCAAAAAGACTTTTCCTTACTGAATGCATTACCCTGCTCCCACCCCTCCCCTAACCCTCCTCATCTGCGAAAGTTGGATGAGGGACAAAGATGCGAGCCTCTACCTTCACTGCTTTCTACTACTGCATGACTTAGGGCTTTTCAGACTGTTTTCTTACCTTTCTGAGCAGGCAGTGCTAATGCACTGTTTGTACTGTCCATTATAGAGAGTGAGAAAAGGCCAGCTCACTGATTCCCACATCTCTTCCCCACAAGGAGTTTTATCTTTTGACTAGCAGTCATGGGGTAGGGAAAGAGCAGCCTTGTGTCATCTCCAGAAGTCCATGCAGGCTGCTTTTGGCAAGTTACCCACTTTGCATTTTCTAGAGAAGGTAGGTTGTGTTCTTCAGAGGTGGGTATCCGTGAACGTGGTATGCTCCTTGGTGACCGTGCTGAAGCCTTTGATGACATTGACAAGATCTTCTTCATCTACATACTGCAGAAGAGGGGGAGAAAACACCAGAATGGAAGTTGATGTACCAGTCTAAAGGAGATCCTGGACCCTCATTTCTTTTTCCTCCCACCCACTAAAACAAGATCTTCCTCTCATAGCTTTAGGAAGCTGTTTCTTTGGCCAATGAGATTATACAGCTGTATATAATAATATACAACTGTATAGCTGTACTTCCAGTTTGGGTGGGCTTAGTCCTCAAGGAATTAAATCATGAGGATGTGATAGCTCTGAGAAAATGATTCAATGCTGAGTCACCAAACCACTGACTCAGGAGGTCCATGATCTGCAGGTGACTGCAGATGGGAAGGTTAACCTCTACCTGTAGGGGGTTTGCTTAGACCTAAGTATCATCATGTTCTTACTCAAGCCTTACCAGCATCCTTGGTCCTGCTGCTGTGGTCTAAACAAGTGTGGCAGCAATGCTAGCAGCAGTCCTGGTCCCACCCCTCCTGACTGCTGTACTGGAGGTGAAACGACAATGAAGTTTGCCTGGATGTGTGTGCCAGTCTATCCTTCACCGGACCATACTGCTTACCTCTAATGTTCTTACTACCTCACGTGCCCTTTGCACTCATCTGTCCCCCTTTTAGGAACCTTATTAGTGTGTTCTGGCAGTGGACATGTCTCACTGACCCCCAAGCCCTTTCCTATGTATTTGCTCAGGGATGGGTAGAAGCTGGGTGTGAAAAGCCCGTTTTCCTGGTGACAAAGATGGGAAGTTGCCACTGTCATAACTTACTACGTCTGTGTGTTCATCTCTATTTTGGTGACACTGGATGATCCTGACCTCCTGTATTAAAAGACACTGCCTTCTGGCTCCATAAACTTCTAACCTCATGTGGTCAGTTTTTAAGTCCTTTGTCATGAATACTAGAAGATCTGAGCATTCACATGATTAAGCACCATCAGCAACTTAGTCCAGGATCACAGGATAGGAGTCACTAGAATGTGACCTCCTGCTTTTGACCCTGAATGTGGGAGGGATGACAAAACACCATTCTTGAGGTGTACGTTTGCTGAAATGCATGACTGTGAGTTGACCAGATAGAAGGGAATCCTTCAAGGTGCATGTCCCCAGTAGATCATGGGCTTATTGGCTCAATGGGAACCATTGATCACATGGACCCTTTGCATCTTACAAGAGTGGTGTGTGACCACCTGTGGCTCCGGAGAACAGCAGTAGGCAGGAAGGTTTTTGAGAATCTAATATCTGACCATGCCCTTCTAGGTCGCTTGGCTGGATCTTTATTTAGACCTTTCTGTGGTTAAACAGAACAGACAAATCCGCAGCAGCTGATGCACGACTGCATCACGGATGCTTACCAACCCACGGCCAGCTGCACGATGATTGCGAATAATGGCATCCCAAGGTGGGTCATCGACAAAAGATTTTTTGTCATAGAGGTCGAGCAGCTGGCTGACACTGCGGTGCAGAGAGGCTTGGGAATATGTGCGACTCAGTGGGCTCTGGCCTGCTCTTCTTGCCCCAGAGGCGATATGGGTACTGCGGTTGCTTATGGGAGAACCACCTCCTAGAATCTTCGTATCATCCAGCCCCTACAAAGAAGATGCAAACTAGTAAATCAAAAATAAAGGCCATGGTCTCAAAACACTTAATCTGCACAAAACTAAAGCAGGAAAACATAAAAACACCACAGCCTTTCTAAGAAGGCTGTTGAGCAAACCCCATGCTTCAAACATGCAGTTATGAGAAAAAACTATCAATGGGCCTTTCCCTGTTGTAGGATAATTCTCATTAAAAAAGGGGAAAAAAAAACGAAAACAGGACTTCAGCTAATTACTTTTCCCCTCTCCCTGTTTTTTCCTCTCTTTAAGTAGCCAACAGGCAGAAGTTTAAAGATTTTTGATTAGCAGACTGTTAGCACAACCTTGCACAGCAAGAGGATGTTAGCAGACTTCTTTTTCAGTCATCTTAACCAGGGAAAAGGCATTCACCCACCCAGAGAAACATGCAACATAAGGTGCCTTGGTACATGCTCTTTGGATCAGCTGGCACATCACACAGCTTGTAACTCTGCAAGCGAAGGACTCTACCTCATAGTGTGTTGTGTAGCGTTTGAGAGTGACACTGCTTGATGAATCAGACGTGTCTGCAATGGTCTCAAACTGACATGAAAGAGGGAGGAGAAGCATTAGGGCAAATGCAGCCTGGGTCTTACAAGGGTGTGAATTATTTGCAGCTCTGTGAAGGTGGAGCAGGATGTGGGGGTGCAGAGGAATTGGCAAAGATGAGGAATTGGCGAAGATGAGCCACTCTTTACCTTCTAATCGGTCATCAAGTACTGCCCCAAGCATGAGCAGCCAGCACTGCTTGTCATATGACCTCACTAACAACTAAAACATCAGCAATTTTTGCCACTTTATGGAAGCTCCGTCCTAACTTCTTGGTGAAGACAGCTTGGGAGACCTTACTGCAACTTGTCAGTACTTAAAGGGGGCTGATATAAAAGATGGGGACAGATTTTTTTAGCAGAGCCTGTTAGGTGATGGTTTTAAACTACTGGAGAGTTGATTCAGACTAGATATGAGGAAGAGGTTTTCTACAGTGTGCGGGGTGAAATACTGGAGCAGATTTCCTAGAGAGGTGGTAGATGCCCTATCCATGGAAACATTCAAGGCAGGTTGGATGGGGCTCAGAGCAACCTAATCTAGTTTAAGATGTCCCTGTTCACAGCAGGAGAGTTGAACTAAATGACACTTGAAGATCCCTTCCACCCCAAAGCATTCTGTGATTCTCAAACTGAATCCTTTAACTGATGCACTGTAGCAGCTTCTATTCTATCAAGTCCATGGGCTTCTGGAAAAAGTAAAAGGGAAAAGAAAAAAAAAAGAAGGGGCAGAAACATGGCCAGGGATTGTGCAGGCATCCCAACAGCAAGGGCATTTTGAAGTCGAGAGGAACACCACAGCATGACAGACTTTGAGGAAAAGGAATCAAACCATAAGACCGAAAAAAGAAGTTTCTTATGCTGTTAGCCTTTGCCAGGAGAAGGGGCACACTGGAACTCTCTTTGTTTCCTAGAGCTCCTTCACTGAGGCACAGATGCAGCTTCTTGGCACTGAGACAAGAAGAACAGAATGCGTGAAGGATGTAGGAGTCACTGTCCTGCTTGATGGCACTCACAGGAAAAAGAAGTTGAGAAGTGACAAGAAGAATCATCATCCTAGGCTAGTGCCTGGGAAGAAACGCATAAATGGAAGGTGCTGCTATTCTATTCTCTGTCTCCAAACAATTTCCCTGTTTCTTTTCTGTAGCTTTTCCTCTGTCACGGTTGGCACTAGGCCGGTGTTTTGCTCAACTGTACAGAAAGTAGTCTCTTGCCCTCCTCAATCCCAGAAGGAAGAGAATAAACACAATTGCAGAAACTGGAACTGCCAGTATTAAGACTTTTTTGAGAAATAAAGAAAAGGAGAAACAAAAGCAAAGGGAAATAAAAATAAAAGAAAGCAACCTTCTATTTCCTGCCTTCTCTTTGGCTGTGACCTCAAAAAATGGCATCTAGGCCACCACCCCTCCAATTTCCCAGAAGAAACAAACCCCAGTCTCTGGAGCCAAGGCGCTGTTGCCAGAGAATGGGAAAAAAGAAAAGAGAAAAGGAGCTGGAGTGCTTTGCTCAAAGGCAGCAGCAGCTCCGGCCCAGAAAAGAGATTCAAAACAGCAGCTTGCTAAAGGGAGAAGAGAGGGAGTGGGGAAGAGAAAGAAAAGTGCAGCGGCAGCTTTCCATTATCTCTGTTCAACTCCAACCTCTGGAGAAGCAGAGAACCTTTGTAGTGTGGTGCTCTGCCTTCATACCAGACACTGAACAGCCATCGTTTGGTAACCAAAGGTGCAACAAATGGTGGAAGGAGGAAGAGAAACTCTGAGTGTGGTCAGATAAAAACAACACAGTGGCTACAGAACACTGGATTTTACCAAACGTACCGGGTGGGTTTCACCTGTGGAGTACACACTCATTGGTGATGTTCTTTTCTGGAGTGGAACTAATGGGGGTCTGTCTCGTGCATAGGGTTGCTTGTGTACTTTCCTTTGAAGAATTAAGGAGAGAAGAATAGCCAAGAAGATCAAACTAAGAACCACCATCAACACTGCAAACCACAACTCGTTGTAGAATTTCGCATGTTTGGACTCCGCTTTGTCCTTCTCTCCAGGTGTTGTCAAGATCAGACCTGTAAAAATCAGGAGGGATTAGGAGAGAAAGGGAATGTTATTTCAGAAAGCATTTAACAATATGCTATCCCTTTCCCTGCTAATAAATTAGGCAGAAATTTAAGTAATTTTGTCGTCATGTGCTTATTTGCACTTATGTTCGAGGTGGCATAATGGTTCAATATGCTAGCAGGCTATCATAAAACGCTTACTACCCTCAGGAGACCCTGCTTAAAGTTCTGGCATTGTTGCTTAGGCTGGAAATCACCACTGCATCAGCAGCTCTTGAGAAAGGAGGTGATGGAGGTGGAATGTGAGAAAAAAAGGATTCTCCAAGTAACCTTGAAGAGTGGAAATGACTACAGTAGTTTCAGAGTGGTACAGGCAGAGGACATTCCAGCATTGTATAGCTGCAGGCCTGTGCAGTTAGAAAGAGAGAAGGACGAAGATGAAATCGAAATGATTGATAAATTAACACAAAAGCAAACAACATGAAACATTTTATTTGTCCTTCCCCCACCTGTTAGGACAAAACAGCTACTCGATTGGCTTTGCTTGTATATAACCCAGGTGTAAGAAAAGAGAGGGACGTTTTATGAGGGCATCTAGTGCTAGGACAAAGGGGATGGTTTTGAGCTAAAAGAGGGAAGATTTATATTGGATCTTAGGAGGAAGTTCCTCCCTGTGAGGGTGCTGAGGCACTGGAACCGGTTGCCCAGGGAGGGTGTGGCTCCTCCATCCCTGGAAGTGTTCAAGGCCAGGTTGGATGGGGCTCTGGGCAACCTGGTCTTGTGAGAGGTGCCTCTACGCATGGCAGAGGAAATGGAACTACATGATTTCTGAGAACTCTTCCAACAGACACCATTCCACAATTTTGTGAAATCTCAGCAATAGGATTTCCTGGTTTTCTGCAATCCTACAGGCGCATTCAAGACTCTTGGCTGCAAGTTGCCTGTGGTACTGATCAGGTTTGCTCTGGGTATAAGCAGCAACAAAAAAAGAAAAAGGAGCAGAGTGTGGAAGGCAATGAATATAGAGTAATGGGTACTGTTTTATAAAGCCTTTACAGCAGCCTTGCCTGCAGGAGGATGGAGTGAGAGCATGAAAAAGGATACAGGCAAAATGAGTAATTGCAAAGACAAGATCCACCAATTACAAGAAACTACACATGATGCAACTAAAAAAACCTCAAATAAATAAAATAAAACCAGTATGTCAACTATAAATTCATCTAAGCTTAGCTTTGGTTCCCAGAAAACTAAGGAGTTAAAAAAAATTATCTGCCTTGCGCTACATAGCAAATTATTATTACAAATACATCAAATAAACAGGTGTGAGGTGATTTCTTCACATATTTACCGACTGCATCTCCAGCATTGTACTTGATGACTGGTGTCATGGCACTCCCTTCATCAGTGATGCAGGTCACTTGAAACAGAAAGGCTGAGCAAAAAAGTTAGAAAATACTGTCAGCAGGAGAAATCAGAAGGTGCTGCTTTCTCATCATGATCCACCAGCAGACCTGGCCAGGTCTGAGAAAACCCAAGGCAGGCACAGCATAACCCACCTGAGTCCCAGATCAGAGCCTCATCTAACACATGGGTATTGAACTTCTAAACTGTGAACAATGGCACATCATAGATAGTCCCCCACTGTTATGTTGCCACAAATTATGTTGCCTTCAGCACCAAATCCTCCCTCTTCCAATGATGTATAACTGGCAACTGCCAGTTTATTCATTATTCATCTGTACTCCATCCATGACAAATACAAACATGTTAATAATGGCTTACAAATGGTTAAAAGAGTAACTGCAGTAACCAGAAAGGTAGAAGTTAGAAAATTGTTTGTCATAAAAAAAATCCCATTTATTTTGTTTTTTAATTTTTTTCTCTTCCCATTTTCCTTGGTAGCCTTTTCCTTGTATCTCAAAGCTGTATTTCAAAACACAGCTGATCCCAGGAGCTACTGACTTCATTTGATTCAAGTGAAAAAATGAGGCTCCAGTCTTTTCTGAACCTGAAGACTACCCTGCATTTCCCAGAGTGGAGCCCTGAAGGAGGGAATTGCAATGCAGCTCCGGGATTTGGGAAAGCTCAATCCTCACAATCATCCAGGGCAGTGTCACACAGTCAGGTACAACATTTAAGAGGAAGCTTAGCTCCAAGGATTTCTGTTTCAAGCACCTGCTTAGATGCATGTCAGTGTGTCTGTGGAACACTTCTGTGCTCTTACCTTGGAGAGGCTATGGAGAGGTTTTTTAATATTTAGCACACAATAACATTAATTTAGCTTAACAGTCTTTCAGTGAGAAAAAGTTATAAGAAACTGACTTTTGTCAGATGTCCTCGGTAAATACAGCTCCGTGTCAAAGCCACTGTAGATGCGTTGCCCACTCTCAGTCAGTGCATACTCCTTCAGGCGCCCATTGAGCACAAAAGTGCGACTCCAGTCTATGTGGATGGTGGATAAGTTGCTGACAATGGAGAACGGGGCCATGTACCGAGGTGCTGCAGAGAAGGAAAAAAGGTCACTTCTTGCTAACAGGCAACTGGGTTATACAGTGCAGAGAAAGAGACTCTGCCTGATACAAACTGTCACACACAGTTCCTCTCCCTCCTCACATACGCACACGTGTGAGTAAGACTTAGAGCATTTTGCCTTTGTGTACATGGTGCAGACACTAAACTGGCATAAATTCAATTCCAGCTTAAGGTGGGGGATAGTGAGGTGCAGGAGGTTGTGCAAGTTCAGCTGCAGCAGGCCAGGCTGTGAGAACCAAAATGCTAAGAAGAGGACTTTTGTAAGCACCAAGAAATTTCCCAGTGTCATCTTTTAATACATGCACATAAATGAAAACAAGGGGTTTGCAGAAAGCAAGAGCAGACTGCAGGCAGAGAGAAAAGAAACCCAGAACTCACTTCAGGGAGGAAAAGTTCACCAGTTGGACTCAACAGCTTGCTGACAAAAGACTTCATTTAAGTTTGAAGTGTTTTTTTCCTGTGGTTTTGTGCCCAGTATAGGCTGGTTTGCTCATAAGCTGTTGTCCAGCTGCACTTTGCTGTTAATTGCCCACTGCCACTAAAGCAAACCTTTCAGTCAGGAGGAAGGAGACAGCTAGAGCAACTCAGAAGACCTGGTGTGAAGTCGTCAGCAAAGCAAGTAAAAAGACTGAAAGAAGAGGGCTGCAGATGCAGTGAGAGAGGGGTTAGAAATGGGTTTCAAACTCTTGCGTTCTGTATGTCTTACCAGTTCCTTATGACTTTTTTCCATTTAAGAAGTCATTATCATGTTCCAGCTTTCTTAGATTGTGATTTAATAACAGACAGCTTTAGAGATAAGGATCAGTGGTGATATTAAAGAAAACCTAGGGCTGTTCCACCTGAAAGTTTTAGCTAAGGATGCAGTAGTTACATTTTTAGTAATTACTAAGCAGATCTACCAAGTGATGCAGACAAGAACTTTAGAAAGGTGATTCAGAAATCTTGACAGGAGACTATATGATAAAAAGTGAACATCCTCTTTGTCCTGACCTGGCAGGCTGAGGTGAAATGCCCATCTCATCTGCTACGGAATGACTTGGGCTACAGCACTATAGATCTTTTTAATAAAAGCTGATGTTAGACTCTTACAAATTCAGTTTTGATGGCAAAATCTATTCTGACCATAGGCACAGGTCTTGCATGTTTAATTTCCATGCAGATCAACACATTGCCTTAAAGCACTGCCTGTGGAGGTTAGATAAGATAGCAACAGATTCTTACTTCTGTGTCAAGGATCCCATCATTCAGATGACATCCAAGAAAAACTGTAATGAGCCCAGGCAGAAGCAAGGTATGGATTAGAACAGCAAGATTGTTCCGGAAAACTACCACAAGGTCTCTTTCAAGATCTTTTTTCAGAGATTATTGATGGCAGGGTATTTATTACTACACACCACCTTTCTGGTAATACGTGAACTTTTTATATGTTCTGCAGAGTTGCTGCCCATTTTCAGTAAAACCAAAGGTTTCCAGGCCTCCAGAGTACAGGATGTGATATCAGATGATGAGCAAAGAAATATTTTTGAAGGAATGAGCAGTCTAGCCTAAGAGCAGAATTTCAATGAGTGGGCAGCAGAGACACAGTGATCGGGTACACAGAACAGCAGGTTTCTGGGGACACTGTTTTTCACAGAAGCTGAGAACTCATCTGGCACTATGTATCTGAAAGTGGCCATTGCTGAGTGGTGAGCAAACCATTTCTCATACTCACGTTCCTTTTCTGTAGTGAAACCGATCCATTCTGAGGCGCTGCTGCCAACAGAGTTGTACGACACGACTCGCAAGTTGTAAGTTGTGTAAGGCTCCAGGTTGGACACATTGGCACTCTGTCCATTTCCAGTGTACTTCACCTCAGTTGGGCCAGGACTGCAAGCCTTCACTGCTGGCTGCAGATTCAGGGGACAAGCCATATACACGTGGAGCTCGTAGCTGAGAAGACAGTTGATGTTTTGATGTTTCAATTAATAAAGAGCTTTAATAAAATAACAGCCAATCATAGAATCATTCAGGTTGCAAAAGACCCTTTAGAGCATCAAGTCCAACCATTAACTCTACCAAGTTCACCACTAAACCATATTTCCAAGCACCACATCTAAACGATCTTTAAAAATATCCAAGGATGGTGATTCAACCCTCCCTGGGCAGCCTGTTTCAATGTCTGACTACTCTTTCAGTAAAAAGAATGTTTCCTAGTGCCCACGTAAACTCTGGCACAGCCTGAGGCTGTTACCTCTTGTTCTGTCACTAATTACCTGTGAGAAGAGACCAGCATCCACCTCTCTACAATGTACCTTCAGGTAGCTGTAGAGGTTGATAAGGTCTTTCATCAACCACCACTTCCTCAGACTAAAGAGCCCTAGCTCTCTTAGCCTCTCCTCAGCAGACTTGTTGTCTAGGCCCTTCACCAAGTATATTTCTCTTCTCTGAACTCACTCCAACACCTCGAATTGAGGTGACTGATAATACATTCCATCCCAATTGCTGTATATCTGGCTACTGAGAAGAGAAGGGAGCTCAGCCCAGTTTTTCTCTTGTGATTTTGGCTGCAGTTGTAAGATGGCTATGAGCACTCATGGTCACACTGACAATGAAACTGGTGATGTCTGTTACCTTGATGCTCACTTCTGCAAGTTAGGACTTGCCTGTCAACAAAATGTGGCTGTCTCTGCTGCCACTTGAGTTCACAACTTTTTGGCTGTGCGACCACTTCCATTCATCCTCTCTACTTTTGTCGTCCCCAAAATCCTACTCAGGAGAAAAGCAATTGTGCGCAGACACATCTGAGATGGTATTCAGCCCACAGGGGATATCACTGCCAACATGGGGAAGGAGGAGCACTGCTACCCAAACCATCCAGTGCTCTCAGCTCTGCTATTCCAGCTCCTGTTTTTCTGCCTCTGCCTGTAGCAGAGCTGTGGCAGTTGGGATGGGTGGCAGCTCCTACCTGGTGACAATGCCGTTGGGTGACTGAGGGGCACTCCACTGGAAGGAGGCATTCCTGGAGGTCACTGTGCGGATCTGGGGTGGTGGCTGCTCTGAGGGTGGAGCTGGCTGGGTGGTGATTTGGGTCACAGGTCCTTTGCTGCAGCAGTTGAAGCAGGTGCAGGCCTCCACGCCAATGGAGTATGTAGTAAAAGGTTTTAGCCCATGTATTGTCTGCTGGGTGGCAGTCCCTTCTGAGAGCTATAAAAAATTAAGAGGGAACTTGTCACAGCTACAAGCACCACAAGTACTAAACAAAAGTTATGGAAGTGAATTAACTCCAGAAGAAGACGGGCACAAGCTTCTGCATGTCCTTCAAGTCTGACATTAATGCAGCTGTTGCATACTGGGAACTCTGCATTCATTTTCCTGCCATTCTGAAGTGAAAGGGCACCATTCAAAGGAAAACACCGTGTCATCAGTGGCCTCACAGACTCTTGAGTTGAGCTGCTACTACTGTATGTCTACTTGCAAATTCTCAGGAACAGAGAAACAGAAAACTTTTACATAGAAACTCTGGGCTAAATGGTACTGGAGAAAAAAGAACCTAATGTGGAAAACAGCTACACAATAAGTGTGCCAGCAAGTCCTCATGTGGACCTTACAGACTTCCTCAATGCAGGTTCAGGAGACAGTACTGGGCAGAGTGACATGAACGTGACTGGTGGGTGAGCTTAATCACAGACAGTACTTAATCACAGACAATGTACTCTCTGGTGGATATCACTAGTCCAGAGCCAAAATTGTTAAAGCTGGGAAAAAAGCTCAAGTGGAAGTACAGAAGCAGTGTTGATGATACTCACCACCATGTCAGTCCCTCTGGTATCATTAGCAAACACCCTGTAGATGCTGACCACCCCGTTTGGCTTAAGAGGGGGGCTGATGTTCACCACGGCCATTGTGGATGCCACTGTGTCAAAGAGGGGAGCTCCCAGCCCCTCGGGAGGGGCAGGGCCTGTCCGGCAGCGGGACCAGCTGCTCGGTGTCCGTCCCGCTGAGTTTACTGACCACACCTTCAGCACAAAATCAGAGACAACGTTAGCAAAGAACTCCAGTCCACAAAACATCCCCAGTGAGCCAGGGGTGCTACTGTAGCTGTACTGACACTGAGAAAATCACTGCTGTGCAAAATGTCCCCTTATGCCTGGCACCCATGTTGACCCCATGACCTTCTAGCAGAAGAGTGGAGGAGTATTTCCCACTGCTATATTTAGAGAAAAGCAGCAGCTTTCATGTCCCAGGCAGTGTGTTTGTGCATCTTCTTTGTACCTGATCCCCAAACTCTGAATTCCCAGTGCTGTGCCATTCCATGCAAAGATGACTCCTGGAGAAGTTGTGATCAGCAGAGATAAAGCTTCCAAAGACATCTCAACAGAAACACTGATACCCAGTCCTGCCCATTTCTCCCTTTTACATGCTTTCTTGATGATTTCAGCGTGACACTCTTTGGCACTTCCCTTCACCTTGACTGAATGGCACGGGCCAAACTCTAGTTACTCTTCAAACCCACAAAGTTTGTTCTCTTTAAACATACTAATCTATTAGTCATTTGGCAGCACTCTCAGAAACCCAATAACATAAATAAACCCCATTGAAATGTACGGTTAAGTCAGCATCTCTCATTTATTTTCACAACATTTGCTTTATTGCCTGAGCACAAAGGCAATGGCTTCAGTTCCAAGATTTAAAAATTAGGAGCTTGAATTAGGCCTGATTAAAACCCACATGTCTCTATGAACTATGCCTACTGATTTTGTCAGCTTCCCAAACCCAGACTGATCTGCAGACTACCTAAAACTCAGCACTTATTAAACACTCTCTCCAACAAATCTGCATGAGAATTAAATTTTGCTTTCATCAAGGAGTGAATAAACATATGGAAGGATGTATAATCTTATTTATCAAAAAGCATTTGTATAATTAAACACGAATATCATAAAAGGTTGCCTTAGGTCATCATTTGCATGAGTAAGTAATTTGTAGAATGTCAGGTACAATAGACAGAATAGATGGATGTGTGAGTGTATAGGGTTAAATTAGGCTCAATATTAGCCAGCCACATAGTGATCAATCAGAATGATAGATCTAAATGGCAATACAAGAGGACCGTCTGAGTGATTTTTAGTATAAGTATTCCTTAGTAAGCTTTCACATTGAGAGGTTCTAACCACAGTAAAACACATTCTTATGGCTTCTGCTCTGCGCAGAGGTCCTGGGAAAGTGGATTGCAGGATTATGCCTTCAAAAATTAGGAATTTTAGAAATCATAGACCTTTAAAACTGACTCTGGAGTCCTTCCAGCTTGCAATATTAAGCTCCAAGACCACAGGACAATTCAGAAAGAACCCAGGGAAGAAAAAAAGGCCAACAGCTACCACAGTGGCTTTGAAGTACGTGGATCTGACAACTGCAAACCCAAAGTTCCCGCCTGATTCCATGAGTAACATATAACACCACACAGTGAAACACTACATAAGTCCTGATGATACCCTACAATAAGAAGCTCAGCCAAAGCACTTTCATTTTCTGTGAAACCAGTAATATATCTCAGTTGTGAACTTTTTACAAAGTCAAACTCTAGTCACTTTACTGCAGGAGGTCAAATCCTCTACCGCGGTTCAGTTCCAGCTGCTACAAAGATTTACCCACAGTCATTCATTTCAAGGGGCATATTTCTTTGTTAAAGAATAAGCCACAGATATAAAAAATAACCTGCTCTGAGTGTGCCACAGGCATTGACTCAGCACTGACCTGAGCTCCAATGCTCCACTCATATCCAGGCCTTAATAAGCATGGAGTGGAACTGCACTGGACATTGCTGCCTGAACAAGCTGCCCACAGCAAAACTGAAGGCAGTGTACTAGGAACAGAGGCTTCCTGTGTAGCATAGGAATTTAGTCTCAGAATAGGACCCCTAGGAACTTGGAGGAGAAGGGAATGCATGTCACTTTGGATACAGACACCTCACTGAGGGTTGGATGGAGACATCTTCCTCCATTGATCTCCTTCATATCATAGGTGCTTATACCTTATCTTCCTGAAAACAAGCCTTAGTCACATAAACAGTGGCGCTTCTTTCAAAACACTGCCTTAGAACAAGGGAAAAGGGGATGCTTATCCTCTCTCATAATACAGCGAAGTGGTTAAAGGAGTCCTCCACAGATTTAGGTTTGATGCTCCAATGGAGGCATCCAAGCCTGCCATTCTCCAGAATGGCAATGCCCAAGCAGATCATCCATCTTCAAACTTAGGGTGCTCCCAGTGCTCTCTTCAGGGATGTTCCACTTTGCATGGACACACTGAAATCCAAAATGATTGGGCAGACCACAAGCAAGCGGGAGCAGACACAATTCCCCAGCTCAGCCCTCCAGGGAAATGGGAACACTGGAGGTTGTGGTCCATTCCCCAGGCACCACATACTTGGCCCTGTGGAAAAAAGGCTGAGATCGTGGCTGTGGCTATGTGAGCCTGACAGACAGGCATGCTCTGAGATGCCCTCTGGGCAGACACCAGCAATTCAGCTCTGCCAAGGCATGTTTCCAGCAGAAAACCTCTAGAAGTCTGTGAAACTGTGTAACACCAGCTTTGAGACAGCTGTGACAGCTAAAGAGGACCTCAGAGGATCTAAATTCTGGATTTACACTAACCTAAGCTGGATTCCCTTAACTCCTGCTGCTTCTGCTCAACCATCTGTAAAAGGATAGATGGGGATAAAACTATTTTCCTTTGAGGATTGCTGTCCAAGTAAATCCTGGTCAGCCTTTGGGGACTTGGAGCAGTAAGTGCAGATGGAAACACTGATGTTTAGCCATTTCTTTGCATGCAGAAATGAGACAGCACAGCAGTGGAAGCCACAGAGAGGAATACCCAACAAAATCAGAGGTTTGACCATGATTCCTCAAAAAAAAAGGCACCACAAAACGGTCACATATGAAAGCCTGGCTAGCCTGGTTAAACGGAAATGTCATACCTAGGACTTTTCCGAAAAGCTTTTGGCTTCACAAAAATACTTTCTAAATTGTGACATAAACAGCACCATCAAATATTTAACTGCATTCATATTAAAATGCGAAAGGCTCAATAGACAGCAGTATTACCTGCTGCTTATAAAGTAAGGAGATTATAAACCAGCCAGAGGAACACGGGCCAAGCAAGAAGCGATCACTCCTCAGGGATGTACTGAATGGCAAAACACTGACAGCAGAAAGCCAACAAAAGTTTCGTGTAACTTGACTTCCTGAATATAGTGCCTGCAAAAGCATTAAGTCTGACATCATGGTGCGTGGCTCAGCACCCTGCCAAAGGATGTGCTGCCTGCTAACGGCTGCGCTGTCCCGCAAAAACCAGGAGAGGGCTCTGCGTGATACTGTGTGAAATGTTTTATCAATCAGCTGGCCCCTGTCCCAGACTGCACTTTGAAATGCAGCCAGAGAGACAAGGAAAGCCTCACTGGAGACCAGAGATTCAGGAGACTGAAAAATTCCAGTTACAGGTTACTGAGCTGAATTTTTCCATGAAAAAGGAGCCTCCATGGATCTCCACTCCTAGAAGAACCCAGTGATCAGCTGTTGCTCAGAATGATCACAGGACAACCTCAAGGTTCTCCGGCATAGCAAGAAGGGGCAAACCAATGAGCAGCATGAAGGGAAGTGCTGAGAAGATGGCCACAGCCTTACCACATCAAGTGTAGCCTGTTCAAGCTTGGTAAAGATGAGTAATAACAGTCCTCAGGTATAGGTGCAAAAAGAATTCATGGCATTGTAGATGCTGACAGTGAAACAAACCATTAAATGACTTGCTTCATCCTTGAGCCACACAGGTTTGTCTGCTGCTGCACTCTTGAAAACCAGGTCCTTACCAAAGAAGCTATTTTCAGAAAGGGGAGGAAGGAGGAGCCAGGGAACTACAGGCCAGTCAGTCTCACCTCTGTGCCCAGTAAGATCAGGAAGCAGATCCTCCCACAGGCACTACTGAGACAGGAGAATAGTGAAGAGGTGACTGGGTACAATCAGCATGGCTTCACCAAGGGAAAATCCTGCCTGACAAACCTGGTGGACGTCCATGAACGGGTCACAACATTAATGGATGAGGGGTGAGCGACTGATGTCATTTACCTGTACCTGAACAAAGCCTTTGACACTGTCCTGCACCATGTTCTGGTCTGCAAGCTGGTGGAACATGGGTTTGATGGGTGGACCACTAGATAGGTAAAGAACTGGCTTCATGGCCACACCCAAAGAGTGGCTGTCAATGGGTCCATGTCCAAGTGGAGGCCAGTGACAAGCAGAGTCCCTCAGGAACCAGTCCTGCGACTAGTCTTGTTTAATGTCTTCAGGGAGAGATATCCCTGCCCATGGCAGAGGGATTGGAACTGAATGGTTCTGTGGTCCCTTCCAACCCTGACCGGTTCTGTAACTTCTTCCCAGAGGGGGAGATGGGGTGCTGCAGGGAGCTGCCTGGGGTGTTTGAGGGCTCTCCTTTTCTGGAGATGTTTGAAACCTGCCTGGACCTGGTCTGGGTGATCCTGCTGAGGAGAGGGGGATTGGACTGGATGATCTTTTGAGGTCCGTTCCAATCCCTGATGATTCTATCATTCTATGATAAGCTAAACTAAACAAAAGAGGCTTTTCTTTTCACTCCACATAGGAGGTACCAATGGGAACTGAAGGAAACAGCTGGATTTGTGCTTCCACAGGTCATCCAATGCTGCAGTGAAACAAGGGCACTGGAAGAAGAAAACTCAATAATAAAGCAGGCAAACACTATGGCCTTGCCACGATGAAAAAGGGAAGGTGAAGAAGCTGCCAAAATAATGCACTAAATTCTCTTCAGAGACAAAGACAGTCCCTGATTTAAGAAGAAAACACAGTGCATGGATAAAATTTCCTAAAACTAAAAAAAAAGCAATTCCTTGATCATAGGGCTGATTAGGTGAAGAAAAGTGATTTGGTAGAGGAGATTGTGCAAATGCTAACACCTACCAGCCCTCATCTCAGACATGGCTATTACAGCCACAAACACGGGGAGAACAAAAACTGCATTCCCCAGATGGGAATCCTTCCCACTCCTCCTGCAAAGAGGCATCTCAAGCAAACAGCAGACCATGGAGGAGAAATTCTAAGTTCAGGAACACAGCACCCAAGTTTTAGTTGTATCCAAACAGAAGTCTGCAGGAAAACAGAGGAGACCATAATCTTGGCTGGTTAAAATTAGGAAAAACAAGAGGTGCTCCTGCTCACTATCAGCTGCAGCACCCTCACAAGAGTTTCTCCTCATCAGAACTGACCTGGGTAATCTGGAGTTACTTATGCAACATCAGCACAGCTCAGGGCACAAAGCTTGTCTACCAAAACCTAGGATTCAGCAGTAGGATAATGTAATCACATCTAGGCACTGCGGTGTCAGGCAGGTATAAGCAGAGTAGAAAGTTTCAAAAGTAGTTACAGTCTATGGAGGACGGAGCAAAGGCAAGGGAAAGAGACTATCATGTCTATCATGACCAGGAGCACAGAAACGTAGTAAACAAATGTGTGCTTTCTGATTGCCTGTCCTCAGGTCTATACTATTCCCTCTTCAAGTGTTAGCATCCTTAGGGAGGCCATAAACATAATGGCATAGATTTTAGGTCTAGACCTCTAGCACTGTGATCGTTTGATCCTCTTAACATTGCTTTTCATCTCCACTGTCCAAACACTAATAATAAAAGTACTAAACCAACGCTGGGGAAGGGAAAGACAACAGGTAAATACTTTGGGACTTAAAATTACCAAATTCTAAAGGAAGCTCATTTCATATAGCATAGTACAACACCAATAATTAATGAGAGATGTAAACAGGTTTAACTCTAAAAGGTAGAAAATTAAATAATTTGTTTCCTATGGGTATATAATGAGATAGTTACCAAGCTCCCAAGAGAGAGATAAGCAGATATTAAAAGGTCTTTCCAATACCTGTAATGGCTAAGGGCAACAGCTAATTCAATAGATTCGATCAAAATCATCACTTCTTTCTTCGCTTCTGATTTATGACTTTGGCTGTAGTTAGTCATCACTCATTTTAGTTTGCTTTTCAGCAGCAATAAATTATGCCTCATAAATAAAAAGATACAATCAAGGAAATCATATCAAGTCATCTACAGCTCTGGAATATATTTTCTCCTGGTACTCTCACTAATGTCTTTTTAAAGGATATCTTGCCATGGTATTGAATACATCAGAATCCAAGTTTACTGAGGAAGGTTTTGCAATAGTGGTGCTGTGACAATGTCACTGGTAATTTTGGAATCCAACAAATCCAGTCTAACATCTGCATTTAGTTTAATAAAGAAAAATCAGGGTTTGTTGATCAATGCATTGTTTGCACCCTTGGATTTAGGATGGTGTAGACAACAGAAACATAGTGCCTAAAGTGGGGCTTAACGGTTTCAAATGGCCCTTCTCCCTACTGTGTACTGTGTATCTTCTACCTTTGTTCTGCAAAGTAGCAATCACCGTTACATCAATGAAACATATAGTCACATCTGCTTTACTTTTCAGAAGCTGAGGTCATGCTTGGTAGCATAATGCTGATGCATGTTTGCTTGGAAGCAGGGATCACAGGGAACCTTGGTAAGAAAAACACTCTTCCAAGCCAAAGGAAGAGATGATAACAAGCAGGGAGCACAAGAAAGAACAACACAGTTTTTTAGTTCACTACTTTGTAGTGCATCTTTCTGTCAGGAAGACAAGAAATGGTGAATTAAAAGAATGGAAGGGAGCTAGACATGAGGGATATTACAAATGGGCCAACTATTACAAACTATCCATCATTGGCTAATCAGAAAATCAGTTTCACCCCTTTTTAAGCTGTGCAAGTCACTGAGTTTATCAGTGACAAGGGTTTGACAGGCTGGTAAACCACATGTCATTCTTGTCTTGTCTGAAAAGCAACCAAGGGGGCTGATGCAGCCCATGTAGATGGTCCTTCCTTAAACTTCATGACTTTGCACCCTTTAAAAAATTTCTTATCTCTTCAACATCAGAATATGATTTGTTTACTCTCTGACAATCCAAGATGGAGGACTTACATTTTCATTGGTAGATCCCGAGGTATTTCCTAGACCCTTCATTTGGCTATGGTAACTGGAATGTGAAGAACACTTCACCAGTAAGAGGGGTGGTATGCCTGCTGTAAGGTCAGACAGCTTCAGTGCTGGGGACCCTGCTTTGGTGCACTGGACACTCTTGAAGAGTAAACCTCTGCAGGGAGCCGTAAAACTTTCTGAAAAGGGACAATCCTACTTTCCTGTCTTTTACATCTTTTATGCCTGCCAAATGGAAATAAAGATGTGTTCTAACCCAGGAAGACATTAAGTCATTAATCCAGAGAAGCAATCTTAAGGACACAATTAAGCACCGTTATGGGGGAGTGACACTGCGCTTGCATGGAAATCACCATCCTGCAGCAGCTCCGCTTTGCTAACTAGCACTAAATGCCACAATTCTCTGTTCAGAAAGCTGTTCCCTCAGCTGAGAAGAACATCTGACTCCATGGGTTGCTATATAGAACCATTGCACACCAACCTCAATAATTTCTGAGAATGGCTTGCACACAGTTTCAGAAATATTCCAGGAATCTAAAGATTACACTTGCAAACTCATTAGACCTCATGTTCGTTTAAGCTTGTTGTGCTGTTTAAAACAGTTGAGGATCTCAGACAGAATTTCAACAACTATCTAAAAGGCTACAGAAAACCTGAAATGCTACAGAAAATACAAATACCTAAAGGTAGGGATATATGAATAGAGGGAAAGTCAAAGATCTACATCATTATTTCTAAGTCATTAATGCACTTAAAGTCCCACTGAAACCTGGTAGGTGCTAATATGCTTGTGCAAATCCATGTCTTACTAAATAGAAGTGCTTCCCAGTGACCTAAGCATTTAGGGAGCACAGTCCCCTTGGCTAGCATGAGCGTCTAAAGCATCTTCCTCACTTCTGAAAGGACAACTTTTGCATCCAATCTTCCTAAACATTCAGCTGAGATTTCCAGAAATATCAAGAACACAAAATGACACTCCAAAATCCTGACTTCAGCTTCGAAGAAGTTGCAAAGCTTCATTTTACTAAATCTCAGTACTTCCAAAAATTGCTGGAGAAGCACCCATCTTTGATTTTATCTGCATTCTGCTGGAGGAAATTCAGTTGCATTTAAAGTTTTATGTCCAGCAAACAAGCCTCAAATGCAGAGACAGCAGAATCAATATCCAGTTTAAGTGAAATATAAATCTGGGTTTCATCAGCATAATAGCAAAAGCCAAGTCCTATACTTACGAATAACTTTCTCATGAGCAAGCTATAAATTGTCAACAATGGAGGGGCTCAGAATAGATCCCAGAGGTCTGCTGCAAGTGACAGAGGCAGAAGACAAACACATGAATGTGAAAATCTTTCATGGTGAAATAAATGGCCATCAGTGAAAAAAAAACAAAAGTGATTTAAGGTCCAAGTCAGCAGCTCAGCCTTGTTATGGAGTAGAACCAAGATAAAAAGAGGTCTTGAATACAGCACAGTAAACCACAGGAATGTGGTCAAGAGGCTCCCTCTTATCTGCTGCTGGTAGATCATTAAAACCTTTGGCTCAGGAAAGTCCCTGTGGTATGAAAAAACAGTTTCTGACTAAGATAATTAGAACTCCATGCAACTGTGATTATCCCACAGCTAATGTCTACATCTTCCAACTTGGAAAGTTTTTCTTTATCTAAGGAAGATTCCTGACTGGTAAGTTGGCATTGGGTCTGCTACAATGCTTGCTATCTCCTCCACCCCGTCTGCACTTGAGTTCACATTCTTCACAGATCATGTCCAAAGCAGTAGGAGTTCTGGTCTAAGAATAGTTAGGCCATAAGGAAACCATAGTAAACAGAGAACAGACTTCACATCATTGTGGTCAACAGCTGGGCCCTAAACAGGCATCAAAGGAAAGTTGGGATAAATAAATGGAAACCTTAATATTTGCACATATTAACACTGTGTGAAACACAGTTCACTTCAGGCTTTGAGCAACTATAATTTTTTGCTTTGAAAAGGATTACTGTAGCATCTCCATTACTGATAGCTTCAAGAAGACGTCACTTAGTAACCGAAGGAAATCAAGAAACATAGACCCACAGCTAGAAGCAGTAGCAGTCTATTTGCAGATGCTCATTGTTTCTCTCAGCACAAAGTGAACAAGCACACTTTTCACACTGGCTGCTACTTTACAGACATACTGCCAACCTAGAAACATCTAAAGGAAATAAAAGGTTTGTGATTGTCAGGCAGAGAAGGAAGGCTTTGTAAATATATCAGTGACTCCACTCTTGTAGTAGCACCCTAGGCTCTATTTTCAAAAGTCTCCTCTGAGTCCTTTTCTTACCCTAATTGGAGCTGCTGGAACTGAATTATGAAGAAAACCACTCTACTCCTCCCTTCACACCTGAGACTCTGATAGTAGGAGCAGGAGGCAAGGGGCACAAGTTGAAACAGAGGAACTGGGTGCAAAGAAAAGTAAGAGATATGTAGTCAGAAACTGTAACATTGTGCCAATGCAGACTCTACAATCACCATCCTTTGAGATGCAAGGATAGAGAACTTGACCCAAAACAAAACTGGACTTCAGACTTCAACAGAGGAAACAATTACAGGTGAAAGAATGGCAGAACTGGGCTCATTGCTTTATCTGCACCTCGTGAGAGAAAGATAAACACCTGTGTGCATGGGAGGTCACACCAACTATCAACAGCAAATTCACTTTTGAACCCCCCATGAAAACTGCTTGTGAGCCTAACACGTAATTTAAAGAAAAAACAAACCCAGTCCCTCTTGATGCAAACTAGAATCATAGTAAAGAATTAGATTGAGAGAGGATGAAATAAAAACTAATTAAATGAAGTTGCTTTTTAAGAACTAGAATTTTGCACTACTTACACAGTATTAGAGCCTTCCAGAAGTCTGGAGTGTACTCGAAGATTTAATGTATCAGAAACACAGGCACTTATGAAGAAAAAGTGAATGCTGAATGAATGCATTGGTTGTGCAAAATTATTTTCAGCTTCTCAACTACTTAACAATAATCATTCCAGGATCACAATACTATTAACATTAGAAATGACAAGTGTATGTTCATTGTCAGTGTAAAGTAAGGTTCTCAAAGTGTACCAACATCATAATCAGAGCTCCAACCAAGCTTCAATTCCCACCTGATATTCGTATTCTGTGTAAGGCAGCAACGTGTTGTCTTTGAAGGAGGTTGAAGAGCCGTTGTAAACAAGCACAAGGTCTAAATTTATGTTGGCTTCAGTTGTTCGCCTTCTGTAAAGTTCATAGTATAAAATCTTCCCGTTTGGCTGCTGTGGGCCAGTCCACACAACGGATGAGGTGGACTGGAAGCCCCCGGCCGTTGTCTGTATTTCTATAAGAGGGGCAGGCTGCGCAGCCGGTGGTGCCTCCAGGGTCTGTACTGATGCCCACTCGCTGGAGGCACAGCCCAACTCCGTGCAAGCCTGGAGCTGAACTTCATACCTTTGGGAACACAAATCAGGAACACAGTGATTAAAGCACTGCAAAAGCAAATCTAAACTGCATGGGATCTGGGGGACTATTTTCTTGGTTGTTAGAATTTTATAAGAAAACGTATTTTTACACACAGATTTTACACTGTGTCTTGTGTAGCAAAAATGAAAACACTGCCTCCTGGGTTTTTATTTGTTGGTTTTATTTCAGAGCAGTCAAATGCAGGAGTCAAATGATCAAAATAATTTTGATTTGGATGATATGAATCTAAATGATGATACATTGCAGGAGATTATTTGGATGTAACTTGAGAGTTACTGCTCTGTTTGTATTTACATTAGTTACATGTAAATAGTAGACAGACTTCTCAAGCATGCACCACACACAAATTATGCCTGCACAAATAAATAAGGAAAGGTCAGGTAAATAATCAAGAATTAGTGGGGAAGATATTACTTCAGCAGCAAGTGTGCTTCTTCTAAGTTTTAGCTTTTACTTAAACACAAGTCGCTTGTTTTCAGCTTGAAGGTGTGAGCATGTTCCTGGTGTGACTCCACCAATGTTAGTTCAGCCACACTGCCAATGGGCCAACTAACAGGTCTCCCCATCCCAAGCTCTATTTATTCTAGAATGCAGATGTGTTGTGATACACAAGTTTTCAGATTTTGAAGTCTAAATTACCCCTTGTATTAATTACAACCTAGAGTTGATCCTATGTACTTGATCAAGATGATGTTGCTATATGTCCTGGTTCTATCATGTGCTTCTTAGGAAACACAACCCCATATGTCTGACTATAGAATCATAGACCCAGTCAGGTGGAAAAGCCCATTGAGATCATCAAGTCCAACCAATAACCCTACCCTACCAAGTTCACCTCTAAACCATATCACCGAGCACCACATCTAAACCATCTTTAAACACATCCAGAGATGGTGGATCAACCACCTTCCTGGGCAGCCTGTTCCAATGCCTGACTACTATGTCAGTGAAAAAAATTTTTCTAAAGTCCAGGCTGAACCTCCCCTGGTGCAGCTTGAGGGTGTTCTTTCTCATTTAAACAAGAAGGCTGAGCTGTCTTCTGGCCTACTGAACCAACACGCAGTGTTTACTCAAGAAATGAGATTTGCCAGACTTACCTACTATAGGGCTGTAGCTGTGCCACGAGGTGTGACCGTCTCAGAAAGGAAATATGAGATGCATCAAAGTCAACAGTTTTCTTTCCTGACTCAGCAGTCTTGTGGATCGAGATTGTGTAATTTCTAATGTCACCGTTGACTTTGATTGGAGGATCCCAGGCCACCAAAATCTCCTTTGGGGACCATGCCTGCAGTCTAGGAGGCAACATCCCAGATGGAGCAGAAGGGTTGGTTTTAATCTGAGCTGATGGGCTGGTCACACTCCCTTGACTGTTATTTGCCGTCACAGTGTAACTGTACTCCATGCCTGGCATCAGAGTGAAATCAAGGTACCGAGTTTCCAAACCAGAGTATACAAGTACCCCATCCCTCCTCAGCTCATAGCTTGTGATTTTACCATTTGGTTTAGTTGGTAGTTTCCATGTAATTTCAATTGACTCTGAGCCCATAACAAGCAGCCTGGGTGGGTCCATATTCAATGGTGGAGCCTCCATAGTCATCACTGACTGGGATATACTGGATGTGCACCCCCCTGCAGTACAGGCGACCAGAGCAACATCATACTGTGTGTAAGGCTGTAGGCTAGAAACCAATATCTGCAAACTTTTTCCAGTATAATACTCTTCATTGTTTAATTTCAATATGTACTTGGTGATATCTCCATTTTGTATTTGGGGAGGAGCCCAAGATGCATTAATTTGAGTGGCACTGACAGCCTGCAGAGATGGTGGGTCCACTAACGCAGGAGCTGCTTCCAGAGTCTGTATGGCAGCTGCTTCACTGGTAGAGCAGCCTCCCATTGTACAGGCAACTATGGCATAACTGTATGTTGAATAGGGCAGCAAGTCTTCATCAGTGTAGTTGAAAGTGGCAGCATCAAAGCTGAAGGGATAGAGAACATCATTCTTTAGCAGCCTGTATGACTGAAGAATTCCATTGGGCTGCGCCGGGGAGGCCCATGAGATGTGGACTCTGCGGGGGTTAACTGACACCAAGGATAACCTGGGTTCAGTGAGACCTTGTGGGGCAGTTTGACTAGTCTTTGCCACTGTCCAGGAGCTGTCGGTGTAGCCAGCTGCATTCCAGGTGCGTATTTTATACTCATACCTTGTCCATGGCTGTAAATCTTTATCATTACATACAAATGTGTTACTTTCAGTGTTGTATTCTGTAAAAACAATTTTCTCATCTTCTGTTGTTGCTCTGTACCCTGCAGCACCTTCTTTTGCACGTCTGTGAATAACTTCATAGCGAATGATTTTTCCATTTGGATTAATTGGCTGCAGCCAGCTGAGTTCAATGTTGGTAGCATTCACTGCCTGGATTATAGGAGCCATCTGAGATACTGGGGGTGCTTCACCTGTTCTTACAGGCTGGGGTGAAGAGCGTGTGCAGCCTGCCACATTGCAAGCCTCCAGCATGAGGGTGTACAGAGTGTAGGGCTCGAGGCGCCTGAAGAGGAACTGGCGAGATAGACCACTGTATTCCAGGTTGCCATCACTGAAAATATTGTAGGTCTGGTGAAGAAAGGAAAAGGAAAAGAAGAAATGAAAAAGAAAAAAGAAAAAGGAAAAGAAGAAAATTAAATGAAAAAGAGAAATGAAAAAGCAAAAAATGAAAAATAAAGACAAAGAAGGACATGAAAAAGAAAAGACAAAGGAAAAAGAAAAAGAAGAAATAGAAAGAAAAAAGGAAGCAGAAAAGGAAAAAGGTAAAAGAATAAGAAGTAGTAAAAGAAAAAAGACAAAAGAAAAAGAAGGAAAAGAAGAAGAAAATGAAAAAGTTAAAAAAAAAAAGAAAAGAAAAAACCGCAGGGAGAGAAGAAAACACAAAAGACAGGTTGAAAAAAAAAATTAAAAATATGAGTTAATAGTAGATGAGACACTTAATCTGTGCAGCAGGGTACAGACTGCTAACCAATGATTCAGAAACTTTGTTTCTAGTGCGAGTCAGCACACAAGCAGATCATTGATACAAAAGGAATGTTTTGATCCGATTTTCACTATTTTTTTTTCATTTTGGATGTAGCAATAAATCACTTAGTGACAGTTTTCATTATATTTGTTTGTTATCAAGTTTCATTGCGAGGCTCTCATGGGCCTTCACAAAGCTTCTTACAGACTCGCTCTAAAGAAAAACACTGAAGAAAAAGACCTCCAAATAGACCTCTCTAGCAGCAAACCTCGCAGGTAAGAGTTACATTTGGCTGAAACCACTGAGCTAGAAGATGTCCTAAATTTCAGAAGGTTTGGTCAAACCTAGTCTGTTAAAGAAAGAACATTTTGGCAATGTCTCATGTATGCCAAGTAAGATATGAACCTCCATGAATGGCTTTCTAAAGATTAAATCAACAATTTGGGACAGTGTAAATGAGCACTCACAGCCGTGGGGATGCTAATACTCATTTTAATATAACCACAAGCAGAGAGCGCTCACAGACTGCCTTGTGCTTACACAGGACTTCTGTCTTATTTTAAAGTATAATGCATTTGATTGAGAACTTTTCAGCAAAACTGTTTTAATTTGATGTTCAGCATTTCCTTTCTCTTTTTTGATCAAGTGAAGTGTCAAGATGAAGATTACCTTAATCACACCATTGGGTTCTGAGGGCTCTGACCATTTTAGCAGCAGAGCCCTGCCATTTTCTTTCTTTTCCACGGAGAAGTTGCTCAGGCCACTGGGTGAAGCTTCCAATGTGTGCACAGATGTCCAAGGGCTTGAAACCTGACCGGCATTGTTTACAGCCACGACATGAATATGATATGTTGTGAAAGGTTTCAATCCAAATAAATGAGCCTGATGCTTTGTTCCCTGAAGCAAGAATACAGATGTTTGAGTTAGTTAAAAAAGTAATCAGCATCTGTGCTTTATGTCACTTGGAAAATGAGGTCTCGGCTCTGGGTCACTTCTGACCGCTTTGCAGCATATCCCATCTGGTTACTGGGATTTTTTTTGGTAGGTTTCCATAGTTGAACCTCAAAAAGCCTAAGCTTTTAACAACTATCTGTCATTATGGTAGAGCCCTTGGAGCCAACACCTGGGGGAGTCCTGCACAGACCAAGTGCAGCAAGCCACTTAGGGTTTCTTTAGCAGGGGCTCGAGCTTTGCTTAGTGAGGATGAGAGTGTCTGGTACTGTAAGGAGTCAAGCACATGAGAAAAGTATGAGCAATGCCAGCCCCTACAAAATCCTTACGTATCTTTTGTGTAGACATAGCATTTGCTTGACATGCTGTACTAGCTACTTAAGAGCTTTGGAATCTGGATAGACATCAGTGTCTTCAAGAGCACAGTTTCATTTCCTTACTGAAAACAAAACCATTGAAAGTGAGGGGCAGGGGTGTGGAGAAAGAAAGGAATGGAGGAAGTAACCTGGTTTCTGTTTTCCTGGTTTGTAAGGATGTCACTTGAGATAAATTCATGAGGTAAAATTGTTTGGCAACCTCCTGCTTTACAAGAACCAGTGGGATGAAGCAGCCATACTGATGATGGGGACAAGGGCAAGTGGGCTAGACCTTCCATGGAGTCAGGCTCTTGTTTTACACTAGCAGAGGGGCCTGGAAGAACCCAAATGTTTANAAGAAGAAATGAAAAAGAAAAAAGAAAAAGGAAAAGAAGAAAATTAAATGAAAAAGAGAAATGAAAAAGCAAAAAATGAAAAATAAAGACAAAGAAGGACATGAAAAAGAAAAGACAAAGGAAAAAGAAAAAGAAGAAATAGAAAGAAAAAAGGAAGCAGAAAAGGAAAAAGGTAAAAGAATAAGAAGTAGTAAAAGAAAAAAGACAAAAGAAAAAGAAGGAAAAGAAGAAGAAAATGAAAAAGTTAAAAAAAAAAAGAAAAGAAAAAACCGCAGGGAGAGAAGAAAACACAAAAGACAGGTTGAAAAAAAAAATTAAAAATATGAGTTAATAGTAGATGAGACACTTAATCTGTGCAGCAGGGTACAGACTGCTAACCAATGATTCAGAAACTTTGTTTCTAGTGCGAGTCAGCACACAAGCAGATCATTGATACAAAAGGAATGTTTTGATCCGATTTTCACTATTTTTTTTTCATTTTGGATGTAGCAATAAATCACTTAGTGACAGTTTTCATTATATTTGTTTGTTATCAAGTTTCATTGCGAGGCTCTCATGGGCCTTCACAAAGCTTCTTACAGACTCGCTCTAAAGAAAAACACTGAAGAAAAAGACCTCCAAATAGACCTCTCTAGCAGCAAACCTCGCAGGTAAGAGTTACATTTGGCTGAAACCACTGAGCTAGAAGATGTCCTAAATTTCAGAAGGTTTGGTCAAACCTAGTCTGTTAAAGAAAGAACATTTTGGCAATGTCTCATGTATGCCAAGTAAGATATGAACCTCCATGAATGGCTTTCTAAAGATTAAATCAACAATTTGGGACAGTGTAAATGAGCACTCACAGCCGTGGGGATGCTAATACTCATTTTAATATAACCACAAGCAGAGAGCGCTCACAGACTGCCTTGTGCTTACACAGGACTTCTGTCTTATTTTAAAGTATAATGCATTTGATTGAGAACTTTTCAGCAAAACTGTTTTAATTTGATGTTCAGCATTTCCTTTCTCTTTTTTGATCAAGTGAAGTGTCAAGATGAAGATTACCTTAATCACACCATTGGGTTCTGAGGGCTCTGACCATTTTAGCAGCAGAGCCCTGCCATTTTCTTTCTTTTCCACGGAGAAGTTGCTCAGGCCACTGGGTGAAGCTTCCAATGTGTGCACAGATGTCCAAGGGCTTGAAACCTGACCGGCATTGTTTACAGCCACGACATGAATATGATATGTTGTGAAAGGTTTCAATCCAAATAAATGAGCCTGATGCTTTGTTCCCTGAAGCAAGAATACAGATGTTTGAGTTAGTTAAAAAAGTAATCAGCATCTGTGCTTTATGTCACTTGGAAAATGAGGTCTCGGCTCTGGGTCACTTCTGACCGCTTTGCAGCATATCCCATCTGGTTACTGGGATTTTTTTTGGTAGGTTTCCATAGTTGAACCTCAAAAAGCCTAAGCTTTTAACAACTATCTGTCATTATGGTAGAGCCCTTGGAGCCAACACCTGGGGGAGTCCTGCACAGACCAAGTGCAGCAAGCCACTTAGGGTTTCTTTAGCAGGGGCTCGAGCTTTGCTTAGTGAGGATGAGAGTGTCTGGTACTGTAAGGAGTCAAGCACATGAGAAAAGTATGAGCAATGCCAGCCCCTACAAAATCCTTACGTATCTTTTGTGTAGACATAGCATTTGCTTGACATGCTGTACTAGCTACTTAAGAGCTTTGGAATCTGGATAGACATCAGTGTCTTCAAGAGCACAGTTTCATTTCCTTACTGAAAACAAAACCATTGAAAGTGAGGGGCAGGGGTGTGGAGAAAGAAAGGAATGGAGGAAGTAACCTGGTTTCTGTTTTCCTGGTTTGTAAGGATGTCACTTGAGATAAATTCATGAGGTAAAATTGTTTGGCAACCTCCTGCTTTACAAGAACCAGTGGGATGAAGCAGCCATACTGATGATGGGGACAAGGGCAAGTGGGCTAGACCTTCCATGGAGTCAGGCTCTTGTTTTACACTAGCAGAGGGGCCTGGAAGAACCCAAATGTTTATGAATCCCACCAGGCTCTGCCAGGGCTGTAAGGACCTGAGACTGACCTGTCACCACTCCAGACCACGGTCCTGCATAGGAACAGGCAGGTGGATGCAGAGTGATGAGCATCAGCTATGGCCAGAGTAGGTCTCTGGCATCACAGCTCATTAACCAGCTAACCCCAAACAACATCTGACACAGACCTGAAACCATTTGGAGAAGGGGCAAAGCAAGTGATACAGCCATAGTATCATCACGTGTGCTACAGTGGCTAGCAAAGAACAGGAGTAAAATGTTTCAGTAGAACATTCAGATTTGTCTCATCAGAGAAAAGAGCTCAGCTGATCACTTATGTATTTAATCTCAGTTTTAGTTGTGCTTTTGCATTTATTATATAGATCTCAAAAAGAGGATCCAGCAATTCAATTGCCTTCATATGGCAGAAACAGCCAGAGCCGATTTCCCCATTTCAGTAAGTCGTATTAAGTTGTTAAATGCTAACACTTCCAATTGTTTAATATTTAAACATTTGTTAAGCTATCAGTCTCAGAAACAAATTTTAAAGAAATATTAATTTCTTTTTTTAAAATATTAAAAGTTAGATCATAAATATTTAAATAGTTATTTCCTCACAACAATGTGAGTTAGTCTTTTAGATAAATATAGCACAGCATTTGAATGACCATTATGAATATTAAATCTGAGGATGCCACAAGTACAGATTATAAACATACTTTTCTGATATCTGATTCCTTTTTCGGTTAAATAGGGCAAACACTAGCAAGATTAATAATGCAGAAAAGTATAATTCTTTGTTAGGAATTCCCAGTCATCACTGCCAAAAAAGCATAAGCTCAAACACAAATAGCAATCACCTCAGACAGATTATATATAAAAAAGCTCTGGCTGCTGTGGGACATTTAGAGATATCTTTTGTCATAAGAAACATGGAAAGCATGTGGGCTATAAAGCAAAAACATATGTATATTGTCAATAGCGGCACCTGTTCAATTACAGTTTATTTCAGTAGGGAGGGTTCCATTCAGCCCCTAGATGGCAATACTATCAAACACTTTTGGTAACACCAGGCCTTGATTAACAATGTGCGTTCAGTCATCCAGCATACTCCAGGCAGTCATTAAAAAAATAACAAAACTGATTTCATTATAGATTCTTTTAATAAACATTTATGGCTTAGATCCTTGAAAGTGGAAGCATTCAAACTACCATAGCCAAAAAAAACCCCAACCCCTATAGAGCTGAACGCAAAATTATGAACTGCAGGTTAAAGAACAGAGCTCAAACTGAAGTTCATGCTTAGCATAAAAATCTGGCTGCAGAAATTATGTTGGCATAAAACATGATTAAAATTAGCTTCACAATTGGATGTAGTTTGTATTAATAGTTTTTATTGGGACAGTTATCTATTAGGTTTTCAAAACAGAACTGTTAAAAGACTAAAATTCCATGGTTTGGGGGTGGGAATGGGAGGAAAGGATCAAAAAGCAGTGGCTCTGGTTTCTAATCAGCAGCATTATCAGGGTGGGCTTTTGAAACAGTAATGCTACAAGACACTCAATTTCTTTTTTTTTTTTTTAACAGAAAAGCAGAGTACTTTTCATTACCTTCTACTATTTTCCCACTAAAACCTAAGACTTAATTATTTACAATCCTCACCATACTTTGGCATGAAACAAGGATGGAGGGATTTCCTTGATTGCAGTCCACTATGTTCTCAGGAGACTATTAAACTGTTTCTTCCATAGACAACTTTTATCCCTGGCTCCTACAGATACCTCTTGAAAAGCAAACGGTTTACATGTATTTTAGTCTGATTTGGTTTGAAGTAAGCTCAGGGGATGTAATCCCGGAATACAGAGTCATGATTTCTCCCCCTGCGCTGCTGCAGCTGCCATTTGTGAATCTGCTCATCTGAAAGACCGATGCCGAAAAGAGGATGGATGGCAGCCAGCGATTTCAGAATGACTTTATATCCTCCCATGACATTTTCAGCTTAGAAATACTGTCCTGCTGGAATGGTCAAATATAAATAATCAAAGACACATTGCAAAGGATATCACTGTAACATTTGGCTTCAGCCAACGACAATACAGACTTAAGCAGGCTCAGGATCAAAAAACACTGCTTGCAATATTCTCACAGTCTTTGTCTGCAAAGCATGATCTCATATACCCCCCTGTTTACACACTACTAACAGTTCAGATTTTATTCACTATTAAAAGCAAAACAACAAAATGCAATCTTAATTTGAACATTAAGATGTTCATAGACTGACCAACCATGAAATCCAATCGACTACAAGCCCATGCCCTCCTTGCTTCCTCACAGGAGACAGAGAATTCTCACTCATTCAGTCATTACATTCAGAATAATCCAGCAAACATTTAGGTGTGTGGACTCACATATTTGTCCTATAAGGCCAGTCCTTTCAAAATAAACACTCCAGGGATGGACACCTGAGGCACATTGCTCCTGGCAGCCCTATCCTCTTCCCTTGCACAGCACTGGCAGCACCATAACTGTTCCAAGCAGGGCTGTACCTTTGGTTTTGCTGTATAAAATGTTTCACACACTGCCAGTGGCAGAAAATAGTGACAAATACGCTTCTTGGCTAATTCCACTCTTTTAACTATAAATTAGGACAAAAGTTATTTAAAATAAAACCTTGTTTTACCATGTTTTTTCAAAACATAAAAGGAGAGAACATGAGTCATGAATAATGTATCCGTCAAGATTTGCTTCAGATTGCCTTTTCTGTTTGTTTATTTTTTAATTCATGAGCACAGAAGTCACTTAAAGTCTGGTAACAAATTAGCATAGTCTTTCATGCCACTCAAAGGCATCAGCATCCATAATGCAATGTGCTGCTTTCTGCACTACCTCTTGGTCTTCCTCCCAGGCAGGGTTATGGCTGTGCAGACTTCAAGGCTCTGATGATTTTAAACTGTCTGCTGTGGCAGCAGGGTCAAGAGGTCTTTGTAGGTTGAAAACAATCAAAAATTAGCATTGATCTGTAGCTGTCAATAATATTCTGTGTGGGTGGACTCCCTGCACAAACGTTTAAACTGGATACTACCACACAACCTAGTCATCTTTTAATCTATCCATCTAATGAAACAGCACTTTCCAGTGGTATCACTCTGGTCTTTTCCTCTTTTTTCAAGGCAGGCCAACTTACCCAGTTGCTCAGATCTCTGGGTATGAGTTCAAAATGTGACCGGTACACCAAATCTCTGAACTACTGAACAGCTGCCCAAGAGGCATCTTGAGTATCTGGCCCTTCTTCAGTGGTAACCATCAAAACTGAGCAAGTCATCACCAAGCATATTAAGGTTAGGCTCTGGTTTCGTCTATCTTCTCTTCATTGTACAATAAAGCCTATTTTGAATGTTTCTTTGATGTCTGATCTAAAAATCTAGCTTGTTCTTTCTGGGAGTCTCTACCACTACCACTCTGGTAATGGTAGTAGTGGGGATCCAAGCCTGTACTCTTGTCACCTGCAGACACAGACGGTTGGAAAGCATGTAATTCAGTACGACATTCCCTTACCTAGAGAGGCAGAGATGCTGACCTTTCCCTGGAAGAAGATGGAGAAAACTATAGTCTTCTGGAAGTCAGAATGTTAAACCTTCAATGCCAGTTTTCAAATTTGTCATCAAGGAAGTCAAACATGGTCCTCCTCAAGTGACAGAAGTGACAGGGAATGCCTGGGGTCTTACTGAAGTAGTTTATCATCATTTTCATCATTACTGTCTTATCCAGTTCCCCATCTAATCTGGACCGTTTTATGCAAAGCTCTTGTGCTCTTCCATGTTGACTCTGATGTTTGCCCAGCCACCTTCCCAGCCCTTGCATTCACTCTGAAGACTGCACCAAGTTCATAGTTCTAACTTGTCCTCTGTGTTTTGTTCCTTCTCAGACTTGCATTATGCACTGTGTGTTCTTCATTTAGAAAGTCTACTCTATTCCTAAAGACTTATGCTCAAATTTACAAGGATGTAGTTTACAGGTACAAATATAATCTCCGAGATTCTTCCTGTAGCAGTGTGCACTGGAATATAAATTTTTTCTATGGCAGTGATGAAAAATCTCAAAGGTTTGTCAAAAGGAAACCAAAGGGTTATTCATTTCACCAGAAATAAGCTTACCTAGATGTAGCCAGGATTTCAACTTTTACCATTGATGCTGCACTATTTATTTTTCTCTCAATTTGCCCTAAGACTTTAGACTTTTTTATTAAATATGTTGTAAATTTCACTTTTTAAATCTTGCATTTTAAAACTTCATATTTCATTTTGGAATTTTCTTATTTTTAAAAAAATTGCATTTCCACACATATTTGTCTTTTCAAATCATTACTATTATTTAACATTACCCAACAGCCCTTCGGTAGCAGTAACAGTTATTGCATTGGTGGTAATTTTTACGGAATAGCTTCCAAATCTTCCAAAATAAATCTAAACAAACATTTAAATTAAATTTATAAATCTGTCAAACCAGGCATTTCCTTATTAAACCTAAAAGTATATTTGAAAAATTTTTGCCCAGGGAATATCCTTATAAATTGAAAGGGAAAGGCATTCTTCTCTTCCCAGTCCTGAGGCAGATGAGTGCAGTCTTGTCTGCTACAGTGGCTAGGGAAGGACATTCAGGAATTTGTTATATTTGAGCTTGCTTTTTTATAAATAAACCCAGAAATTTTTTTTAAAATATATTTGAGTAGATTCACATTATAAAGCACAAACTGGCATCTTTGTTAAGCCATAAGCATTGGTTACATGATTTTAAATCATGTAAGTGGCTTGGCAGAAAGGGACCTAGAAGTCCTGGTTGACAACCAGTTGAGCATGAGCCAGCAGGGTGCCCAGGTGGCATGAAAGGCCAATGGCATCCTGGTTGGATCAGGAATAGTGTGGTCAGCAGGACTAGGGATGTAATGCTCCTCCTGTACTCTGCACTGGTGAGGCCACCCCTTGAGTACTGGGGGCAGTTCTGTGTCCCTGGCTTCAAGAAAGATACTGAGGTGCTGGACTAGGTCCAGAGGAGAGCAACAAGGCTGGTGAAGGGACTAGGGGGAAAGTCTTATGAAAAGAGGCTGAGTTTGCTGGGGTTGTTTAGCCTGGAGGAGATTCAGGAAGGACCCTATAACTGCCTGAAGGAAAGTTGTAGACAGGTGGGGGACAGGCAACTAGTGATAAGACAAGGCATGGCCTGAAACTGTGCCAGGAACGGTTTAGGTCTTTCCTCATGGAAAGGGTGATCAGACATTGGAATGTACTGCCCAGAAAGGTGGTGGAGACCCCATCCCTGGATGTGGCACATGGCATCATGGTCTGAGCACCATGGTCTGGCTGATGTGGTGATGTTAGGTCCTAGGCCAGGCTGGATGATCTCAGAGGTCTTTTCCAGCCTCAATAATTCTGTGATTCTGTAAAAGATTCTTTCCTTGATATTCCTGGCAAATGTAATGCATTTTTTTTTTAATTTTGCCAACTATAAGACTGTTCTTGTGATTTACTTTTAAAATGAGTGGCAGTATTGCCAACAACTATAGAGAACACCAGTCTATCCTTTGTGACTCCATGTTCCCATCCCTTCCTAACATAAAGCAGCTTCTTTTTTTTTTTTAAATAAAAATCCTGTTTCACTCTGCAAATAACAGAATCATTTCCTATGTGAATAGTCCTACTTGGGCTTGTGGACTGTACTAGGGAGAAATCTTTAGTGACAACAGTAATCTAAGTTCAAAATGTTCTTCAAACCACAAAAATGAATACCTGATAAAGAAATATTACACTGCAATTCATATTCCTTCTTTCTGGCAGGGCATGTAAGAAACCGTGAATTGCATAGTAGCTGAGTGTGTCTAGTGGAGTTGGTATCTATTTTCACAGCAGACAGGTTTCTTTCCCAGCACACCTGGGCTGTTGCTGCACTCTGACCAGATGTCTGAATCCCCAGATTTAATTTCAAAGAAAGAAGGAAAACTTCTTTCTTTAAACAAATTAAAATAGGACATATTGCACATTACAATGAAATAACCCACATTTAACAAGCTGCATTCGGTTACTGCATTGGCTTTGGGGTAGCAGAACACTTTTCACCACCAACAGTTTGCTGGTGAATAATTTGCTTTTGCTATTGAAACCTTAAAAAAGCTTCTTAGGGCAAAGTCTACACTTCAGTACTTTTGTCCATGCCATTTCAATAATTTCTCCCTCTCCCTTCTTTTCTTACCTAATTATTTATTTACATTTCATCAATCATTGCTGAGTGCCTCCTTCTCAAAAATGTATTTCATCTATATCTGTCTAATTGAAATCCAAAAAGATATTTTTCTGCATAAATAAACCAAATAACCTAAAATATCAATCACAAGACATTCCACTAGAGACAGCATCTAGAGGTTGTCAACACATTTTTCCTAACATTAACATCTTATCTCTAACAACTTTCACAAGAACTACAGTATAATAAAGCACCATTTAGTAAATTGTCTTCCTGCCATTTTTCTGCATTAAATCATAGATGTTATTCCTATTCCTCATTGTGAGAAGATCATGGAGAAGGAAAGAAGCCACTCTTTTTATTAACTTATCTGATAGACTGTTGCTCCAAACTTTGGTTTTGTTCAGTTCAAATCTGCCATCCTTACTTAACCTGAGTGATACTTTTTCCTTTCAGTTCTGGATATGAAGAACTAGAATACACTTCTCCTCAAAATAAGAGAGGCAGAATGTAAAGCAAAAATCTTGATGCTATTGATTTGGGAGACAATAAAGCAAGAGATAAAATTCTTAATCCCCACTGAAAAACTATTATGTGCCAAGCTCAGTCAAATGCACTTAGACCTTATGTTCTGGTCTTTATAGCTTAGGGGGGCATGCTTGTGGAGACCTCATGGAAGTGATAAAGGACAAAGCAGTAGAGCAGCAGAATTCATGGTATATGAATCCACCATCACATCAAAACCTATAGGACAGAGATGGCAAGTTACTGTGATGTACCAAACTCAACAAAGCATTGAAGAACTTGACATTTGTCAAGTCACCGTGATCACGAGAGGAGTGGGAATGAATGATCTTTCAGCTTTACAACTTGTGGTAGAAATGTGTCTTCAGGGAAGGTAAAAGGTAGAGAAGGTAAGAATACGAACTCCGGTGGAGATTTGTATCTCTGCATTACAACTGAACTCCAGAAACATGGTTGAACTAAGTACCACGCATCATGCTCCAGCAGAACAGCAACTTTTCACTCCACATTTGCTAACACTTAGGAGCAATGTTTCTCTTACAGATTTGATCCATGCTGTCTGCAGGCAAGGCAAAAGAAAGAAAAAACACTGCTGCTGTAAAACAGCAGCTAGAGCCTAAGGGCTCAAACCTGCAAATGGTAGGGGGATATCCCTTAATACAGAACATTAGGGGGCTAATGTTACACTTTTCCTAATGCCATAAACCTTATTTTCTCTTTGATGCTGGCAAATGGCCAGAATGAAGTTAGATGCTTTTGTCAGAAAAAACAAAACTGGATGGCCACACCAGTGCAGTCACTGACTTCTTCATCTTATATCTTTTTTGTTGTTTTTCTTTCTAGTAATGCCCAGAGGGGCAAGTGTTTTCTAGAAGGGTGTTTTGCAATTTTAAAACAATGTAATGAAAACGGGGAATTGTTTTGTAATCCATAAAATGGACAATTTATGTACCTGAGCTTCTTGACTTGAGATACCTTGTGGCAATCAGTTTTGCTTTGTTGAAGATCATGTCCTTGTCATTATCAACTGCTTTGGCTTTTGGGTTCATTTGCAGCTTCGTTTATCAAGCCCTCACATTGCTCCTCTATGACATTTGTGACTACATACATCTGTGCCATAAACCACCTTCTTCCCCTCCCTTCAGATTACCTCCTATATGATATTGTGAAGGAAATTGATTCTGAGCACTGTAAAACTTCTCCCATCTGATCTTACCATGACCTGGGCACAGTATCGGAAGATTTCTATTTTCTGTACAATTTGAGAAAGACAGTTTAGCTGTGGATTTGGTGAAAGGAAAGCAGAGGGGGGAAATCCCTTATTTTTCCCTTATAAAGGCAACTATTCTCATTTTTTGCCTCTGCACAGCCAGAATGGCGGAAAAGAAATGCAAAGAGGAAAAAAAATGTTTGAAGAAAATCTTTGAGAGGACTTGTACAAGGACAATCTGAATCTTAACATAGATTGCAGGTGAAGTCCCACATCGGTTTCCTTGAAAATGCCACTGAATGTCAGTTGTGCTCCATAAAATTAAGACTTTGCAGTTATACAGGACTTTTCAGCATAGGATCTCACATCATGTTATAAACATTAATTAATTAAGACTCAGGATATCCCCCTGTGTTACTGTGTGCAGCTTCAGGAAACTATCATTATTGATTTAGATCCCATTTTACACAGGTACAGTAGACGTGTCATATTATTGTTAAATGCAAGCGTACTTTATTCCCTTTTCTCTATCATTCTGAGTCCTTGTCTCTCTCACCCAACACACGTAAAAAAGAGCAGTTCTAACTGCTGCTAAGTAGAGGAAGATAACACAGCCTCAAGGCAATTCACAGCTTTAAATCCCTGCTTTCTGCCAACACAATGGAAAATAAAAGCAACATTTTAAAGGAGACTAAAAGTTTTTTACTTTCTACTGGTTTATTCACTTTTTCCTCTGCCCTGTACTGCTCAGTCCTAGCTTTTCATTCAAGCCGTGAGTGCTATGTATGTAATTGCTTCTGAGAGGTACTAAAAGGTAAGCATAAACAATTTACTTGGAGCTACATTATACGGGCTAAATTTTAGTCTGAGTATGTGGCTGAACTGAAAAATGTCACCTTTAAAATGAACTGAGCATTTGTAAACATGATGAGCCCAAAAGTATATAAACCTCTGTCTCTGGAAATGTGCTCCTCCACCAGGGCTTTCGTTCCTTCCCTTAATGCTTTACAATTCCTATAGGAAATATCTACCTTCCAACTAGAGACAGGCTCAAGGTAAATGAAAGTGTGCAGGTAGCAACTGGGGAAAGGTGCAGTCTCAGTATACAATCCATACTGGAAAAAGAGATTCACTCCACAGCCTTTTGTTTGAGTAGTCACTTTGACCAGAAGGGCAGAAGCACACTGTTCATGCTAGTAGGGAAATGCTCTCTGCCTTCTGCAGAAGCTGGAGGAAAATTAGTCTATCTTCTGAATATTATCAGGGCCTATTGAATGGACATACATTTTGGCAATATATTCCTGTATCTCTGGGGATATATTCCTCAGTGAAGCATGGCTTCCTATCAAAACACAGAAATTCAACAGAACTTGCAGGATATTACTCGAGCTTTGAAGTAAGGGATGGCCACGAGGGAACTCCAACCTTACTGGCAGCATAAACTGGTGGAAAGCCCCAAAAAGTAACCTAAAGAGCCCCTGGGTTACATGACGGTAAGAAGAATTAAAATCTTGTTTTCTTATTGCAGCTGCTAACGAGCGATGAAAAATATTGATGAAAATTATGAGATGCAATGAAATTTAAGTTATAAAGCGCTGTATCCCTTAGCAGCACTGTCTTGCCATATAAAGCTCAGAATGAACTCCACACCAAGAAAAGAGCAGAAAAGACGACAAAAAGAATCACAGAATTAATTAGGCTGGAAAAGACCTCTGAGAACGTGAAGTCCAGCCTATGACCCAACATCACCACATCAGCTAGACAATGGAACTAAGTGCCATGTCCAGTCTTTTCTTAAAGATCTCCAGGGATGGAAACTCCAACATCTCCCTGGGCAGTCCATTCCAGTATCTATCCAGCCCTTCCATGAGGAAGTGCTTCCTAACAACCAACTGAAATCTTCTGTTGTGCAGCTTCAGGCCATGTTCTCTTGTCCTATCACTAGCTGCTTGGGAGAAGAGCCTAAGCCATACCTCTCTACAACTTCCCTTCAGGCAGTTATAGAGAGGGATAAGGTCCCCCCTGAATCTCTTCAAGGCTAAACAACCCCAGCTTCCTCAGCCTCTCCTCATCGTATTAACCAAATGAAACCAAATAAATCCAGTGGATGAACTCCCAGAGCCTCCTATGATTATATGGTTACAATTCCCACTACATTCTTAAGACATACTGTTGGGAAGGAGCTCACCTTGACACAGCATATGAAGCTCTGTCTGCAGTCAGTCCATTCCCATTTTCTGTTCTGTCAGACGCATGCTGAATTCATACCCATACACTGAAAAGTAGACAGCTAAATCTGTTGGAGCGTGAACAGGAAAAGCAGCCAGCTAGCTTCAAACGTTAACACGTAAATAACACCGAGTCTTTAAACATGTCTTTTCTTGTGGTTAAACAAAAAAATAGTCCTTTCTAGTGTGGCTTGGGCTGCTCAGCGCAAAGCTATTGCCAAAAGACAAGGAAATCTGAGCTGCTGGTGACTTACACGAGCAAGATGCAGTAGTTAGGGAAGACATGAAAGACGTAAATACTGAAATACAACTTCAAAACTGAAGCATAGTAAGTTTAGCTCAGATTCTGTATTTTCCTTGGTTGTCTATAACTTCAGGAATTAAAATAGATCAGTAAGTCAACAGGTATATAGTCACGTTTAATACCAAGCTACTGGTGCCAATTTCAGAATTGAAAAAGTTTTCACCTCACATTATTGACTCTGTCATACTGACTTGTAAATCTACTGGTTTCACTGTCTCATCTCTTGATCAGCTGCACATACATGTTATAAATGAGCAGTCCAAACAGAAATTACTACCTCATAGTCATTTGGGGCCAGACTTGCAAATGTATTTAAGAGGTCAGAAATGAACGCAGGCTCTATGGGAAATACAGCTCCAATATTCTTCTGCAAAGACTTGTGCAGTTGGTGTGCTCAGTTACTCTCTGTAGTCTATATGCAGGAAGGGAAGTTCCTTGAATGGGAAAGTCAGATGTTTAACTTTTTTTCTGAATAGTACATCAGGAAGCCTCACTCTCTCTCTCGAGACAGATGAGACAGACCAGCCTCCTCTGGACATCTAAAGGTACATATTTTGAATTCAGAGCTCTGACTTTTGTTTAAAACCACTTAGACTCAAAGAGCCAATAAGCCAGTGACACATTTTCAATCAGTACATGGCAACAGACCATGCAGATGAAGTCTTTCCTTTTTCTTAAGGTGAAACAAACAGAAAACTACTAATTGCTTCATAAGTTACATTGCAGCTGTTTCACACACTTCAAAATCAACAGAATCTCCTTTCGCCTTTTCAGGAATCCTGAATTAGGGTCTTCATAACTAGAAGAATAAAACTCAATGGTGTATGTAGCTGGCATTAAACCAGAACAGGGACTGGAGTCATCTGTAACACTGACGCAAGCATCCCTGATTCCTGATGTCCATGCATAGATCAGAATGTTGGTTGAACTTCAGTCTGAGATTATGTTACTCAAGTCAGAGTGGTTTAACATTTTTGAAAATGTTCTGAAGCTTCTATGCAAGAACAGAAAGAATACATAATGCAATATACTACAGAGCTGTTGCAAATTTTTGTCTCAGAAATCGACTGTTCCATGTGTTCTCAGCTCTATTTGTCATCCAAGGGGACACTGTATTTGACAACAAAGCAACTAGAACTCAAACCTTGTGTTACCTGGTGGAAAAAGTGATGTTATTCTTTACACTTGCTCTTAGGACTCCTCTTCAGGATTGTTTTAGGCCAGAACTTTGCAGTAACATTAAGCATAACATTTAAATACGTCACTGTCTTAAGCCACAACTATAGTGTAAACATCATGATGTATTGGTACATCACAGGCCCAGCGTTTCCAGCATAAACTAGCATTAGAAAAAAAATCTAAATTGTCATCTAACTTGAGCCTCTGAAGAGAAAACAACAAAAAACAATTTTATGATGCCATAATGACAAGAGTAATACTTCACTTCATCAGGGAAAGATGTCTTCCAGACTTCACATTAATTCTTTTTAAAGCCTGCTGAAATAGAAGACCTCTGCAAAGTTTCATTCATTTTGTTTTTGTGAAGTTTTCTCCACAGCAAAAAGTGCATAAATTCTATCACTGCAAGGAGTCCACTTCCCTCACTCTCTCGCTATATTAAATCTGCATTTGCAATTCTAATTCATGAGAAAAGTGTAAACTTGGTGCCACTAGAGTAGCATCTCCACACTTCATGGAGGATTTGGGTCAGGCTAGGAACTCTGCTCTGAATGGGAAAAAAAGAATCAGTGTATTTTCCTGCAGCAAACAGACCTGGAAAATAGTTTGCAGTAGGAAGCAAACCAAGTAACAATTTAAGACATGCCCCAGTAAGTTAAAGAGATACTGGGTCCTCTGTTCAGCTTCCTTTGTGAATCTATATTTCTCAGAGTTCTTTCGGCACACACACATCACATGCTCTCAGGGGTCCCATTCAGGTGGACCATATCCCACAGTAACATCATCTCTACGTTAAGGGGGTGTGGAAGAAATACATACAGAAATACATACAGAAGTGTGGAGAAGAAATATGTGCTAGGTAAAGAAGAAAGGTGGAGCAGCCACTGGTTATTTTAAAAAGACATCCTACAGCTGCAAAGTCAAAGAGCTTGGGAGAGGATGCGTTGCAGGTCCAGCTGCTGCTCTTGCACCAATCTTGCACCAAAAGTGGGCACATTTGTTTGTCTCCTAAGGCTTTGCCTGCATAACTGTACAGCCTCCTGTAACATAAGATTTTTAAGAGACATGACCTGACAGAAGCAGATAATGCTCATGTTTTTTCTTGGCACTCATAAAGCAGTTCAGTGAGCACATCCTTTCCAAATCTTCCAGCCTGTTGGATGCTGTCAGAGGGACAATCTGTACCAATCTCTCTGTCTTTAAAGACTGAAGAGCTTTTACCTGATGAATACTAGAGAAACAGTTTTACAGTTAAACAATAAAATCCATCAGTTACAGGTGCATGTGAGTAGAGTGCAATGCATTTGGATGTCCCAGATCCCACTGGCCATGAATTTCTGAAACTCGGGTCAAATAAAATCTTCAAGGTTTAGGATGGGGTAAGTTCATAAATTGCACTGTTTCCTCCAAATACAGATTACAGGAATGTAAAATACTTCCACATGTTGCATAATAGGAAATTTTCAGACTACCATCTATTCAGGAGCCTTCTACTTTCTGCCTTTGGTTTCTTTGGAAACAACCCCACCAAACAATTGTGATTTACTTAGATTTTGGGGCTTTTACTTGTGATGACACTGGTACTGAGCAGCAGGAAGGACAGATATAAGGACTGCTTTGAACTTTAGTGAATCTGATTAACTGTCTGATTTGGCCCAACTTATATTTCTCAGGAGTAGAAGTCCCCTGCAATTTTTTCCCTGTTCCACAAACAAATATGATCTTCACACAATTCAGTGATGGGTTTGAAGAGAAATACAATAACTCCCTGTCAGCTCATTCACAAACCCTGCTTCCATTTGCCTGTTAGACATTGCTCCGTTGTATTTTCAATATTGTCTCAATGCATTTCAACCAGCATGAAGATCCAGTGGGAACTGGGTGTCCTTGCAAGGGTGTGAAATTTTCTGTCTTCAACATTGCGTGGTCAGGAAAGCAACAGCTCCTTCTGCTCACTGGACCCGGAGAAACACAGTCTAAGACAGGGAGGGGTGGCAAAGGTGGGATGAAGGAGTTTCCAGCAACTACTTCTACACAACTTGTACAGGCCCTGAACCCCTGGATTTGCACCCAAGCTGGTAACATGGTTGTGCCAGGTTATTGCACTAAAAGGTCTGACATAGATGAACTACTAAAACCTGCACATGGTTGAAAGTACAATTGTACCAACTCAAGATTTGAAATAGCATTCTTTATACACCTACCTGATGTCTACTCTTTGTATGGCCATCTCAGACTACTTCCATTACAAATTGAAAAGCTGCATGAATGCTTCTGAATGAAATCTCACTGGCTAATTATTACCTTCATTTATTTACAATTGAATTTCCATATTGGATGATGAATCACCAGAATCAGTCAGTCCTGCACCTGCTGACAGGATAACTATTTTCATTTTGTTTTTAATGACAAGTAAGCTGCTTTTAACAAACAATTTTAGTATTGCTAACTCTGTTAGTGAAATTCAGAGAACTTTGAGCTTTGAAACCATTTTGACACTCTGCAATTTTCCAATAGATTGAAACCCAACAGAAACTCCTATTATTATCCAAAAGAATAAAAGCAATGCTTTGGTTTGAAAAGAGAGTCATAATTTGGGTTCCTTTTTCATACCCAGTTAACTTTATATACAGTTACAGTATAATGCAATAGTAAATTTATAGCCCTTCATTGTGACCTGTACGAACTGAATTGGACTATTCAGTACTTTTTTCTGATTTCTACCTCTTCATCACAGCCTGTGTGAAAACTGGAATAAATAAACAGCCACGTTTTTGTATACTGGAGAAGTTCCATAAGGGAAAAGGCTCTTGACATTACAGAGCTAAAGGAGTTTTCAAGACACTTTCTATTTCCATACTCATTCTTTTGTATGCTAGGTTGCCTGCCATTATGTTTATGTAATTCTGACAGTGTTCTTAATGACACACTAACAGATTGTAAAACATGCTGCTGGCATTTACTTGTTTTTTATATTTTTAAAACAATGTCCTTCATGTAACAGTAGTTAAGCGCGGCAGAAGGACATCATTAGAGCCATGGTTAAACTGTAATTTACACCATTAGGAAGGCAGGAGCAATTTTTATTGCCTGGCAATTTTCTTGTTGAAATATTTGGACCATATGGCTCAATTTGTGTAATAACCTTAATTTCAGCACCCTTCAGGTCTGCCTCCATCTCCTACGGAATGGTAAAATGCGGTTTAGCAGAAAAGGCAACTGTCTATACTTAGAGAGTTGAGATTAATAACATGTCACGTCCTGTTTTTGGTGAAGGAATTCGAACAGCGGCCAGATGGTATCTCTACAAATAACTGTCAGGGGTCTTGATCTAATCAATACAATGTATTAATACATCTCCCTTCGCTGCTTCTCGAGGGGCTAGCGTGCAACATCTGGAAAGATTGGGGGGACCGCCAAGTAGAAAGCTGATCCTTTTCAGAATCAAACTGAGCCCAATTAATTTTTCATGTATACTTGATAACTGTTTCATAATGAGCTATGCGTCTTGACGGAGTTAGGGTTGGCGGCAGGAGCGGCTTGCGCTTCCTATCCCCATTCAGTCCACTTACAGAAACCAAGCCATTAATCAAACTATCTGGCATAAAACTGAAATCTCAGCTCAGCAAGAGATCAATAACCATCCTTAAAAGAAAACAAAAGGGAACAACAAAGACCCCACCACAGACTAAGGCTTTAGTGGGCAAGAGTTCCCAGGCATGACATTAATAATTATTTTAACATAAACCCAAACTCAGAACCATAGTCACCTGACAGGCACCTATGATGCAGAATTTCATATCAGCTTCCTGTCAAAAAGTAAAATTTAAGTCCATTAAAAATACACCACCATTCTGCTTTCTAGATACAGAGGCCATCTGGTCCCTATTCACCATAATTGCCATTACAGACTCAAAAATAATATTTATATAGTGCTGTAAATTAACAGACGGACACCCATTCCCACTCCCAGAGAGCTTTCTGTTGATCAGCTGAAGTTTTGGCACTGTGCAGGAATTAGGATCTCGCCCTTTAAAAAACCCCAGTGTGGCAAGATTACACATGCATTCCAGTTCCTTTTGTAAAGTTGGGAGGGAGGAGAGAGGTCACTTGGCAGGCAGAAAACAGGAAACTGCAACAAGCATAGGGGAGATGAGCTTGAACGAGGCTGTGAAGCTGAGTGATGGGGATGGATTCAAAAGGGAGCAGTAAACAAAAAGGACAGAAGGTCACCTGAGAGTACTAAACTTATCTTGTGCAGGACACCCCACGGCTGTTTGATGAGAATGACTTTGGTGACTGTAGACCTGGATTAGATTCAAGTGGAGTCCCTAGTGGTACGAGGCTCTATGTTATATTACCAATTCCCACCAGACATATGGTTTGTGCTTTCCTCTTTAAAGAAGGATTCTCTGTTAAAATTCCGTATGAAGCACAAGCGTATGACGTAACACTTCTCAGTTGATTTGAA